>SJXO01002330.1:77932-241746 GCA_006408615.1 Connochaetes taurinus
GTGGCTGGCTCGCGGTGTCTCACTGAGGGTAACTGAGTGGACCACCGATCGTAGGGATTCTGGTCACTCCGAGAGTGAGGGGCTCTGAGTGTTTGTGGGCCACTGAGGGTGGCTCCGCGTGGACGCGTGCGCGCGGTGTCTTGGCCACCCTGCGAGTTGGGTGGCTGGGCCCCGTCCCTAACCCTCCCTCCCCGACCCCCCGCGGCTTGTGGGGGTGTGTGATCGGCCCGGGGACACGCTCCCCTTTTCCCACCACAGTGCGTGCGCGCGCGTGTGTCTTAGCGGGGGCTCCATGTATCGACGGGTGTCCCTGCGCGGGGAGCGGCGCCGGTCGGGCTATAACGGGCTTGTACGTGGGGGAGAAGAGTTTGGCCCGAGTCGGACAGCTGAGCCGCTCTTTTATTTATTGTCTCCTTTGCCGTGTGAACAGAAGCGGTTGCACTGGCCCCGGAACCCGCCCTCTCCCAGGCCCGGTCCCCAGGGAGCGCGGGGCTGTCACTGCGCCGCCGAGGGACCGCGCGTCGGGGCTGCGGCCGGCGTTTCCTGCTGGGGCGCAAGACTCGGCCGGCCGGGCGGGAGCCGGCTCTGATTGGAGGGAGCCTGGTCCCTCTGCCCGGCGCTTCTTGATTTCTTCCGTTAGGATTGGGAAGAAGAAAAAAAAAAAAAGAGTCTGGAAAGCCAGATTTAACTTTGCAGCTCTCAGCGCCTGGAGAGTGGAAGAAAACTTTCCCAAGAATTTGGCGGGCTGGAGAGTGCGTTTGAAGGAGGGGAATCCACACCCGCGGAATGAGGCCAAGGCAGTTACAGTTAGAGGTCAGGTTTACGCAAGGAATAGAGGGGGTGAGGCTGTGGGTCATTCATCTACCCTTGTATGAAAACACCTATTATGTTCCAGGAGAAGTGATTCTTTTCCCCTGGGGAATGCTGTGTCTAACAGGTCAGTCGTTTTCCTTTCCAAGAGCATCCTGGTCTAAGACAGAAAACTGTGCTATAGGCACAAGTAACTGTAATATCCAAATGGAAGTTCTTTGTGAAGGGACGGGGTATAAATAACAGAAATGCAAGATGGAAGTGTGGCCATAGCTGCAGCTGTCGCTGGAGCGAAGTCCAGACAGCCGGCTGGCCTTTCACTCTGCCTTGTCTCCGCTCACCCTTGATCCCCCCATGCACCCAGCTCTGGGGCTTCCAGCTTCGCTTGCCCATTCTTACCGTGTCAGTTTAGGTGACGCCTTCTTTCTGAAGGCTCCCCTGGCATCTTCTCATCCTGCCCTCTGAGAGCCGTGGCCTTCAAGGACAGGGTGGTTCGCTGCAGTACCCAGAGAGAATGAGGTCTGTCTGAAGGAGAGGCCCCTTTTCTCCACCCTGGATCCAAGTCTTTCCCGTGATTTAAAATCTGCAGTTCCTCAGCTCTCCTAAGGCCTTTCAGAGGCACAGTTGCTGTCACTGTTTTCGTTGCACAGTGTGGAGTACTTAACTCGAATCTATTTGGTCTGAGTCTGGCTCTGGAATGAAGCTGCTGTTTGTTCCTGCAAAACCACTGGGCTTCAGTTTCCTCACCCTCGAGGGTTTTAAACTAGGTAAGAACTTTGTCAGCCCTAAACCTTTAATTCTTTCAACTGAATACAGCAGAGGAAAGTTGTCTCAGTGGCAGTGGTATAGATAATGGAGATCCTTTAAAATGTAGGTTCTAAAGTAAAAGGGTTTTTTTTGTTTCTTTCCACAAAGTTTAGTTGTGGGTGTATTCTTTGTCTCAGAGTTGAAAGACACTGTCGGTGATGGAAGCTTTGGCAGCTACTTGATATTGTCTTGTATATTCTTCATAATTGCATTTTACTTGCAACATCTGTGCTCTGTCAAATTGGTTTGAAGTTTTCCTTAATGAAGTTGTTGGGTTCAGAACTCTTGGCAGGAGTATGTTGCTGATCTATTGAGTGTCATACGAAGTTGGCCAACTGCAGGCTTTTTTATGCCCCAGTCTCTAACAGAGATTTTATTTTTTAAATTTTATTTTTATTTCCTGTTGGGGTATAGCTGATTTAACAATGCTGTGGCAGTTTTAAGTGAACATTGAAGGGACTCAGCCATACATACACATGTATCCATTCTGCCCCAAACCGCTCTCCCATCCAGGCACATAACATTGAGCAGGGTTCCATGTGCTGTATAGGTCCTTGTTGGTTATCCATTTTAAATATAGCAGTGTGTACATGACCTTCCCAAAGTCCCTATCCCTTTCCCGCAGCAACCATAAGTTCATTTTCTTAGTCTGTGAGTCTCTTTCTAACGGAGATTTTAATTTGGAGAGTATGGAACGAGTGAATGTGGGGAGTACCTTGAGTGGGTGTTTGTGGCTTTGTATAATGGATTAAAACATAGTTTAAAATTATTAGTTGCAAAGTTGCATCATGTTAAATGACTTATAAAGCTTCAATTCTAAAGAATATAGTAATTAGTCCTTAAAAATATTAATCTCCCTTCCAGTTTATGTTTGGCAAGATGGGAATTTGATGTGCTTGATTCTTGTAAAGCCACATGTCTGTTGTTGAAAGGATAAACAGTTTTCTCTGCTATTCTTATTTGGGTGATTACAGGAGTACAACATAGATGGTAGCTGTTTGGTCAAAGAGTGATACCACCAAATTATATTTGCATGTTAAGTAGCATTTTTTGTCTTTATTTTGATTTGCAGCCTTTAATTAATATAGCCTATTAAAAAGTGCATTGTTTTATATATGTATGCACTCCACGTGGTTTGTTTTGTTCCCTGGTGGCTCAGATGGTGAAGAATTTGTCTGCAATAAGGGAGACCCGAGTTTGATCCTTGGGTGGGGAAGATCCCCTGGAGAAGGGAATGGCTACTCTCTCCAGTATCCTTGCCTGGAGAATCCCATGGACAGAGGAGCCTGGAGGGCTACAGTGCATGGGGTCACAAAGATTCAGACACAACTGAGCAGCTAAGCACACACATGTTTTGGGAGCAGTTTGCAGAAATGCAAATGGGTTTTCTTTGCGGTTTTCTTAGATTGTCTTAATGTTTTCACTGAAAACTAGTTGCTACTTGTTCTGCAGGCAGGGCTGGTTTTTATATGGATTAAATGAAGAGGGAGCTTTCAGAGAAGAGGTTGCCTGGGGATGGAGGAGGTAGCATTGAGCTGTGCTTTTGGCTGTCATCCTCCTGTTCTTCACTGGAAGAAGAGGGTTGACCAGCTCTTCCCTGGGGGCCTAATTAGAGAGCTGACTTAACCTCACCTTAAAGAACTGATGGTACTCCCCCCTTTTTTAGTTTATGATAGTCTCTAAATCATCTTGTTTAAGCATTCATTTTTTTAGAGCTAGAAGTTCAGAGAGAAATTTTTTTCTTAAGCTATATAACTCCTGTAAGTGTTGTCTGATATCGTAGCCTTTTGAGGGAACATCCAATTCAAGTTTCGGAGATGTTACTCTTTTTACAGTAAGGCTATGGAAGGCGCAGACGGTAGCCCTTAACGGCCTCTGTCTTACATCCCTCTCGTGTTCAGCGTCCTCTGAGCCTTCCTTTCGTGAAGCCTGATGGCTGGCATTCCCGTTCCTAAGGGACCTGTCTTGAGGTTGGGAAAGGCAGGAGGCGTTGCCAGGTCACGATCAACAAGAGTGCCGGTGGGTTCGCGTCTAAATGCCCTGGAGCGCGAGCCGTGGGAGCCTGGCCTCAGCCCCCTGGCGTCCTCGGGCCTTCTCGCCTCGTGGCGCCTTGGAGACCGCAGGGTCTCCCGCCCACCAGGCAAGGCTGCCTTTCCCTTCCTCTCCCCCAGCTCTGAGTATCTCTATGCGCCAGGCACTGGCAGGAGGCAAATACAAGGGCTGATGAAATACAGCAGTGGTCCACGAAGACTGTAGGCACAGGTGATAAGTGATGCTCTCACACAGCCTGACAGACATGCGCCTGGATCACCTGTGAGGCGGGCAGGCAGCCTGTGCAGACCGGAAGGTGGCACCCCGTGCCTCGAGCCTCTGTCTTACATCCCTCTCGTGTTCAGCGTCCTCTGAGCCTTCCTTTCGTGAAGCCTGATGGCTGGCATTCCCGTTCCTAAGGGACCTGTCTTGAGGTTGGGAAAGGCAGGAGGCGTTGCCAGGTCACGATCAACAAGAGTGCCGGTGGGTTCGCGTCTAAATGCCCTGGAGCGCGAGCCGTGGGAGCCTGGCCTCAGCCCCCTGGCGTCCTCGGGCCTTCTCGCCTCGTGGCGCCTTGGAGACCGCAGGGTCTCCCGCCCACCAGGCAAGGCTGCCTTTCCCTTCCTCTCCCCCAGCTCTGAGTATCTCTATGCGCCAGGCACTGGCAGGAGGCAAATACAAGGGCTGATGAAATACAGCAGTGGTCCACGAAGACTGTAGGCACAGGTGATAAGTGATGCTCTCACACAGCCTGACAGACATGCGCCTGGATCACCTGTGAGGCGGGCAGGCAGCCTGTGCAGACCGGAAGGTGGCACCCCGTGCCTCGTCGGAGAAGAGCTGGAGGCTTGTGGTGCGGCGGGAGGGGCAGGCCCGGTGCGGCTCGGGGCAGGTAGTAGGTGCTGCCGGGGGTCTGCCGGAGAGCCTGGGGGCCAGGGCGCACACTGCTGCCGCTGCTGCTGAGTCGCTTCAGCCGTGTCCGACTCTGTGCGACCCCATAGATGGCGCCCAGCGGGCTCCGCCGTCCCTGGGATTCTCCAGGCAAGAACACTGGAGTGGGTTGCCATTTCCCTCTCCAATGCATGAAAGTGAAAAGTGAAAGTGAAGACGCTCAGTCGTGTCTGCCTCGTGACCCCATGGACTGCAGCTTTCCAGGCTCCTCCGTCCATGGGACTTTCCAGGCAAGAGCACTGGAGTGGGGTGCCACTGCCTTCTCCCAGGGCTCACACAGTCCCACATTTATTCTCCTCTATGGTGTTTAGAGTTCATTAGGTAAGACAGGCAATGGAAGGTTTACAAGTTAAAGAAAAGGCAGTGACTTACCTGAAGCCTGGACCTGAAGTAGACATTCTGGACAGTTTATAATTCCCCACGTCTGCATGTATCAGAACAAGTCTGTGATCTCTGTTGTTTTGGATGGAGTATGACCATTCCTTTGGTTTTTTTTTTGGCTGTACGGCATGTAGGATTTAAGTTCCCCAACCAGGGATCAAACTTGTGCGCCTTGCAGGGGAAGTATGGAGTCTTACCCACTGGACCACCAGGGAAGCCCCCATCCCTATCTTTTGATTTAAGGAAGTCAGTTGACTCTTGCTGAATGTCAAGAATGTGGCAGACACTGCTGGGTGTTTTCACATATGTGGCTGTATGGCTTTCCTCCGCTGCTGTAACAAATTGCTCCAAACTGAGTGGCTTAAAACAACACAGATTTATTATCCTACAGTAGAAGAAGTCTAACTTGGGTCTCATCAGGCAAAAAATAAGGTGTCGACAAGGCTGTGTTCCTTACTGGAGAATCTCACAGACAGTTGCTTGCAAACTCATTCACACTGTCCATCAAATATAGTTGCTGCCACCTGTCGGCCTGAGGCCCTGTTTCCTTGCTGGCTGCCAGCTGGGAGGCTGCCCCCAGCTCCTAGGGGCGTCCATCTGGGACCCCGTCTGAGGTCTGTAGCAAAGTGCCTTTTGCCAGGTAATGTGACATACTCACAGGGCCCAGGGATTAGCACGTGGTCATCTTGGGGAGTCATTATTCTGCCTCCCACAATTACCCAATCCATTTATGACAACATCTAGTGACACTGTTATTATTGCCCTCAGTTCACAAATAAATAAAAGGCATCTGTATTTTAAGCAAATTGTTAGGACCGTCAAGATTCTGCTTGAATGACAAGACAGTTCATCTGACTCACCCTTGAGCGGATGGTGAGGTTTATGGCAGCAGGTCAGTGAGAAAGCAGCAGAGTAAATTTTGTGTTTTGGAGTATTTAAATGGATGGGCTGCTCTGATTATAGAAGTTTTGCCAAGAAGTCATTAAAGTAATTCCTCTGTTGGAAAAAACAGCCACGTGGGGGATTTGGGATGTGAAGGACTTTTCCTCTTTGGGTGAAGAGTGCACAATTCCATGTCCGGTTCTCCAGTGGAAACAGCTGAGCTGACCCAGTGGGGATTCACGTTCCTGAACTTCAGAGCATCTGTTTCAGGGCTGAAGCAAACCCAGGAAACAGAGTTCATACTTTGATTGATGGTTTGAAGTGAGGTGCGTTTTGTGGTCAAGGAAGCAACGGGTGATGATCATGAGCGTTTAAGACCAAGCATGACCTCATGGGGTCCCAGAGACAGACTCGACTTACGGACTGAACAGCAACAATGTGATCTTGTTTGTTCATGCTGTTGTTCAGTGGCAAAGTCATGTCTGACTCTTTGTGACCCCATGGACTGTAGCATGCCAGGCTCTCTGTCCTTCACTATCTTCTGGAATTTGATCATGTAAGTGTTTTTAATAGTTTTTCATTATATGTATATATATTTTCCTTCTATAAGAAATCAGAATCTAGAATTCTAAGGCTTTTTTTTAACTCAGTCTTCAGGAATTTACCGATTGCCTGATACTCTGTGCAGAAATGTTGTGTGTCTTTGTCTGTGTGTATGTTTACTAGGGGGAGGATTTATAGCTCTCTGTTCTTTTTTGAAGGCCTTGGATTCCAGAAAGTTTAAGAACACACTGCTTAATCTGATATTCTTGCTGGTCAAGTATCAGATTTTGTTTAAAAATGAAATACCCCATTTTAAACAGAGTTATACAGACGCATAGTTTTAAGAGTCAAAAGTTCTACAGGACTTAGAACAAAAACCCAGCAGTCACCTACCCCACCCTTCTCCACCCTGATTCCTGTCCCCCGAGGCCTCCTGCTTTCAATATTTTAGCTGTTTCTTCCAGATTTTGTGTGAGACTTCCTGCTTAGGAAGAAGACAATTTGGGTCACCTATTCCTTCCTCCCACGACCCACATCTTTTTCTTCTGTCCTCTCAGTATAATTACATTGAAGGTTTTGGTTAAACATTCAGCAATACCTGTTATGATTATGGAACATTATTCACAGCTGAGATGTATCATCTGTTTTGCTTACAGTTCCCTTCTTTTGTAGATTTTACCTTTTTTTCTAGAGTTGAGACTTGCCCTGCTTTGTTTTGCTTAGTTTTCTGTGCTGAAAACTAAGCCCTTCAGAGTGTAAATCTCCCCTGTGTAGGTCCACACAAAGCAAGGAATATTCCATTCTGTCCTTTTATTAGGATAGTTTTTTCTGAACCTCTCATCCACCTGGTGGTGGTTTAGTCGCTTAGTTGTGTAGGACTCTGCGACCCTTTGGGCTGTAGCCCTCCAGGCTCCTCTGTCTATGAGATTTCCCTGGCAAGAATATTGGAGTGGGTTGCCATTATCCTCCTCTGGGGGGATCTTCCTGACCCAGGGATCGAACCTGCGTCATCTCTGTCACTTGAACTGCAGACAGATTCTGCTGAGCAATACCCAGGTTCAGGGAGGCCCTGATTTTCTCTAAATTGGTTGCTTCCCAGGCCTGCTGCACATTCCCTGTTGCCCTGAGAATTTCTTTCACCTCTTTCCCAGATAAGATGCCGCCTTTTTAAAAGTTTTCTCTCTTGTTTTGGTTGAGCATGTTCAGCAGCAGCTTTCTAAGAAGTAATTTTTTTGGGAAAGCTTCTAAGGAGATGGCCACCCACTCCAATACTCTTGCCTGGAGAAACCCTTGGACGCAGGAGCTTGGCGGGTTACAGTCCGTGGAGTCGTGGAGCCGGACAGGACTGAGTGACTGACGCACATAATGGTGGAACGTTTTACTCTCGTGTCCGATGGACAGTTTGGCTGAGTGCAGAATCCTGGGGTAGAAATCATTTTCCTGCAGAGTTTCGAAGACACTGTTCAGTTGACTTTCAACGTCCAGGTGGCAGTCGATGTGCCCAGAGCCATTCCTTTGATTGTGACCTGTGTCTTCCTTTGTGTGAATTCTGCAGGGCCGCACCTCGTGTTTGCAGATGCCATGGTGGCCGTGCCGAGACGTGGGCTTTGTGCTGTCCACTGTGTTGGGATCCAGCTGGACCTCTTCTGTCTGTGGACCCCTGTCCTCTAGCCTGAATCTCCTTCAGGACTTCTCTTTTCCCATTCTGTAGTCTTTTTGTTTTCCCACTGGGGAGATTTCTCGAACTTCTCCAAAGCCTTCTTTGAATTTTGTGTTGCCATGATTATTTCAGTTTCAAGAGCTCCTTCAAAGTCCCTGAAACTATTAAAAAAAACAAAACAAAACCGTCTTTCCTTGTTTCAAGGATGGTGGTCAGAGGTTTTATTACACCCTGCGTCCTGGAGGAAAGATTTAGCTTTTCATGGCTTTTCAGCTTGATTATCTAGTAAAACCCAAAGGATCTGAGAGTAGTTTCATCACACTGCCCTAGTTTGAAGGGAGATTTTTCTGTTCGGCCCATTGTTTATTGTATAATATGGAGAAAAGACTTAGCTTTTGGTCCTTGGTGGTATTAGATTTTTTTTTTTTTTGCCACACTCTGAGTCATACGGGATCTTACTTCCCCACCAGGGATTGAACTTACAACCCCTTCAGTGGAATGCAAAGTCCTAACTATTGCACCACCAGGGAAGTCCCTAGAAGATGGCTTTTGTATGTCTTCAGATACCTCCGTTGAAAACACTTCTTTTCCGCCCGTGCCCAGGCTACAGCTGACACTGCCATCTGCTTTGTGCACTTAAGCTTGACCACTCTGTGTCCTGTGAGGAGCTGCCATCAGTGGGTTCAGAGTTTGGAGTCCTGTTTCCTTTTACTTGACCCTAGTGCTCAAGGCATATGCAGTCTCTGCGGGCAGTGGCATTGAGGAGCCTCCTTTTTTGGGTTGTATTAATACTTTACTTTTAAGTTTATCAAGAAAAGGAATAGGAAGTAGTAATAATGGTGGATTCTTGCTTTGGACATTAAATTACGGTGTGACAGATGAGGGTTTTTTTGTTTTATTCTTTTGGCCATGCTGTATGGTTTGTGGGATCTTATTTCCCCAGCAGCAGTGAAAGCTCAGAGTCCTAACCACTAAGCAGGCAGGGAATTCCCAAACGAGGGAAATTTTTAGCCATGGTAGGTAGACTTCCCTGGTGGCTCAGATGGTAAAGCGTCCTCCAATGACTCAGGAGACCTGGGTTCAATCCCTGGCTCGGGAAGATCTCCTGGAGAAGAAAATGGCAACTCCCTCCAGTATTCTTGCCTGGACTATCCCAAGGATGGAGGAGCCCGATAGGCTACAGTCCATGGGATCACAAACAGTCAGACACAACTGAGTGACTTCACTTTCAGGTAGAGTTAGGTTTGGGGTTGTCATCTATTGTGGACCTTTCTGTCAGGAAGTTATAGAAGTGACTTCTTGGGAACAGGACAGGGTGCCTTCTAGGGGACGTTTGATGAACAGCTTTGTGGTGGATGTCCAAGAGAAAGACTACATCTGAAGGTCATTTTGGAGCCCTACTTTTTGAATGACTTTTGAAACCTATAAAGGATTTGCCTAAACATTTGCAGCATGTGATTCTGAATTAATTTAACCGTGAGAGTCAGGAGCAGTTCTTGGGGACATGGGGCATGTTGCTTTCTTTTAAAATCCCGTCTTCCCAATGAATACAAATTTGTGTGTTGGGCGGTTGTAAGTGACTTGAGTTTTTTTCTCCAGATGGGTTAATCATTTGGGTTTTCCTGCGCTTAAAGTGTGACCCACTGTCTTAGTTTGTTCAGGTTGCCGTAACAGAACACGTAGGCCGGGGGCTTTCTGAGCAACAGGAATTTCCTCCTCAGCATCTGGAGGCTGGGAGTCTGAGCTCAAGGTGCAGGCGGATTCTGCGCCCAGTGAGGACCGCGTCCTGGCTCGCAGACAGCAGCTCTGGCCGTGTCCGCATATGGTGGAGGCACACGGGCACTCACTGGGGTCTCTTTTCTAAGGGAACTAATCCCCTCCAGGGATACCCCACCCTCATGACCTAATCACCTCCCAGAGGCCCCACTCCTCTAATACTGAGACATTGGGAGCTAGGTTTCAACATACGAAGTCTGAGAGGACACGGACATTCGGTCTGTTGGACCCTCTGAGAAGCTCAGACATGCTGTGTCTTCGTGATGTGTGCTAAGTCGCTTCATTCGTGTCCGACTCTTTGCGACCCCATGGACTGTGGCCCTCCAGGCTCCTCTGTCCATGGGATTCTCCAGGCAGGAATACTGGAGTGGGTTGCCGTGCCCTTCTCCAGGGGATCCTCCCGACCCAGGGATCAAACCCCAGTCTCTTGCAGCTCCTGCATTGCATGTGGATTCTTTACCGCTGGGCCATCAGGGTAGCCCGAGTCTTCATAGTGAGCGAGACTAAGTGGTCCAGAAGGGCCAACGTTGCCGTTTGGAGTCTGAGACAGCACCCCCATCACGGCTGGCACTGTGTACTGAGCACTTACTATGTCTGAGGCACAGGGCCAGACACTTTCCACCTGTATCTCTTTTAACCTTTTCAGCAGCTCTTGGGGCGGTAATGTCCTTTTGCAGTTGACAAAATGAGACGAAGACTCACAGAGGCTAGAGTTAACAGTACTGTATTGTACGTTTAAAAGTTGCTGAGAGAGTACACCGTAAGCATTCCCATCACAAGAAAAAAAAATTGTAACCGCGTGGTGATTGATGCCAAGGAGACTTACTGTGGTCCTTTTGCAGCGCACGCACGTGTCAAGTAGTTAGGTTGTCAGCCTGAAATAACAGTGCTGGTAGTTACTTTGAGGTAAAAACAATGAGGTGAAGAGACAGGAACTCTCTCAAGATCACGAAGGAGGTGGGATTCCAACGCCAACGCCAGAGCCGTGACAAGCGAGCGTGCAGCCCAGCCTCTTTGTTTGTTAGGACGTTCTGGTGGCCCACACCCAGGTGACCGGTGTGCCCGAGAGCTGTTCTCAGGCAGCCCCTCAGGACACAGCAGTGGGCAGAGCCAGCCCCAACGGGCAGCCCAGCTGCTGTTGCTGCTGTCGACCCGCCCGGCCCGTCTTCGGTGTCTGTGCCCCCGCCTCCCTTCCCTCCCCCGTTCAGTGGCTCAGAGGGTCTGTGTGCAGGGGTCCCCACCCCGGCGGCTCCCGCAGCCACACACATCGGGAGGGGCCGTGTACAGAGACTGACCATAGAGGCAAGACAGATGCCGTTAGGGAGGGCTGCACAAGATGCTGGGGTTTCGGAAGGTGGGTGAAGGGACCACCGAGGGGTGGTCCTGTGGGGGACTTTGCAGGGGGCATTGGCTTTCCACAGTGGAACTGAAGATTCTAGCCACCCCATCTCACTCGGATGTCTTTTCCTGAAATCTCGGTTTCTTACTGCAGAGAAAGGCATTGTCTCTGGACCACTTATTTCTGTGAGTCCAGTTTTGGACGTTCAGCAGGTTGGAGGCACCTGGGCTGGACAGAGGAGCCTGCATCTCCCACCTGTTGGGACAGCTGGCGGGTGTGGTGCAGAGGTGTGTCCACGTGGCCTGGGTCCAGTCCTCCAGCTGCACAAAGACGGCTGCCATCGGGGCCCAGAGACGGTTCCCTGGAAGAGACAAGGCACAGAATAGTCAGTGTGTCCCCAGGACGACAGAGGGTGGACAGATGGCCTCCCGGACAGAAGGGCTGCTGTGACTGACTCCCACGCGGCCTGCTGTCTGGACTGAGCCATCCTTTGTACCACAGTGAAAGGCGCTTCCAAGGCCCCTGACGTCCTGGCGGTCTGTCCGCATCGCCTGAGCCTCAGGGAGGGCGGCAAGTTGTGACGGCCACACCACAGGCCCCCAGACTGGGAAGTCTACTGGGAAAGTCTACTGGGAATACAAGCATAGGGTGGTGCAGAAAAACCACTTTCGTATCACGGCTCACATAGCCTGAGTTAGAAGCGCCTCGTGCCCAGGTGAAGAATGGGAACAAATCCTGTCTTTGGGTTGTACTGGATACCACTGCGACTTGTGTGAATAAAAGGTTTCAGGTGTGGGACCACCAGCCTGCTGTTGGGGCATCTTGTGTTTCCCTCTGTGGGGGAAGGTGGGCCAGGAGGAGGGACCCACCCTTGCTGAGCACCCAGTACTCGCCAGCTATCTTACAGAACTGTCGCCTATAATATAATTTTAGAGGTAAATATTTTTGATGAAGATGGAGGCGTAGAGATGTTAAAGTTGCTCAAGGTCACATAATTACAAGTGGAGAAAATGAAATGCTTGATGAACTCAGGGGTTTGACCTCAAAAGCCCTTGATCTTTCCCGGACACTTGGTTACTTCCCTGGATAGCAGGGTCATGACTCAAAGCTCAAGAAAGTGAGGTTTTGTGGAAAGAGGGCCCCGGGGACATGAGGTCTCTCCAGACTTGGAATCTGCCACACTGGGCTCCTAAATTAGGGACTGACCCTCTGGAGCGAAGCCCCTGGGTTAAGACTTTCTTTGCGGAAGTAGACGGAGACCAGCCACATGAAAGAGGCAAAGGCTATTTCTTCAGAGCTGGCTCAGAGCAAAGGGGTTGGCCTCTGCCACTTGCGCTTGGCGGAGGCTCAGCGGAGGGGGCGAGGCTCCTAGTGGAGAAAAGGGGGCTCAGGGCGCCTGCTGGAGCTGGGGCACTGCAGGGTCTCTGAAGGAGTGTCCAGGTGACTGATCAAGGGGCAGGTAGGTCGGTCCTGAGTTGGAAGCAGGACAAAGATTAGGAAGGCCGTTAGATATTGGTCTGGTCCTGGCCGACTATCAGGGGGGTTGCTGTCTGGCTTCCTGGGTTGTCACTGGAGACAGCAGTCTGTCCTCCTGAAGGTCTGACTCACAGCAGGCTGGCTGTCTGGGCTGGCAGCTGCAGGCTGAGGGTCAGAGCTCTGCTTTTGCACAGTCTGGCCATTGTCTTGTATACTGCCTTTCATCTTTCTCTTCTTGTTAGAAATATTAAGAAATTAGAGGACTTCCCCAGTCGTCCAGTGGTTAAGATCTGCCTGCCAAAGCAGGGGACACAGGTTCAATCCCTGGCCCAGGAAGACCCCACATGCTGCAGAGCAGCTAAGCCCGTGGGCCGTGACTGCTGAGCCTGCGCTCAGGGAAACCGAGCCTTTCCCTTCTCCAGGGGATCTTCCCAACCCAGGGATCGAACCCAGGTCTCCCGCATTGCAGGCGGGTTCTTTACCAGCTGAGCCACCAGGGAAGCCCAAGAAACCTGAGCCTGAGTGGCCTTTAGTGTAAACCAGCCTGAGTCCCGGCCTTGAAGGTTAGAGCTGCTGCCCCTCTAGCTGGCCCGCCGTCACCCCCTAACTCCTGTGGGGGGTGTCACAGGGACTGGAGTGCTGTGCCTGCAAGCGGCTCACTGGGTATCTCGTAGCGCATGGACTTGATGCTGGTTGTGAAGGATCAGACTTTCGCGCTCTTTCCCACCTTGAAGGTTGTCTTGTGTCTTGGGTTTTGCTACGAGGCCACAGGGCAGGGCTGGCACTTTGCTGGGTGACACACGTGTTGAGTACTCAGTCACTCAGCCGTGTCAGACTCTGCGACCCTGTGGACTGCAGCCCGCCAGCCTCCTCTGTCCACGGGGTTCTGCAGGGAAGAATACTGGAGTGGGCTGCCATTTCCTCCTCCAGGGGATCTTCCAGACCAGGGGTTGAACCTGGGTCCCCCTTACTGCAGGCGGATTCTTTACTGCTGAGCCACCAGGGGAACCCGTGCTGTGTGCATGCAAGCAGAGAGCTTTGGACAGTGTGGCAGGAGGCAGTGCCGCGTGCCTTGGGGTCATTGGTTGTCAACGTTCCTGCAACAGCGGCATCAGCCTGACAGAGCGGCAGGGCCTTCTGCTCTGTGCTTCCCCTGCTCTCTGGCAAGTTTTGTTTGGGTGTCTCTTGTAGAGAAGGCACGGCTTCAGCTTTTGTTACCAGGTAGTTATAGCGGCTGGTGCCTCCTCTGTGGGTCGCTTTTTGTGCTGCGGTTTCTTTAAGGCAATTGTAACTCTCCTGCCCAGATCACCTACCTGCCTGATTCGAGGCGCCCGGTCTCTGAGCAGTGTTCTGGCGGGGAATCCTGCCCAGATCACCTGCCTGACTCAAGGCATCCGATTTCTGAGCAGTGTTCTGGTGGGGGAAGTACTCCTGTCTGTTTGGTGGTCTCTGGGGATGGTCCAGGTCGACAGGGTCTGTAATGTGTTGTCTGAAACCTCTGCCCACCCTCTGCCTCCCCTTCCTTCTCCTCCTCCTCCCCCCTGCTTTCTTTTCTTTCTTTTTAAAAATATTTCTTATTAAAAATTGAGCAAGTATTTTGGTTTCCTTCATTTGCCCTTCTTTGCTAATTGCATGTTGAGTGAGCCTGAGGAAATGAGCAAGATTTTACTTCCCTTCAATGATGATAACAGCTACTCTTAACTGAGAGCTGAACCGTGTGCCGGGCATTGAGAAGTGGCTTTTAATCCTCACACTCAGCCAGCTGGGATAGATGGTGCTCACCCCCAGTTAATTGGGAGGGGGATTAGCTCAGAGAGCTTGAGGCACCCTCCCAAAGTCACACAGCCAAGAAGTGGCAAAGCAGAATCAAACACAGGTTGTCTGTGTAGACAGATGGTCTGATTCCAAAATGGGCTTATAACTCCTGGAGGCCATAGAGCTGAACTTGGATCGGAATGGCCCTGATGTAGCTGCCTTTATGTATCTTTATTACCGACAGATATTTACTTAAAGTAAACTTCCTTGCCTTCAATAAATATGGAGTATTTGAAAGCTTATATTTCAGTCTTGCATTTTACACTTTAGGTTTGCCGTTGATACACATATTTATTATTCAGTCACAGGGCTTTTTAGTGATGACCTTTTCCCCGACATCTGCTAAGTCGCTTCAGTCATGTCCAACTCTGAGCAATCCTATGGACTGTAGCCCACCAGGGTCCTCTGTCCATGGGATTCTCTAGGCAAGAATCCTGGAGTGGGTTGCCATTTCCTCCTCTAAGGGATATTCCAGACCCAGAGATCAAACCCACATCTCTTATATCTCCTGCACTGGCAGGCAAGCTCTTTACCTCTAGCGTAGCACCACCTGGGAAGCCCAGTGGGAAATGAATCCCTAATTAATAGACACACATGCTGATTGTTTTAATTGTTACACATTTTTAGCTGTTGCTTACGCTTTGCTTGTGATACTCATGTCAACAGGATCTGCTGTCATAGGTAGAAATCAAAATATTAAGGAAAGAATACTTACGGTTTCCAAACTTTCAAACTGGACATTTTACGTTGTTCAGTATATAATTGGAATTAAAGCTTTACAAAACAGTATGTACTGTAATATAGATGATGAACCAGCATGATTTTTAATTTCATTAAACATGGAGCTGGTTGCCTGGAGCAATTAGACATCCATAGGCCAAAAAAAAAAAAAGAGCTTTGATCTCAGTCTCACACCTTATACAAAAATTAGCTCAAAATGGACCACAGACTTAAACGTAAAATGTAAAACTATTAAACTCTGAGGAAAAAAGAAACAAAACAAAATCTTTAAGGTCTGTGCTCGGTTGCTCAGTCGTGTCCGACTCTCTGTGACACCATGGACTGTAGCCCACTAGGCTTCTCTGTCCATGGGATTTCCCAGGCAGTAATCCTGAAGAAAATCAGCCCTGAATATTTGCTGGAAGGACTGATCCTGAGCTGAAGCTCCGATACATTAGCCATCTGATTTGAAGAACTGACTCATTGGAAAAGACACTGATGCTGGGAAAGACTGAAGGCAGGAGAAGGGGATGACAGAGGATGAGATGGTTGGATGGCATCACTGACTTGATGGACATATGTTTGAGCAAGCTCCGGGAGATAGCAAAGGACAGGGAAGCCTGGCGTGCTGCCGTCCATGGGGTTGCAAAGAGTTGGACATGACTGAGTGACCAAACTGAATTGAATATTGGAGTGGGTTGCCATTTCCTCCTCCCGGGGATCTTGCCAGGCCAAGGATCGAACCCAAGTTTCCTGCGTCTCCTGCATTGGCGGGTGGGTTCTCTATCACTGTGCCGCCTGGGAAGCCCTGTAAGGTTTAGGGCCAAGCAAAACATTCTTATCTGGACTTGACCCTGAAAGCACCACCCAGAAAAGGAAAACCTGATACATTGGACTTCATCAGGATTGAAACTTTTGCTCTGCTGAAGATTTTACCAGTGGGAAAAGGGAAGGGTGTGGGGAGAGAAAAGGTAAGAGTGGGAACTGAGAGGTACACACTCTTACATAAAAAAATAAGCTGCAAGGATATATTGTATAGCAGAGAATATAGCCAATATTTTGTGAAGCTTTAAATGGAGCATAATTATAAAACATTGAATCACTATGTTGTATATCTGAAAACTAATTTAATACTGTAAATCAACTATCCTTTAATAAAAATTAAACAGTTAATCAAACATGTCATCTTCCTGTGTAGAGGGAAAAACAAAAGACTGTGTTAAGAGGTTGAAAAGCTACAGACCAGGAGAAAATATTTACAAACCACGTATGTGATAAAGGATTAGTATTTAGAATATATATATTAAAAAAAGAACTCTCAAAGTTCAGCAGTAACATAAACAGTCTAAATAGAAAATAAGTAAAAGACGTGAAGAGACATTTCATTAAAGAGGATGCATGGATGAGAAGGAAGCACATGAAAATACCTTGAATATCATTAACCATCGGGGAAATGCTGGTTAAGACTGCAGCGAGGTGTTATTGCACACCTCCAGGAATTGGCTAAAATAAAAGATTGTGACCCCACCAAATGCTGGTGAGGATTCAGGAAAACTGGGTCATCCATGGCTGATGGGAATGTAAGGTAGTGTAACCAGTCTGGAGAACAGTTTGGCAGTTTCTTTAAAAAAAAAAATAGCAAAAAACACATGTCGGATAGTTAGGGAGTTTGGATGGACAGGTACGCACTGCTGTATGTAACATGGATAATCAGCAGGGACCTACCATATAGCGCAGGGAGCTCTGCTCAATATCGTGTAACAACGTAAACGGGAAAATAATTGGAGAAAGAAATTGGAAACGAGCAGACACATGTATGTGTAAGTGAGTCGCTGTACTGTGTACCTGAAACCAACACAGCATTGTTAACCAGCTATCCTCTAATACTGAAAAAACACTAAAAACTAAACATGTAACTACCACAGGACTCAGCACTTACACCTTGGGGCCAGTTTATCCAGAGAGACGAGGACTTAGGTTCACACAAAAACCTGAGCGTGAATGTTCGTGGCAAATTTGTTCATAACACCCAGAAACTGGAGACAACCCAGATTTTGTTTTCAGGGGCTGAGTAGGTTTAAGGAATATGGTACATCCAATCCCATGGAACATAACTCTGCAGTGAAAATAAATGAATTAATATATACAACAACCTGTGTGAATCTCCAGAGAATTATTTTTTGCTCAGTTGCTAAGTCGTGTCTGACTCTTTGCGACCCCATGGACTGTAGCACACCAGGCTCCTCTGTCCTCCACTATCTTCTGGAGTTTGTTCAAATTCATGTCCATTCAGTCGGTAATGCTATCCAACTATCTCATCCTCTGCCACCCGCTTCTTTTGCCTTCAATCTTTCCCAGCATCGGGGTCTGTCCCATGAGTCAGCTCTTCACATCAGGTGGCCAAAGTATTGGAGCTTCAGCTTTAGCAACAGTCCTTCCAGTGACTATTTAGGGTTGATTTCCTTTAGGATTGACTGGTTTGCTCTCCTTGCTGTCCAGAGAATTATACTGAGTGAAAAAGAAAGCCAACTCCCAAAGTTCACACAGTGTATGAGTCCATTTATATAGCATTCTTGAAATTACAGAACTGTATAAAAGGTGAGCGAATTAGTGGGCTAAAGGTTAAGAAGGGGGGAGGGGGCGGGCAGGGAGGGGAGGGATTATAAAAGGGCGATGTGAGGGATCCTCGTGGTGCTCGAAGTGGCCTGTATTTTGACTGTTTTCATGCCAGCATCCTGCTGTGAGATTGTACTATGGTTTTGTAAGATGTCACCACTGGGAGAAATCAGGTAAAGAATATATGGAATTAGGGGCTTCCCTGGTGGCTCAGATGGTAAAGAATCTGTCTGCAATGCAGGAGACCTAGGTTTGATTCCTGGGTTGGGAAGATTCCCTGGAGTAGGGAATGGCAACCCATTCCAGTATTCTTGCCGGGAGATTTCCATAGACAGAGGAGCCTGGCAGGCTACAGTCCACGGGGTTGCAAGAGTCAGACACGACTTAGCAACTAACACTTTATATGGGATTAGGGATTTCCCTATTGGTCCAGTGGTTAAGACTCTGTATCCCCAGTGCAGGGGGCCTGAGTTCAATCCCTGACTGGGGAGCTAGATCCCACACGCCACAGCTCAGATCTCGTGGGCCACGACTAAGACCCGATGCAGCCAAATAAATATTTTTTAAAAGATCGCCTGGGATTATATATGTTTGTTTAACTGAGTCACTTTGCTGTACACATGAAACTGACACATGAATATTATGAGTCAACCGTGCTCCAATATAAAATAAAGATTAGAAAAGAGTGTATGGGATTTCTTCTTTCTTATAATTATATGTAAGGCTACAGTTATTTCAAAGTAAGAAAGTTTAATAAAAACATGCTGGTTGCTAAGCATTCAGTTGATTATGTTATTTGCTGGAGAACTCTTCTAGAGGAATTTAAGACCTTCTGGCTTTTCAAGAATCTTTATGGTTCTTCTGAGATTTTGTATGCCCATTATAGAGAAGTCAAACAGTGCAGAAAAGTGCACATGTGAATGTTTTAAAAAAAAAAAACTCACCCTAATCCCATCCTCTGGAGATCACCATCGACTTGAAGGTGGAAGTCGCTCAGTCGTGTCTGACTCTTTGGGACCCCTGGACCATACAGTCCATGGAATTCTCCAGGCAGTACACTCAAGTGGATAGCTGTTCCCTTCTTCAGGGGGTCTTCCCAACCCCAGAACTGAACCCAGGTCTCCCACACTGCAGGTGGATTATTTACCAGCTGAGCCACAAGGGAAGCCCAAGAATTCTGGAGTGGGTAGCTTATCCCTTCTCCAGGGTGTCTTTCCAGCCCACTGCCATGACAGTCTTCAGGAGGAACTACTACAAGTATTTCCTTCACCACACATTCAGTTTGCTTTCCTTCTGAAGACTGCCGTGGCAGTGCATAGCCTCATTTTGATGTCAGGAAGCCAAAGCTCAGAGGATTTGGGTGACTTGATCATGGGTGCACACTGAGTTAAGGGCAGAGTTGGCTCCTCAGTGTTGAGATCCTTCCTAATACCTTGCCCGCGCCAGCCCTGCCCTTTCTTCTCCTTGTCCCTTGGAGCAGCGGTTCTCTGAGAGAGTGGTGGTCCTCCAGCCAGCATGCCTCTGTCACTTGGGAGCTTGTTACAAATGCAAATGATCATGCCCCCACCTCTGGAATCAGCGATTTTCTTTTTTTGCCTTGCTGTGCGGCCTGTGGGATCTTAGCTCCCCAATGAGGGATCGAAGCTGCAGCCCCTGCGTTGGAAGCTTGGCGTCTTAACCACTGGACCACCAGGGCAGTCCCTTGAAATCAGAATTTTTGTTTTGCTGAGGCCTCTGAATGGTTCTGAGGGTACTCTGCAGGACTGAAGGTGCTTTGCCTTGACAGTGGTGTTTGAACAGCAGATTGGTGTGCACTGAAAAACAGACGTGTGAATGGCCTCTCACCGTGGCTTCTGCTGCCCCTTCACCGCACTCACTTCTGCTGTGATTCACGCATCGTCTGGCCATTTGTCTCCCCCATTCAGTTCTGAGCTCCCTGCTGTGTGAGCTCCCGGGGGCTCTGCAGGGCTCTCCAGCTCTTATGTCCAGGCACTCAGAGTCTCTGACTAAATACAAGAGCTGGTGAACTTGACATAGGGTTGATCGCTCAGTTTCTGTCCCAGCCCCTGGTGTCTGGATGGTCGCTTCTGCTGAGTTCACGCCCTGCTTTTCTTCCCTCGCTCCCTTCCACAGTTTCAGGGGTCTAGTCTGCTCTGTGTTGGACTTTGCAAATAAAAAATGATCGACTGGGTTGCTATATTTAAAATGGATAACCAACAAGGACCTACTGCACACCACATGGAACTCTGCCCAGTGTTACGTGGCAGCCTGGGTGGGGAGGGGTGTCTGGGGAATGGATGCGTATGCATATATGGCTGAGTCCCTTCACTGTTCACCTGAAACTGTCACAACATTTGTTTCTTAATTGGCTTATACCCCAACACAAGGTAAAAAAAAAAGGTTGAATGTTAAAAAATGACCATGTCCCTCAACTGGAGTTGCTTCTTCAGCTCAAGTCCAACCTCTTCCCCCTCTCTCTTCCAGATCCGACTCCCCTGCCCGGTTTGTTTTTTTCTGAGTTAATGCATCTTTACTCATTTGTCGCTCAGACTAGACCCCTCCATGGTTCTTACTCTCCTTTCACCTCTGGGTCTAATTAGACCTCATTGTACGTTTCTTGCATGTGTATTTTTTTCTCTTTCTAGTCTCGCTGTTTCGGCTCTGGGCTAGAACCTCGTTGTGTTGCATTTGAATCATTGTAATACATATTGAATACTTTTCTGTACTTCATTTTCCACATCGCCCCTAGGATGATCTTTCCAAAACACAAATGAATTCCGTTCGCCTGTGCAAGCAGCTCAGCAAGGGTGCACGTTTTGTTAGAAATGTTATTCCCTATCTTTGGGCATCCCAAGGACTCTAGGGAGACAAACCTGCTCATCTGTAAGACCAGGGGAGGATCCTGGGAGGGACCACGTGGGATGCTGGCAGCGCTGCTGATGCTAGCTAGCGTCAGGAGGCCTCTCTTCGCGGTTCTGATACTCGCTGGATGTCGCTGGAGAAGCTCCTCCTCCGTGTCTGTGCGTTTTGGTTTCATTCTCCCAAGAGAGGGGTGTGATGAAACGTCCTGGCCGATCACACACAGGGCTGCAGGGAGGAGCAGATGAGATGCGTGGAGGCAAAGCTCTGCAGTCTGTTAAGGCGTTTACATGCTGTGGGGGTGACGTGGTGTAAACAGTGTTTCTGGAATAATTTAAAGCCCGGTCGTAGGTCTGCCTCAGGGCACCAGCGGGTCCTTGTGTGTGGTGGTACCTGTGACACGGGGCACCCCCCACCACCACCCAGCACAGCACTAGGGTCTCTTTATCTCGGAGTTACAGCTGCCCGAGGACGCCCCTCCCCCACCCACAGCCTGGAAAGGAGGCTCTTTCCTGCCTATATTTGTTGGCACCCGCTCAGCGCCTTAGGGACCGACGGCGCAGGGAGAGCCATGGAGAAGAGAGCTTGCCGCCCACTCGCCAGTCCGCCTGCGGCCCACAGTGGGGGTGGGGGAAGGACCGGGGGAACTGGGCGGGCAGTCACTTCATGGTAACTTGCCAAAGCCTTTCTCAACCCATCTGCTCACAGAAGTGACCCGCATGAAAAGTAAAAGATCTGCTGGAGACAGATGGACTGGATTAGTCCGGTACGTTTATGGCTTTTGCGGCCTCAGAACAGCCCGTGACAGAGCTGCCAGGATCTGATCGCTTTCTGGGGAGTGCTGGGTCAGCCAAGGGGCTGGAGAGGGCGGGGGGCCATCCACGCCCTGCCGCTCTGGCCTGGCCCTGCTCCCTGGCAAACGAGGCCTAGGAGGGGTCTCTCAAGTCCATTTCTTAACCTCCTTAGGCTGTGGTGACTTTCGTCTGTAACAGCCACCCACAGCAAAGGGCTCCTCTGAGGATTGGACGAGGCAGTGTGGTGACACGTGGACATGGAGAAGGCCTGCAGGAGACGGGCTGGAACTGGGGGCAGTGAGGAGCGTTAGGCACGTGGAAGGCACGCCAGGTGTTTGAGGGACGGATGAATGACGATGCATGGATGATAACCCCTCTGCTCTTGGGTCAGGACTCAGCGCACGTGCGTCCCGCTAACCCCGGCCACTAAGTAGCCTGGTTGCTTAGTTCTCTGCTTTCATTTGTGATGGCTTAAGAATGGGCAAAGTCCTTTGGTTATTTTTCTGGTCAGTGGCAGAAATTCCTTTTTATCACTCCTAGGCTCTGGATGTGACACCTGCCTTTTCATACTTGACCCTCTCATTCAGCTGGTGGCCACCCTGAGACCTAAGGTGATGCTGCTTATCGGCCCCGGGGCCAGGACTAGGGCTTAGATGTCCCTGATAGCTCAGCTGATGCTGGGGAAGATTGAGGGCAGGAGGAGAAGGGGACAATGGAGGATGAGATGGTTGGATGGTATCCCCGACTCGATGGACGTGAGTTTGAGCAAGCTCCAGGAGTTGGTGATGGGCAGGGAGGCCTGGCGTGCTGCAGTCGATGGGGTCACGGAGTTGGACATGACTGAGCGACTGAACGGAACTGAACTGATAGCTCAGTTGGTAAAGAATCTGCCTGCAATGCAGGAGATTCCTGGGTTGGGGAGATCTGCTGGAGAAGGGATAGGCTATCTACTCTAGTATTCTTGGGCTTCCCTTGTGGCTCAGCTGGTAAAGGGAGACCTGGGTTTGATCCCTGGGTTGGGAAGATCCCCTGGAGAAGGGAAAGGCTACCCACTCCAGTATTCTGGCCTGGAGAAGTCCATGGACTGTATAGTCCATGGGGTAGCAAAGAGTCGTACACGACTGAGCGACTTTCACTCAGTAGGACTGGAGTCCTCAGTCCCTTGAGCCCCAGCGGCTCTCTTTTCTATATTGTGTGAGTTTTCTGTTTCCATCCTTGACAATGCAGTAAATCTAAGATGCCCTGTGCTCTTTAAAGGGGAGGGTGCACTTCCAGGATGGAAAATGGCCCAGACTTGAATTTTTCTTTCATGCAGCTTTCTCGTGGCTCAGAGTTGATCCCTGGCTACTGACGGGGAACGTAAAGGAAGTTGTTTTGTGTGTAAACTTTCACCAGAGTCTTTTTTCACCTGGGAGTTTATTTGGTTTGGACTGGAATAAATCTCTGGCATTGGTTTCTTTATTCCAGGAGCACAAAGAACTGTACACTCTTTTCTAGGGCATTGAGCCAGACTTGTCTCACTCTGCCTTGTTTCTTCATGCCTAGGGTTTCAGTGAGTGTTGGTGAACTGGTGGAAGTGTGCGAGGGCTGGGCTGTGGGTTGCACCCCTTCTCCTCCACTGGAGGATGTGTGCTCTCTGCACACCTGCTGGAATAGAATCCCCGGGAATGGAGCTTTGGCGTCTAGAGGCCCTACAAGAGGCCAGGTGATTATGGTAGACGGTGAGGTTGAGCGCCAGCGTCCAAGGTGAGGGGAGCCCCAGGTAACGCGAGCGCCTTCTGCTTTCAGCAGCGTGGAAGGGTTTGCGGTGCTGTTGGGGTGACTGAGGACACTGAGCAAATAGATGTGGAAACTACATAGATGCTGCTTCCTGATGGCTCAGATGGCTCAGAATCCTCTTGCAGTGTGGAGACCCAGGTTTCATCCCCGGGTTGGGAAGATCCCATGGAGAAGGAAATGGCTACCCACTCGAATATTTTTGACTGGAGAATCCCATGGACGGAGGAGCCTAGCGGGCTACAGGGGATCACAAAGAGTCAGACACAGCTGAGCAACTAACACTTTCACTGTTTTCACTGTTCACATCCTGTTAATATTTACCGTGAGTATGTCTATCAGCCCCTCAGTTTATGCTGGGGGTCATCTACCCATTCTTCTTTCTATTCATGGAATAATGCGATGACAGCTGGTTACGCAGGGCCAGAGCAAGTCTAGTCTGATTGGCCTTGAAGAACTTGGGGTGTCTAGCGCCGTGTGGGTATTCATTGCCCCCTGTCTGCTCTAGCTCTGTGCCCAGCAGCTGATAAACGTTACCTCTGAGCAAGGCCTGTAGAGTCAGGCTGCCTGGCTCTTGCTGACGAGCCATGAGATTTGGGGAAGGTTGTAAGACTTGTCTACAGCTCACTTTCAGACAGGAGCCACTGTCATCTCACAGGAGGGTCTGAGGTTCAAGTGCAAACACAGATATAAAGCGAGCAGTTTAGCGCCTCTGCCAGCACGCAGCAAGTGTTTAGCAACTTTGCCAGCAACTAATCGCATCATAGAGTTTTTCTTTCTTATTAGTTTTTTTTTTAATCATTTAAATTTTCAGTGTACATATTCAGAGCTAATACATTTGTCAGAGATAGTTCATCTTTAGCCTTAGAACCAAAGGTTTCTTTAGCTTTAACTTGTGGAGGGTACTTAGGTATCAGCCCCATGAGCCCCTTGTTTCCAGTGAGTGTAGCCAAGGGATTTCACAACTGGAGCCCTCCTCTGAAAGCTGATTTTTAATCTGTTTGCGTGATGGGTCCTGGAGCTCCATTTGCTTCTTTGGTTTCTTCCTGGACACTCCTCTGCGGTGAGTTCCAGCACCCAGGGGTGGTTTCACTGCGGCCTCATTAGTAGCCTTAGGGGATGTGAGCTTACGCTAGAGGGAGCGCTGAGGTGCTGTTATTCATGGGTTAGGTGCTTCCTCTGGCCCCCTGTGCCTTTCCTTCTTAGCTGCCTCCCATCAAACTGATATTGTTTTCATCTGTTCCTCGGTCTGTGCTCAGTCGTTCAGTCCTGTCCTACTCTTAGCAACCCCACGGACTGTAGCCCCCCCGGCTCCTCTGTCCATGGGATTTTCTGTGCAAGAATACTGGGGTGGACCGCCATTTCCTCCTCCAGGGGATCTTCCCAACCCAGGGATCGTATCTACATCTCCGTGTCTCCTGCCTTGGCAGGCGGATTCTTCACCGCTGAGCCACCAGGGCGTCCCCACCCTTCCCCCATTAGACTCGAAGTTCTGTCTGAATCAGGACTCTGGTTGTTGCCGTCAATGCCACATCCTCCTCGCTTAGCAATATCTAGCACTTCGGAAGTGCTCACTAAGTATTTAACAAATGATAATACAGCACAGCGCAGGCTAAATCCACGCGGTAACAGTAAGCTGCGTGGTATGAAATCTGCATCGACTCAGTTCACTACCTCAGTCTTGTCGATGCCAGTTGAAAATGTTTTAGTAGCTAACACAGTTCAGTGATCATTTATTGAGTGTTATATGGGCATTGGGGCTCGAAGGACACTGTCTGATCCCTGCCATCGTGGACAGCAGCCTGGTGGGGTGGATGGACACATGGCCTTGATAGAAGATGGTCAGTGTTAAGACAGTGGGGCGTAGTACACCATGTGCCCTTGGAACAGAGGGTAGCTGCTGCTGCTGCTGCTGCTAAGTTGCTTCAGTCATGTCCGACTCTGTGCGACCCCATAGACGGCAGCCCACCAGGCTCCGCTGTCCACAGGATTCTCCAGGCAAGAATACTGGAGTGGGTTGCCCTTTCCTTCTCCAAACAGAGGGTAGAGTTTGTGCTTTATTAACACAGGTTAAGAAGTCCAAAGTTGTTACGTATTCATGCTTGTATATGTGATAGGAAGCACCTCCCTTGGCGTCTGTGCTAAATAAGCTCTCGCATGGCTTTAGTATGGATCGCATGGCTTTAGTATAGATCGCATGGCTTTTGTCCAGGCCTCATTTTCCTTTCCTTCATTAGGGAAAAAAACCCCACTGGCTGGCGTTGCTGTAGGAGCTTGGCCCAGAGGCTTGGCGAGGAGGTCTTGGTTCCGGCTCTGTCACTAACCCAGACTATTTACTTCCTTTTCCTGGGCGCCGCATCCCACAGCTGAGCCAGGAGGGTCGGGCCAGGTGATGTCGCGGGCTCTTTGAGTTCTGATTCAGAGACTGACCATTTCAATCCGTCTTCCTCGGGAGCGGAGAAAGAACAAAGCAGTTTGGGAATCGTTTACCTGCGTTCCTGGGACTTTGCAGCCTGATTTTTGGGGAAGGTGGCTGTCGGTGAACTCAGGGAGAGGCGTCAGCCGATGTCTGCTCCGCGCTCTGCGAGGGGCCCGCAGCGTGTGTTAACTTTCCCTTGCGTGAGTGGAGGCAGCTGCGAGGAGGGAGCACCCCGAGTGCCGAAGGTGGTGCTGAGCGCGGTGACGGGGAACCCCCGGCATGTCTTCCGAGAGTCCATCTTCAGGATCCCACCCTGCATGGCGACTCTGCTTTCAGCACAGGGAGTGGAGGGTCGTCACTTGACATCCGGGTGCTTTCTCACCTTCGCTCCAGGAGTGAGCAGATGATAGCTGTCGAGTCTAGCGGCGGCAGTTCCCTTCCCTGCTCAGCCCTGCTCTAAGTTTGGGTGACTTGAGACCCTTGGAGGAGATGAAACTTGGTCTTGCATATCCGCTTGCTTCTCTCTTGGAGAACTCGGAGGGAGTGACGCAGTGTGCGCTGTGGGCGTCCGGGCCCGAGCCCCCAGCTGCAGGCCGTGTTGCTTTCGGTCGGGGGCAAAGGCGGGAGGAAAAGGCTGTCATCCTCTAACTCGAATTTACATGGTTGTTTTTAACGGTAATCATGGTTCCTTAAGTTTATGTTTTGCTTCATAGTTCGCTAGGAATTTTTAAATCCATTAGCTCATTTTATCCGCTTGGCTGTTCTGTGAAAAAGGCAAGTTCGTGCCTTCTGTTTTCCGATGATTTCACTGTGGCTTGCGGAAGCTGAGCGCCTTGAGCAAGGTCATGGGTTGAGCTAGCAGCTGGCTGGGAGTAGATCTCGGGCCTCTGGTGACCCCGTTCCTCCCTTGCTGACATGGTGGTGCTTGGGACATGTTTGGGGTAGCCTTCTCTGGACCCCTTACATCTGGGGAATTTCAGTTCATTTCGGAGCCGTGAGATGGCCTGTCCTCTGCCTCCTTTCTCCCCGAGGCATGGGCATTCTTGAAACCCTAGGCTGACCTTGTGTGTGTGTTTGGGGTGGTTTTGAACCTTCTGAATGGACTGTCCTCCAGGAGGGACCACTGTGCCTGATCTCCCGCTCGTTCAACCCGAAGGATGACCTGCCAAGAAGCAGACTCACAGCTTTTCGGCTCTGGGAACTGGGTTTGGGTTCCCGCTCTACTGCCCGAGGGAGAGGGTCAGTTTTTGAGCTGAAAAATGACACGTGTCTTCATCCTGCTCCTTTCTCGTTGCTGTTTCACACCCCTAGGTCGGCATCTGTTCTCGCTTTTAGGCGCTGAGTGGGCTGTGTGCACAGTGAGGAGTCAAGTGTCCTGGGTAACATGCCGCTGGAGCCTGTCTTCCCCTGCCCAGCTCTCGGACTTTGGATAAGTCACCCGGAGTCTTGGGGCGACCTTCCTTTTCTGTTATGCTTCCCTCGAAGGGCATTTGCGAGAGCTGATGAGGTAACCCCTGTGAAAGTGCTTTGTCCTTTTTTTAAAAACAATTGAAGTGTCGGATGATATATCAGTTCCAGATATGCAGCGTCGTGATTCAGTGTGTTCATAGATGACACTTCACGAAAACTTATTACAAGATACTGGCTCCAATTCCCTGCGCTGTGTGCTTCTCCGTTTTGGAAGCTCTCAAGCCTGTGTGTCGCTGAAGCAGATGGAGTTGGCTGGGCTCTGGGAACGTGGGTCTCAGGCCGGCCCTCCGTCCGGCTGGCGGCAGTGCCCTCCTGGGCCCCAGCCGGGGTGCAGATGGCACGTGCTGTGTGCTGCGGTCAGTCGTGGCCGACTCTCCTCGACCCCATGGACTGTACCCGGCGGGCTCCTCTGTCCACGGGGCTTTCCAGGCAAGAAGACGCAGTGGGTTGCCATGCCCTCCTCCGGGGGATCTTCCCGACCCAGCGATCAAAGCCGCACTCCTGCACTGGCAGGCGGATGTTCTACTGCTGAGCACTTGCTTTCCTTCTGGGAGCCCGGGTGCGATGTGCCAGGCAGAGCGGGCCTGTGTGCCAGCCCCCAGTCAGACCCCTGGTGCTGGTCTCCGCGGGCTTCCCGGGGTCGAGGGGCGAGCGTCACATGTGTTGTTGCTGTGTGGCTCCATGGGAGGGGGCTCCTGGGAGCTCGCACCTGGTCTCCCCTGGGTCTTGCCCTCTGTGCCCCATGGCTCGCCCACGCTGCCTTGTACCTTCCTGCTGTGATAAACCACAGCTCTGGAGGATGCCCCTGGTGGAGCAGTGACCGAGACTCAACGCTTCCATGGGAAGGGGGCACCGGTTCGATCCCCGGTTGGAGAACTAAGGCCCCACATGCTGCACAGCGGGACCGATTTAAAAGAGAACAAAACAAAAACCCCACAGCTCTTGAGTGTGTCTGTCTGCTGTCCTGTGAGTCCTCCTAGCTGACCATCGGGCCTGGGGGTGTTTGTGGGGACCCCTGACAAGAGGTCCTTTTCTTTTCTGAGCTTTAGTAAGTAAGTAAAATAAATGGATGTTGTATATTTTTGAGGTCTCTTTTATTCAATAAATACCAGTGAGCATTTTTATCATATCACTAAAACATTCTTTCAGAAGGTGATTTGTAACTGTCTCAAATTGTGACTTAAAGGTTTATGCAACGTTAGAAATGTGAAGTTTACAATTCACAGTGCCGTTATAGGTCATGAAAATGCTTGTTTGTAGAACTGGGTGTGCATCTCTGATTATTTTCCTGGAACATGGTTCTGGGAGTGAGAAGATGACAGGACGTGACCACACGTGTGGTCTGATCGACGAGCCACACTGTTTGTCGCAAAGGTGGTCTCCCCCCACGTCCTCGTGAGCAGTGCACAGGGGCGGCCTTCTTCCTGCGTCCTCACTGATACTGTCTGATCATTTGAAGCCGTGGCTTGTCGATCTGACACGTAAGACGGTGTGTTTTACTTTGTGTTTTTGAGCGTCGGTGAGGCTGAGTGGTTCGTCGCGTGTGTGTGGCTCCTTTTTCTGACTTGTCTGTGTGGACCTTTTGGGTGGAGAGTGGTGGGCTCTTCCACCTTCTGCTCAGATGTTTTCTGACTCTTAGTCTGGGCTGTGGTGGGGATCTCCAAGACGGAAGGCCCTGCACCCGTCCTCTACTGTGTCTGCCGCAGGCCTGCAGACCGCCGTTGGTGCTGAGAAAGTGGGCTCTGGTTATGATAGAAGGCACGGCACCTTCAGCAACCAACGTGGGCGCCGTCCGAGCCGATGGAGCAAGGACACGCAGGAAGCAGGGTGTACCCCAGGGCAAAGTGCAGGCTGTGGGTGCCTCGAGCCGCTGCCTCCTGTTCCTCACGTGTCCTGGAGAGACGGGGCCTTCTCGTGCCGTCTGTTTGACAGCCCTCTGATTTGCCCATTGGCGTTTGCTGTCATCACGGCAGCAGTGGCTAAAAGCACAGCTTGGCTTAATCTGCACATTTGGATGTTTGTGCTATTTATAAACAATTAGAACAGTCGTGGAAGCCTCGTTACCGCAAGCTGGCAAACACAGCAAAACCCGGACCGTCTGTTAGCCCCGTCTGCGTGGCGCAGGCACAAAGCAGTCACACAAACAAACACATTTACCCATATTTACGTGTTTCTCATTAAAAAAAAAAAAGGCATTCAGCCATTGGCCATATGGCTTAGAGACTTTGCCTTGAAATGCACAGCTTGGGCTATAAGACACCTGAAATCCGAAGCCGTCTTAGAACCTTGCCCTAAGGTGATGGGTCCCGTCCCTGCTCAGCAGACACACACTTTTCCCACCGTTTTGAGGAGGAAAGGGTGGAGGGGGGGAGAGTATCACCTTGCAGAGGCTTTGGCTCCAGTCCGTCTGTCCCTCCCCCGTGCCTGTTCCCTATGTACATTTCATGACGTGAGCCTTCCTGTGCGCTGGACACATCCCTTCTCCTCTTTCCTGTTGCACTTTTTTTCTAGAGAATTTCTCACTCTCAGGTGTCATTTGGTTTGTCT
The DNA here is from genome assembly GCA_006408615.1 of Connochaetes taurinus. Classification (NCBI taxonomy): domain Eukaryota; kingdom Metazoa; phylum Chordata; class Mammalia; order Artiodactyla; family Bovidae; genus Connochaetes; species Connochaetes taurinus. The sequence goes on from SJXO01002330.1 coordinate 107,605, forward strand.
GTCTCCTCCTCCCCACCTCCCCCAAGGCCGAGATGGCTGTCTCTCGCATTCACTCGCTCCGTCACCAGGGCCCAGCACGTGGATTAATCAATACTTGTTGAATGGATGGGCTGAAAAACCTGTTCTTCTTCCTTCTGCCACGTCATGAAAAATGCTTTTGGGCAAATGTCTGAAAGGGAACGGGGAAGAGGGTCAGCAGTTCTGGTTGTGCAGGTGGCTGCCAGTGGCTTTTCATCCCAGCTCTGTCCCCCGGAGGAAGGCAGGGGGCTGGAGCGCAGTCACGGAGATGAGTCCTGCAGGAAATCAGCCGAGTGTCCCAGCTTCTCACGGAGGGATGTGGCGCTGCCGTGTGTGTTATGTGAAGAGTTGCTGGAGCCTAGAATCCCAGGCTGATAAATTCCTGGGCAGATGAGAGCAAAGCTCAGGGCCCAAGAATGTGATTTGCCCAAGGTCACTCAGGTAGCAACATCCGGGCCATCCCAGGTGGCGCAGCGGTAAAGAATCTGCCTGCCAGTGCATGAGATGGCAGAGATGTGGGTTCCACCCCTGGGTCGGGAAGATTCCCCTGGAGAAGGAAATGGCAACCCACTCCAGTATTCTTGCCTGGAGAATCCCATGGACAGAGGAGCCTGGCGGGGGCTACAGTCCATGGGGGCACAAAGAGTCGGACATGACTGAGCGCGCGCGTGCACACGCTCGCGCGCACACACACACACACACACACACACACACGTAGAGCTGGGATCAGTACTTCCGCCTGTCTTCCCAGAGCCTGTTTAACTGCTCACCACACATCCTATTTGCTGCTGAAGCCATCTGCCTCGACTCTGAATATGTAACAGCAAGGGGGAGACCGTTCTCTGCTGTCACAGGCGCAGGGGAAAACAAATAACCCAGCAGCTTAAAATGCTGTTCACAAGTCCTGTGTCCTGAGAGTGTGGCCATTTTCCACAATGCTTTTATATTTCACAGTGCCTGTCATTTTCTCCTGAATTTTGTAAACCAAGTAAGATCAGAGAAGACGTTGGAAGAACAGTAACTTTAGAAAAAGGAAAAAAAAAAAGTCAATCAAACCAGAGAGTTACGGTTTCTCTCTTATATTCTCCATCCAGAACTTCAGGCTCCTGTGTCAGGTACGGCCCCCAGCTGGTGAGGAGCTGCTCTGTGTGGCCGGGCGTTATACACCATTTTAGAATAACAGATGCAGCGGCAACCCTGCCCTCTAACAGCAGGCTTATTAATTTTGAATTTGAATGACGGAGGAGCAGATGGTGAGGTGGGTGTGGATTTAGGCGTTTGGCCATCTATAGCGTTTACTTGCTCACATTGCACTGAGATCTGAGACTGGCTGCACCCTCTCCCCCGCCAACAGCTGAGCTCTGTCTCATCTCCTCCTGGGTCCTGTAGCAGTTGGTAAGGTCAGGTTGCTGATTGTTTTGGAAGCATCAGAGTTTATTTGCACCACCCAGATTCTGAAGCCGAGCTGTCGAAAGGCTGTCTTCTCTGTTGCCTTTCAAATCTGGGTGGTGTTTTTGTTTAATTACAGAAGCAGACACAAGCGGTCTTTCATCATCCGTCGTGTCTGTTATGTGAATGAGAGGTGCATTCACCCCGCTGCAGAGGCCCTGGGACTTTGTTTACATGGAAGCATGACACTTCCAGCATAGATTGGATTTTTCTAAACGATTACCCAGGCACGACCCTGCACACCAGAGACGATCGTTTATTAAAGAGATCTCCTTCTGTTTCGTCTTGAGTTAAGAGTTAATTTCAGTGTGAACCACAGCTACACCATTCAACCTGAAGGAGCGTGCATGTTCCCTGCCTCTCTCCCGAGGTTGGATGGCTGTCATGGGAGGCCCTCTCCTGCCTGCCCAGCTGTCCTGCCCGCCTTCCCTTCCCTCCTCCTTCCCCCTCTGCTCTCCTATTGGGGTGACGGCCCCGAGGCCCGGCAGGACTGCAGCCTGAGGCGTGGTGTTGCTGCGGCTCCTGCTGACCCGACAGAGGTCAGCTTTGCCGCTGCCACGGTGCGGTCCTCCTATAGCCTGGGAATTGTATCATTCCGCAAAAGGAGAGATGAAGGTGGTGGGAACAGGGACCTCTTCGTCCCTTGTGCTGGGTATTTTAATCGTGGCGGAAAGCCTTGGAAAAGTCGGTGATGCCTGAAACTGGATGTCGGAAGGAAGTCAGGGATGTGCATGAGAAGAGAGAAGGTTCCATTGTAACAGGTGCATCAGCTACACTACACGAGCCCCTCTTCCACCTCCCACGAGGCAGACTCGGACAGATGGCTCCCTCTCACATCTCGCTTGTGAATTTGCCTCGAAAGCGTATAGCGTTACATGACTGTGTTTGTGCTTGTAGAGTAGGCGTCAGACTGCATTTAACACAGACGTTTGCTCTTGCTACAAAGGAGATGCTTCTGTGTACCAGCTGGGAGGTGAGTACTGAAATCTGGGCCAGGAGCTGGGATGGCGGAGCTAGATAGCACAGAGGTCACCGCGTCCAGCCTCTCCCGTCTGGATGAGGCAGAGACAGGGCCAGAGAGGCGAGTTTGCCTTTGACCCTGATGCCTGCTCAGGGTAGCACTGGAGCCGAGCTGCGTCTCGAGCCGTCGCTCTGCCCCGTGATGGGTGCCTCCTCCCATACCTGCGTGCCGTTATCCCGCCATTCAGTCTCTTGTTCTGAGGAATTAGTGCGTCCTTGCCAGGTAACAGCAGGCCCGAGTTGAAGTGTGGCAGTGTGTACACAATTATGGAGGCTTGTACAGTTTTAAAAGTTGTGCTTGCAGCTTCTTTCTTTTTTTAAAAGCACATTTATTTATTTATTTGGCTGTGTTAGTTGTGGTGTGTGGGCCCCCTGCCTAGGGAGCGCAAAGTCTTAGCCGCTGGACCACCGGCGACGTCCTTGCCTACCGTTTCTTTCTGGCTGCCAGGCATTCTTTCAGAAGGGAGTTCTGTGTGGTATATTTATATTTCTTTTCAAAGGCAACTTTGGTTAGAACCTGCTCAGAGGGAGTGGGGGCGGGTGGCCCTTGGTGACAGCTGCCCGCCTCGTGGGCAGACATGAAGTCATCGCTCCCTGAGGGGGACCTGCTTTCCTGTCCTCATCCCGCCCCGCACTTGACCCAGTCTGTGTTGATTTCCTAGCATCAGGCCATATCTGGCCACGTCTGGGTCTCCTTCCTTCCTTATTTTAGCACACGCTTTCAGGGGCCGGAAAACGATGGCCAGTTAGCCCAGACATCCACGTGAAGGACAGTTTGCTGAGGAAACTGGAACAGAGGCGTTGATTCCGAGTGCCAGCGCTCTGATTCTCTGACAGGCAGGCTGGGAAGCGTTTGGACACGTGTTCTTTCACGGTTCTTCCTCCTCACAGCATTCCAGATTTTTGGAGCCATCCTTGTAATTGTCACGAATGTCATTCTCGAAGGTCTAGGAAGTCAGGATTTATTCAGTGTTAATTTGATATCGAGAGCTCCTTCCTGGCCAAATGTGTCAGTTAGCTGTTCCCCTGGCAGCCTTGTGGGAGGTGTTTGCTATGGCTCAGACGTAAGGGAGTTTGAAGGCAGTTTAAGCCGTGAATAACTGAGACCCAGCCAGGTAGTTTTTGGCTGTGTCATTTACTAATCAGTGTTAGGCTTCTTGATCACGCCTGTTGAATTCTTGAGCCCTCCTGCACTCTAAACACACACACACACACACATGCACGCACGCACGCACGCTGCACACCTTTTTTTAGAAGACCGTAGCCCCTGTGGTGGCCGCTGCCAGTCAGGCCCCTGTTTGCTGTCTCTGGTTCAGAAGCATCCCAAGCCCAGGGCTCCTTCTGTTTCTCTCTCCCTTCCCTGGCATCACCGGTCAGCCTGCCTCTGCCCTGGGGATGGGATGGGCGGAGGGGGGGATTCCATCAGAGCCTGGGGCTCATTCAGGGCATATTCGGTTTGTTAATGATGAGATTTATTCTGTGCCAGGAACTCACAAGTGTGCTGAGTAGAGTGAGGCATGTTTCGACTTCTGCCATTCTTAGGGAGGGGGTGCTTGTGAACCCTTGCTTCTAACAAGAAAAACACGGCTTGCATATCTGCGCGTTTCGTATTCCCTCCCTGCACGTTGACTGACAGCTGTTCCTGTCCTCATTACTCGCTCAGCCACTGCTTCTTGAGCCGCACGCACGTTCCTGTCGTAGGTGCTCTGCGAGGCTCCAGGACCAACCCTTAGGAGACGGCTGGTCAGGGAATCGATCCGCATGCTGGTCGGAGCTTGGCGAGTGCTGTGCCGGAAATGCCCTCAGGTGCAAGACAGCTCGTGGGGCACTTCCAGGAGGTTCCGCGTCTATCAGCCCAACTCTGGAGCTCTGCTCCCCCTGTAAGATGCTCATCACATTGCTTAAAAATTCTCTGCTGTGTGTATCTCCTTTCCATTCAGTTGAGAACCGTGTAAGGATAGACTGTTGGCTATGAATACTTTTTTTTTTTTTTAAATATTCCCACTGCCAAGCACAGAAAGAAAGTCAAGGGCTCATTAATGTTTCATGAAAAAATGGATGGGCTTAATGGGGGTTGTCCCCAGGTTGGGTTGGGGGAGACCGGATGGGTTCACAGAGGGAGGGACTGGGTTTTGGTTTTTCTTTTATACCTCTTTTATTTGAAAGAAGTCAGACTTACGGAAAAGTTGCAAAAACAGTGCAAAGAATTCTTGTATGCTCTTCGCCCAGATTCTCCAAACATTTTATGACATTTGCTCCTTCTCTGTTTGTGTTTTCGTCACATGTTTGAGGGTGGAGGACAGATTACAGGGGTGGGGGCAGAGCTGGAAGAGACGAGGGGAGCTGCGAGCCTTTCTGGGGTGAGAAGGGGGCCTGGTTGGAGTCCCGTGTCCTCAGGTCAGTTGCTTATCCTTCCTGAGAGTTTTCTGTTTACGAAGTGACAGTGTCAGCCATGCAGATTACATTGTTGTTAATGTTTCCGAATGACGTGTTTGGAAGAGCGGTTCCCATTAGGTTTATTGGTGTTGCGCAGAGTATACAAGGGAGACCAGGCTCAGTTTCTCTGGAGGAGGGTCTGTGGTTTATTGAGAGCTTGCTGTGTGCTGTGAATGCTCTGTACTGGAAAGTTCCCTGTTATCTCTGTTGAATTCTTATAACTCCCTTTAAGGTGGCTGCTGCTGCTACTAAGTCGCTTCAGTCGTGCCCAACTCTGTACAACCCCACATACGGCAGCCCACCAGGCTCCGCCGTCCCTGGGATTCTCCAGGCAAGAACACTGGAGTGGGTTGCCATTGCCTTCTCCAATGCATGAAAGTGAAAAGTGAAAGTGAAGTCTCTCAGTTGTGTCCGACTCTTAGCGACCCCATGGACTACAGCCTACCAGCCTCCTCCGCCCATGGGATTTTTCCAGGCAAGAATACTGGAGTGGGGTGCCATTTCCTTCTCCAGTTTCCTTGACTGATGGTCTGCAATTTCAGCACAGCTGGCCGGGGTCAAGGGAGAGGCTTAAGATGCGCTATGGTTGCAGAGCTTTAGAAGGGCCGAGAAGGAAAGCCAGCATGCTGAGGCATCACCGTCTGTCACTGGGACAGTTCTGGGGACGAGTAGGCTGTTGAGCTTGCCCACTGGGAAGGTCTAAAGTCTTAGAGGTTCTGTTAGCCTCCGGGAAGCCTCTGCCTCCGCCTTGCCACAGGTCTATCTATAGATCCAAGGGTCTATTTTCACATGACTTAATTAAGTCAAGCTTTTTAAATTCACATCAAATGGTGGCTGGAGAGATGCAGTTAATCTAGTGGAAAGTGTGAACCAGTGGCATTTCATGGGACACAGCTCTCGTCTCCGTTGTGGCAAACATGGTGTCTTGCAGCTGGCAGCGTGGCCTGGCGACCCTGGGCCTCCCTACTGTGCCCCCTTCAGGGAGTGAGCGGCTTTCTCACCCTGGGCTCTCACTGCTTCCTCCTTCCGGGACCTGCTGTCCCCGCGGTCACTCTGGACATCTGCGGAGCCTTAGTGTTCCGACTGGGCAGCTCATGGCCGCGGCATGGGCTGGCAGGGAGGGCAGGCTTTCATTCCTCGTTGAGAGGCCTCCGTGTCTTTTGAGAAATGGAGTGTCCCTGCCTTAGCAGTAAACAAGGCTGTCACAGTCCTCAGCGATTCTGGCCCTCAGAATGTGAATTTCGGGGTCCTAAGGGCACTCTGGTCCCATCACTTCATGGGAAATAGATGGGGAAACAGTAGAAACAGTGCCAGACTTTATTTTTTGGGGCTCCAAAATCACTGCAGATGGTGACTGCAGCCATGAAATAAAAGACGCTTACTCCTGGAAGAAAAGTTATGACCAACCTAGGTAGTATATTCAAAAGCAGAGACATTACTTTGCCGACTAAGCTCCATCTAGTCAAGGCTATGGTTTTTCCAGTGGTCATGTATGGATGTGAGAGTTGGACTGTGAAGAAGGCTGAGCCCCGAAGAATTGATGCTTTTGAACTGTGGTGTTGGAGAAGACTCTTGAGAGTTCCTTGGACTGCAAGGAGATCCAACCAGTCCATTCTGAAGGAGATCAGCCCTGGGTGTTCTTTGGAAGGAATGATGCTAAAGCTGAAGCTCCAGTACTTTGGCCACCTCATGCGAAGAGCTGACTCACTGGAAAAGACTGATGCTGGGAGGGATTGGGGGCAGGAGGAGAAGGGGACGACCGAGGATGAGATGGTTGGATGGCATCACCGACTCGATGGATGTGAGTCTGAGTGAACTCTGGGAGTTGGTGATGGGCAGGGAGGCCTGGCGTGCTGTGATTCATGGGGTCGCAAAGAGTCGGACACGACTGAGCAACTGAACTGAACTCAACTGAACTGAATTGAACTGAACTGAAGGGCACTCAGGAAGAAGACAGATCCCTGCCATCAGGCAGCAGAGAGCACTGAGGATCGCAGGGTGTGAAAATCACAGGATACTGGCCCAGGCTGCTGAGACACCAACATGAAATGAGTGGCTTCAGTGAGCCCAGACTCTTGCGTTGTCCCACACACAGAAAAACACTAAATTCCTCAACTTGGGATACCTGGTTTTCTTTAATTAACCATAATCTTTTGATGTCCAGACTACCTGCCCTTTGTTGTAAGACTTCTATATAACCTGGCTCCTCCCCTCACCTCCTCTGAGCAATTCTCTCAGCATCACTTGAGAAACACTGTCTCCCGGACTTGAAGTCCTAAGAATTCCCACCGAATAAAACACATGACTCTCAGCTTTTAGGTTGTGACTGGTAAGCCAGCACTCTCTAGGTGATGCTTCCCCATTTGGGGATGGTGCCAGGGCCCCTTTTGTGCCCAGTGGCCTGAATTGGCACCGTCTCCAAGGGCTTTAAGGCAGGGTGGTGTCACAGGAAGCACCCAGGCATACGTGTGCCATCAGCTGGACTCGAGCCTGGAGGTCCCTGTTCCTTCCAGGGCTTCCAAGGCAACATCTGTGACCCCAGCGCTGTAGGGGAGAAGCACGTGTGGTGAGAATTCCCCCAGGAGGGTGACAGGCGTGTTCGCGAACGCTTCAGCCCCTCTCTGCCTTGGTGTGACGCTGACCTCAGAAGGGATGCTGACGGAGGATGCAGGCCTGGGGGCCGGGGACTGACTCCTCCCCTTCGCCCCCAGCCTGGTCTTTGCTCCCTCGGTGGAGTCTTTGGGAGCCGGGGCAGCACGTGGCCTCCCCCATGCCTGGTGGAGAGGGTCCGTGAACTCCTGTACCAGACATCTTCCTCTGACCTTGCCCGCTGTAGGGGCTCTGTCATCTCTGGGAGGAGCCAGAGCTGGTTGGGGTGCTCCTTCCTCCCGGGCGTGTGGGCTGAGCTCATCCACCTCACCAGTCGCGTGCGGAGAAAGCCTGTGGTGGTTTCAGCGAGGCCGCGCTGTCGGTTCAGCCTTCCTTTCCTTTCCCCTTTGTTGTTATTCCTTCCTCTCATTGGAAGGGAAGCTCGTTAGTCATCTCTGGGAGGAGCCAGAGCTGGTTGGGGTGCTCCTTCCTCCCGGGCGTGTGGGCTGAGCTCATCCACCTCACCAGTCGCGTGCGGAGAAAGCCTGTGGTGGTTTCAGCGAGGCCGCGCTGTCGGTTCAGCCTTCCTTTCCTTTCCCCTTTGTTGTTATTCCTTCCTCTCATTGGAAGGGAAGCTCGTTCAGGCGTAAAGGTGCAGCACACCTTTATGGTCGGGAAGAGAACTTGGTTCATTAGCGCTTTCTGAGTCTTTGCCTGAGACTGAACCTTGCTTTCTTCCTTGCAGAAGCAGCGTTAGCTTTCTGTATGCTAGACCCGTCCAGTGTTCTCACTCCTGTCTGTTGCTGCTGGGTGGCAGAATCTTTTCTTAAAATTCCATTTACCTGGACTTTCTTAAAATTTCACGTATCCAAGCGTGATCAGATAAAACACGCACAGCGTCTTCTCTCTAACTTTGCTTCACCTTGAAATACGCACAGTGTCTTCTCTCTAACTTTGCTTCACCTTGAAAGAATACTGGAGTGGGGTGCCATTTCCTTCTCCAGTTTCCTTGACTGATGGTCTGCAATTTCAGCACAGCTGGCCGGGGTCAAGGGAGAGGCTTAAGATGCGCTATGGTTGCAGAGCTTTAGAAGGGCCGAGAAGGAAAGCCAGCATGCTGAGGCATCACCGTCTGTCACTGGGACAGTTCTGGGGACGAGTAGGCTGTTGAGCTTGCCCACTGGGAAGGTCTAAAGTCTTAGAGGTTCTGTTAGCCTCCGGGAAGCCTCTGCCTCCGCCTTGCCACAGGTCTATCTATAGATCCAAGGGTCTATTTTCACATGACTTAATTAAGTCAAGCTTTTTAAATTCACATCAAATGGTGGCTGGAGAGATGCAGTTAATCTAGTGGAAAGTGTGAACCAGTGGCATTTCATGGGACACAGCTCTCGTCTCCGTTGTGGCAAACATGGTGTCTTGCAGCTGGCAGCGTGGCCTGGCGACCCTGGGCCTCCCTACTGTGCCCCCTTCAGGGAGTGAGCGGCTTTCTCACCCTGGGCTCTCACTGCTTCCTCCTTCCGGGACCTGCTGTCCCCGCGGTCACTCTGGACATCTGCGGAGCCTTAGTGTTCCGACTGGGCAGCTCATGGCCGCGGCATGGGCTGGCAGGGAGGGCAGGCTTTCATTCCTCGTTGAGAGGCCTCCGTGTCTTTTGAGAAATGGAGTGTCCCTGCCTTAGCAGTAAACAAGGCTGTCACAGTCCTCAGCGATTCTGGCCCTCAGAATGTGAATTTCGGGGTCCTAAGGGCACTCTGGTCCCATCACTTCATGGGAAATAGATGGGGAAACAGTAGAAACAGTGCCAGACTTTATTTTTTGGGGCTCCAAAATCACTGCAGATGGTGACTGCAGCCATGAAATAAAAGACGCTTACTCCTGGAAGAAAAGTTATGACCAACCTAGGTAGTATATTCAAAAGCAGAGACATTACTTTGCCGACTAAGCTCCATCTAGTCAAGGCTATGGTTTTTCCAGTGGTCATGTATGGATGTGAGAGTTGGACTGTGAAGAAGGCTGAGCCCCGAAGAATTGATGCTTTTGAACTGTGGTGTTGGAGAAGACTCTTGAGAGTTCCTTGGACTGCAAGGAGATCCAACCAGTCCATTCTGAAGGAGATCAGCCCTGGGTGTTCTTTGGAAGGAATGATGCTAAAGCTGAAGCTCCAGTACTTTGGCCACCTCATGCGAAGAGCTGACTCACTGGAAAAGACTGATGCTGGGAGGGATTGGGGGCAGGAGGAGAAGGGGACGACCGAGGATGAGATGGTTGGATGGCATCACCGACTCGATGGATGTGAGTGTGAGTGAACTCTGGGAGTTGGTGATGGGCAGGGAGGCCTGGCGTGCTGTGATTCATGGGGTTGCAAAGAGTCGGACACGACTGAGCAACTGAACTGAACTCAACTGAACTGAACTGAACTGAACTGAAGGGCACTCAGGAAGAAGACAGATCCCTGCCATCAGGCAGCAGAGAGCACTGAGGATCGCAGGGTGTGAAAATCACAGGATACTGGCCCAGGCTGCTGAGACACCAACATGAAATGAGTGGCTTCAGTGAGCCCAGACTCTTGCGTTGTCCCACACACAGAAAAACACTAAATTCCTCAACTTGGGATACCTGGTTTTCTTTAATTAACCATAATCTTTTGATGTCCAGACTACCTGCCCTTTGTTGTAAGACTTCTATATAACCTGGCTCCTCCCCTCACCTCCTCTGAGCAATTCTCTCAGCATCACTTGAGAAACACTGTCTCCCGGACTTGAAGTCCTAAGAATTCCCACCGAATAAAACACATGACTCTCAGCTTTTAGGTTGTGACTGGTAAGCCAGCACTCTCTAGGTGATGCTTCCCCATTTGGGGATGGTGCCAGCCCTTTTGTGCCCAGTGGCCTGAATTGGCACCGTCTCCAAGGGCTTTAAGGCAGGGTGGTGTCACAGGAAGCACCCAGGCATACGTGTGCCATCAGCTGGACTCGAGCCTGGAGGTCCCTGTTCCTTCCAGGGCTTCCAAGGCAACATCTGTGACCCCAGCGCTGTAGGGGAGAAGCACGTGTGGTGAGAATTCCCCCAGGAGGGTGACAGGCGTGTTCGCGAACGCTTCAGCCCCTCTCTGCCTTGGTGTGACGCTGACCTCAGAAGGGATGCTGACGGAGGATGCAGGCCTGGGGGCCGGGGACTGACTCCTCCCCTTCGCCCCCAGCCTGGTCTTTGCTCCCTCGGTGGAGTCTTTGGGAGCCGGGGCAGCACGTGGCCTCCCCCCATGCCTGGTGGAGAGGGTCCGTGAACTCCTGTACCAGACATCTTCCTCTGACCTTGCCCGCTGTAGGGGCTCTGTCATCTCTGGGAGGAGCCAGAGCTGGTTGGGGTGCTCCTTCCTCCCGGGCGTGTGGGCTGAGCTCATCCACCTCACCAGTCGCGTGCGGAGAAAGCCTGTGGTGGTTTCAGCGAGGCCGTGCTGTCGGTTCAGCCTTCCTTTCCTTTCCCCTTTGTTGTTATTCCTTCCTCTCATTGGAAGGGAAGCTCGTTCAGGCGTAAAGGTGCAGCACACCTTTATGGTCGGGAAGAGAACTTGGTTCATTAGCGCTTTCTGAGTCTTTGCCTGAGACTGAACCTTGCTTTCTTCCTTGCAGAAGCAGCGTTAGCTTTCTGTATGCTAGACCCGTCCAGTGTTCTCACTCCTGTCTGTTGCTGCTGGGTGGCAGAATCTTTTCTTAAAATTCCATTTACCTGGACTTTCTTAAAATTTCACGTATCCAAGCGTGATCAGATAAAACACGCACAGCGTCTTCTCTCTAACTTTGCTTCACCTTGAAATACGCACAGTGTCTTCTCTCTAACTTTGCTTCACCTTGAAATACGCACAGTGTCTTCTCTCTAACTTTGCTTCACCTTGACTAGTTAGGGTTTTTTTTTTCCCTCTATTTCTTAAGTCTCCACCTCTAAGCCCTCAGCCCAGAGTCCCAGGCTATGAAGACGGAGGAACAGGTGGATCAGCTGCTCAGACCACCGCAGCCGCTGCTTTCTGTTACTGCAGATTAGTTTTGCTGGTTCTAGAATTTCCTAAAAATGGGATCATGCAAGTCTGCCTTTTGTGTGTCTCACTTTGGTCACTTAGATCCTTCTTTTAGATGGGACCATGCGAGTCTGCCTCTGTGTCTAGCTCCGTTCTCTTACGTCCTTCTCTGAGATTCGTCTGAGTTATGCAAGTGGGTAGTCTGTTTCTGTTTTTGCTAAGAAATACTCCATTGTCTGAGTGCTTTGTTATTTGTGACCCGTGCGTTTGTTGCTGGCTGTTATTTGTTGTTACCCACATATTTCTTATTGGTTATTTAGCTTGTGTGCAGTTGTTGGTTATTATGAGTAGAGCTGCTGTTTTTGTGTAGACACGTGCACTAATTTCTTCTGGGTAGATACCTTCCAGGGGAATTCCTGGGTCAAATAGTAAATGTCTGTTCAGTTTTCTAAGAAACTGCCAGCTATTCTGTGATGTTGTACCACATGGGCTCCCTGCAGGAAAGCTAGGGTTCCGCTGCCAAGGCTTGCTATGAGCCGTCTTCTGAATTCTGATCATTCTGGTAGACGTATAAGGGCATCTCGCTGTGATTTAAATTTGCATTAACCCGATGATTAATGAGTGTATATGCAGATGCATATGAAATAAACGATTTCAGTGAGGATTTATAACCCTGTCTCTCTGATCTGCCCAGACACAATACCACACGGGCTGGTTATCTAGGTTGAACTGAGCCTTGACACTAGGTGACCTGGGGTCTCCAGCACTGCTTTTTTCTCCCCAGTGTTCGGCTGTTCTAATCTGTTTAATTTTCATGCATTTTACAGTCAGCCCTGCAATACAGTTTTTCTAAAAAAAAGCTGCTGGGATTGTGTTGAGTCTGTAGATTAATCTGGGGGAGAGCCTCTCGCATGGATGATTATAGCATCTCTCCTTTTGCTTCGATCTTCACCACGTTTTCTCAGCAGCACTTTACAGTTGTCAGTTTATAGGTCGCTCAGACCACGTTCTGTTTTGTTAAGTTCATCCTTAAGTATTTTGTGTATTTCACTGCTATTTGAATAGTACTGGTTTTTCTTTTTCTTTCAATTTTCAAGTGAAGTGAAGTCACTCAGTCGTGTCTGACTCTTTGCGACCCCCATGGACTGTAGCCTGCCAGGCTCCTCCATCCACTGGATTTTCCAGGCAAGAATACTGGAGTGGGTTGCCATTTCCTTCTCCAGAGGATCTTCCCGACCCAGGAATTGAACCGGGGTCTCCCACGTCACAGGCAGACTCCTTACTGTCTGAGCCACCAGGGGTGTCCCTCTGTTTTATAGAGAAGCTGACAAATAAGTAGACAGGTGAGGGGCGTTCCCTCTCCACTGAGTCGGTTTGGGGAAGGCTTTTCAGTGGAGGTGACCTTTGGTTGCACCTACAGAAATCTCGGTTGCAGGAGAAGGTGAGTGCCAGGGACGGGTGTTTCCGAAAGCAGCACTGCTGAGGGCAGGCAGGAGCACAGGGAAAGCTCTGAGAATGAGAGAGGTAGCTGGATCAGGCCACACCGAGGCGCGAGAGGTGGAGTGTGGCAGGGGTGAGCTGATGAGGACACTGGGGCCAGGTTCACAGGGGTTTACTGCTGGACAAGCTTAGAACTTCATTCAGTGAGCACTTGGGAGTCCTTGTGTGTTTATGAGCTTGGAAAATGAGCTATTTCTTTTCATTTTTGTATTAAAAGTTGTGGTGAAATATATATGACATAGAAGGTGCCATTCTAGCCATTTTGATGTTTGTAGTTCGGGGGTGCTAACTGCATTCGCTTTGCTGTGCAGCCATCTCCGCCACCATCTCCAAGACTTTCCCGTTTTCCCAAACTGAAACTCCGCGTCCGTTGAACACTAACTTTCCACCCCTTCCCCCAGCTCCTGGCAGCCACCAGCTACTTCCTGTCTCTAGGAGTGTGACTCCTCTGGGGGGCCTCATCTGAGTGGAATCCTAGGAGTTTGTCCTTTCGTGACTGGCTAATTAACTTAGCTTGGTGCCCTCAAGGGTCACCTCTGTGTAACATGTGTCAGAAGTCCCTTTTTTTTTTTTTTTTTTGGGCTGCATGGTGCTTGGATTTTAGTTCCCTGACTAGGGATTTAACCTGTAACCCTTGCGATGGCACTCGGCGTCTTAACGACTGGGCCGCTGGGGAAGTCCAGAAGCTCCTCCCTTTTAAAGGCTGAGTCCTGTTTCCTTATGCGGATAGGTCGCTTTTCATTTCATCCATCGGTGGACGCTTGTGTTGTTTCCACCTTTTTGCTGTTGTTAGAAAGCAGAGGACCCCAGAGAGCAGGGATTAGGAGCAAGAAACTGTGACCTAAAGTTCTCTGTGGAAGCTTTCTTAGTAGCCAGCATAATTTCTGGCTGTTTTTATTTATTTGCATACTGTTTTTCTCTCCATCGTGAATGTTAAGATTGTGTTTGTTTGGCTTATCATTGCATACCCTATAATTAGGTCCTCAAGTATTTTGGTGAGTTGTTTTAGTAAATATTTTTTAAAAATCTTATAATAAGTAGAGCATTTTTTATAATCTTTTAATTATAATCTTATGGAGAGCAAATTTAATACTTTTTTTCTCGTCCATCCTTTTGCTGTGGTTCTTGGTGTTCTCTTGGTTGAGAACGTCTCTTCCTGCCCCAGCCTCTCACTGTGCCATTCCATCCTCAGCGCCACTACCAGAAGACATTGCCTTTCCAAAGGTGGAGTTCGATCAATGGCACTTTTCCTGACAACTCGAGACTCTCATGAGTCCGGGTGTTTATCTGCTGCTCTAGATTGCGATCCCTTGGATGTCAGAGACTTGCCTTTGAAGACATCGAGTATTGTGTCTTAAACAGGGTCACGTTTAACAACTTATTACTGAATTAAATTGAACTGATTTAAGTGGAACGAAAATATACAGTCTTGATATCGTGTTTAAACCTCTTCTCAGCAACCAGCTTATTTTTTGTCAAGTCTCATACCAACTTAGGAATCAGGCCTCACGAATCAGGAAATCTGGTTCCTACTATGTCATCAGGGTACACATTATCATGATTAATAAAAAAAACAGATCTAGGGTTTGCCTTTCACTTTCTTCAAAACAATAGCAGGATATTTTTATTAGGGCTTTCGTCATCCATCCCTGTATTAATCTGGCCTGTAAGAATCATGCTAATTTCTGGAAAGAATGTATCCTGTGGGTTTTTATACTGATTCCTTAGGGGGCTTCTTGCCAGCTGTGTATAATCCAGAAGGGAAGAGTCTTAGGACTCAGAACATACATACATGCACCTCCTCCTTTAAAGACACAGACTTTGCTCTGGGATATTGATAAATCTTTTAAGGATTCAGAATCTGTGCTGAAACCAAGCCCTCGTTGCCCTGAGTCCAGTTCAGACACTGTGACAAGTAGAGTTAGGGACCTTATTTGTTGACTGTCTCTCTGCAGACTCAGATTAAACTAGTACCCTCGATTGGATGTCCCTGAACTCAGAGGCCTTCCTTTATTCACAGCAGCTTCTGGAATCTCCACTGTGGTCTTGCCAAGCAGCCCAGGACTGTTATTATCCCCGCGTTCTAGACGAAGGCACCGGGAGTCACGAAAGCTTAGTGGTCTATGCTCAGAGTCACCAGGTTACTCAAACAGCGGTCAGCTGGAGTTTGAGGGAATTTTAGACGTGGTCTGGCCAGGGGAAACTTTCCAGCCAGACAGCATCTGAAGCGGTGCTGCTTTTCTGAGATTTCTCAGCTCAACCTTTGGGCAGCCCATTTAGATTATCTGCAGAGGCTGTGGAAATATTTGGAAGAGTCTGCATGAAGAGCCTCAACTGCAGCCCTATAAGGGAAAATATGCAAGCGCTTTGCTGAGCGCTGGTGCCGTGGCTGCGGTGGCACCCGTCTGTCCCCGCCGAGTCCCCCGCCTGTTCTCCTGTGGTGCCAGTGCGGCCTCAGCAGAGCAGACCCTGACCAGGTGATGACGAGGCTGCCTGAGAGGATGAGCGTGCCAGAATCGTCCTCGCCCTGCTTTCGGTGTGCTGTTCTAAGTTCATAGGAGGTGTAGTCGCTGACTGCGAGAAGGCAGTCCGTGGTATTTTTCTCTGCAACTTTCTCTTCAAATCTTAGGAGTTTTGTCTGTTATGGAGATCTGGAAACGAGCGAGTGAATTAATCCACCAAACACATATTGAGGGTCTTGCGTTGTTCTAGCTCCCATGTCAGGCGTGTACTCAGCATTCTAGGTACAGAGAGAGGTCACACATGGTCCCTGACTTCAGCCTGCCTCGTGCCGGGTGAAGACAGAGACGGATTAACCGTGGTTACAGCGTAAGGTGGGGGGTGCTTGCAGTGCAGGTGGGCTGGGGTCTCCAAGGGTAGATAGGGAAGAGGTGGCTGGGAAAAGGGGTGTGCAGGGGAGGAGACGGGGACACCCAGGGTTCAGGCGCAGCGCAGCAGCGTGAGCTGAGGTCCAGGGCAAAAGCAAGCCTGGTTTATGTGGGAAGTGAGTCATTCAGAAGAGCTGTGGGTGGGGGGTGGGGAGAACCGAGTCTGGAAAAATCAGCAGGGGCTAGTTCAGATTCTGCTACAAGGTCAGGAGAGGTCATTGAAAAGAAGAATGTAGGGGGGGCGTTTTCTGAGGCGCCTCCGGTGTCGCCCAGTGGTCCTTAGTGAGAGGGGTGAGATGGGCCTTTGTGAAACCAGTGCTCCAGGGTCCTGACCGTGGGCCCAGCCCCTGGAGACAGTCTCCGTAAAGGGCAGGTGCGCGGCTGGCCAGGAATTCTCAGCTGCACCCCCTCCCCACCCAGGAGTCTATGGGATGCGCCGTCTGTCTGAGTTCTGCGCAGGGCGGGTAGAGGAGATGAGGTCCCTAATTCCGTCCCCTTCCTGGGGGCTCTGACTTTTATTTTCTTACAGGCTCATCAGTCGGTCTGTTTTTCTACATCTGATTTTGAGTCATAGTTAGAAACTTTTTTCCCACACCAAGGTTATAAAGGAATTCGCTTGCTATTTTTTCTGGGACTTGAATGGTTTCATTTTACATAGTTAGATTCTGAAGTATCTTTAGCCTTTTTTCTTATGTCTGATGTAAGTATTTAATTTTATCTTTTTTTTTTTTTCCCAAATGGCTACTAGTTGTCCTGGCACCAATTTTTAAGAGGTCCGTCTTTCCCCACTGATTTGAGATACTGTCTTTATCACAGGCTGTATGTCTATGTAGCCTATGATACATAGGTTATCCTATGGGTCTGTTCCTGGACCTTCTGTTCCATACTATGGAGCTTATTGGGAATCTGTGTATCAGTATAACACCATTTAAATGATAGCACTTTTCTGTTATGCTTTAGTAGAGGATATGGCTGGCCCCCTTCATTGTCTTAGACATCTCTTATTTTCCCCTATAAATCTTAGAATCAATTTGTCTAGTTTGAGACACAAAAGAACATTTGTTACATGTGTATTGGGCTTGCATTAAATTTACCTGATAACTTGGAATGAACTGACATCTTTCTGATGTTAAGTTTTCTGTCCAAAGGCAAGGGGCGCTTTCTGTTTGTTCAGGTTACTCCTTTGTCTTCCAGAAGTGCTTTGACATTTTCCTCATGTCAGTTTTACATAAGGTAAATTAAGTATTTTATGTTTTAAGTCACCTTTTAAAGTGGAATTTTCTCTTCTATTTATATCTTATTGTTTGGTATAAAATACTAGTGTTGATCACTCAGTTGTGTCCGACTCTGCGACCCCGTGGACTGTAGCCACCAGGCTCCTCTGTCCGTGGGGGTCTCCAGGCAAGGATACTGGAGTGGATTGCCGTTCCCTTCTCCGGAGGGTCTTCCCGACCCAGAGACTGAACCCGGGTTTCCTGCATTGCGGGCGGAATGCTATGCAAAGCAACAGTTTCTGTATATCCTACTTTATTAACATTTTTCGGTCACAGTTTTACTGTTTATCGTGGATTCTCTTCCGTTTTCTAGGTGTGCTTTCATATCAGCTGTGCACAGAGATGATTTCATTAGTTTCCATTCCTAAGTTTCTGATTGCGTTGACTAATACTTCCAACGCAGTGTTAAAAGCGGTAGAAGAAATGGGCTTCCCTGACTTGTTTGTGACCTTACTGGGAATGCCCGGAATGTCTCTTCATTAGGGAAGATGTAATTTTTGTTGTGTGTTGATGTCTTAGTCTGTTTGGGCTGCTGGAACAAAATACCACACAGAGAGTGGCTTACAGACAACAGAAATGAGTTCTTGTGGATCTGGAGGCTGGATGGCCAAGGTCAGGGTGCCTGCCTGGTTGGACCCCAATGAAGGGCCTCGTCTCGGTTGCAGATGGCTGACTTTTCACTGTGACCTCACATGGTAGAAGGGGCAAGAGCGCTTTCTTGAGTCACTTTTGTCAGGCCAGTCATCCTATTTGTGGAGGCTCCAACCACATGACCTGATCACCTCCCAGAGGCCCCACCTCCTAATGCCATTGCATTGGGGGTTAGGTTTCAACAGAATTGGAAAGGAGGACACAAGCATTCAGCCTAGGACAGTTAGTGCATATATTTTATCAAACTCAGGGAGTATGTGTCAGTTCCCATTTTACTGACTTAAGTCAGGAATGGGCATTGAGTTTTCTTGAAGGTGCTGTCGTCCTCTGTGGGGAGGATCATCTGGCCTTCTCATTGGCTCTGTTGGTGTGTGGGTGGCATCAGGAGCTCCTCTAGCGTGGAGCCATCCTTGCTCTCCTGGAGCGGATTTCTTCCGGCTATTAAGGTGTGTGCTATTAAGGTGCCGTGTTGGCTTCTGTCTGCTACTATCTTATTTAGGAGTTTTGCATCGATATTTATAAGTAAGCTTGGCCTTTGGTTTTCTTTTTGGTGTTATCTGCATCAGGTTTAGGCATTGTTTTTATACCTGCTCCTAAAAAAAGAGAAAGGGTTGGAAAATTGTTTATCTGTTTCCATCCTTTGGAAAACATGTATGTAGTAATCTTGATAGTTAAGCTCTGGTACAATTCCCCTGTAAAACCATCTGGGTCTTGTGCTTTTTTGTGAGGCTAGTTCTTTGTTAACCTTCTTTGCTTCCTCTATGGAAATTGGCCTGTATAAGGTTTCTGTAACGATTTGGTAAATTTTGTTCTTTTCTGTGAAATCGTCTATTTCACTTAGTTTCAGATGTATTTGCATACGTACATAGTAGTCTTTCAAGACTTTTCTTATACTGTGTGTAGGTATTTAAGGACTTCCTGGTTTTAGAAGATAACGAAGTTGTGGGTTGTGTCCTCTTGAAGTGTTCATGGATCCCAAGGCTTAAAGTGAAGTTCTAATAACATGAGCATATGCTATAATAACAGTAACAGCTACCATTTGTGAAATGCCTGCCTCTCTGTGGGTATCAGTTCATTTCATCCTCATTACAATCCTGGGATACGTAATAATCATCTCATTTTAAGGATGACATAATTTGGGGGAGTTACCCACTTTTCAAACACAGAAACAGACTCACAGACATAGAAAGCAAACTTATGGGTACCAAAGGGGAAAGGGAGGGAGGAAGGATAAATTAGTAGTTTGGGATTAAAATGTGACCCTGCTATATGTAAAATAGGTAACTAATAAGGACCTACCATGTAGCACAGGGAACTGTATTCAATATCCCGTAACCATCATGGAAAGTAATCCAGAAAAGGACACGCGTACGTGTGTAACTATATTCAGTATCCCGTAACCATCATGGAAAGTAATCCAGAAAAGGACACGCGTACGTGTGTAACTGAACCGGGCTGCTGAGGCCAACAGCACTGTGAATCACCATTTCAGTAAAATCTTTTTCTTTGATTCCATGGCCATCGCTGCTCAGCAGGCCAGGGTCGTCTCAGAAGGTCATCCATGGCGTGACTATTGGGAACTAGTCGGAGCAGGGCCTTTGGGGTCAGAGCTGCGTTCAGACTTGTCCTGCTCCATTCCAGCTGTGTGGCTATTAGCACATTGTTACCTGGAGGAGAGGCTCAGACACTTATTTCTTCATAACCTTAGGCCACCTCTGAGCCTCAGTTTCTTCACCTATAAAATGGGGTGAGACCAGTTTCCACCTCCTGGGATTGTTGGGAGCCTGCATGAAGTCATGCATGTAAGGGGGCTAGAACAGTGTCCCGTGCCTGTGACTGCCATGTCGGGGAACAAATGGGCCCTGGCCTCTGGTCCCCCTGTCTGTGGGGCCGAGTGAGTCTTCACAGCATTATTGTGAGAATTAAAGTGTCCCACGTAGATGCCGAGAACAATGCCTTTCATGCGACAGCTTCTCAGAAAGGGCTCCTTCCCCTACTTTGTCAGTCACTCGCCCATCAACGATTCTTGCATGCTTTCTTCGTGGCCTGTGCTGCTACGCAGCTGTAAGATGCTGGGAGGTAGGCAGAGTATAAAGCCTGCTCTTAACCAGCTGACTCGCTATTTTGAGGAAAAAACAAATCTTAAGGTCAGTCAGCGCCTGGTTATCGGCGCAGCTGGTAAGAGAGGAAAGAATTTAGTGACTTGGGAGGGTTTGAGTTGGGAGGAGCTTACTGGGGATGTTGAATTAGAGAAGGCTAGGGGAGAGGGGGTTTGAAAGGCCTGTTAAGGGTACATGTGGTTTGTTCAGTCTGTGGGAGATCCTAGATACGCGGAACTTTTCTAGTGGTTTCGAGTCTCTGATCTGGGAATGTTTTGCATTCTGAGGTGCAGAAAAGAGCTTTGCTTTGAGAATCTTTTGGATGCGGTTTCAGGTGAAAAGAAAACCACACAGTAGCTTAGTGAACAATGAAATGAAAATTCATAAGGACGCAGGTATCTCAGGCAATTCTCGTGCAGCCCAGGCTCACAGGTAACTGAAAAATTCCAGAACAGTCTCAAGAATCCGTCCTGCACCCTGTCTGCCTGGCGCATCCTCTCTCTTGCCTCTGAGTATCTGCATTTCCTCTTGAGGATGTAACTTCGTTCTTTCTTCCTCTGTTAATGACTTTTACTCCCCGGCACCTATGTGCCTAAGCATGGCAGCTCCGTAGCTCCTGAGTTCACACATCTTCAGTTCAAGAGATCGCAACTGGCTAAGAGTCCCTAGTCCCAGGCAAGATGTACAGAGGGAAGACTGACCAGCTTGAGCTAGGTGGTCCAGCTGTTATGACCTGGGCGCAGGGTTGGGGGCTGGTCTGCTGGTCCCGGTGGTGTAGATGCTGTTCAGGGTCCAGCTTGTAGTTGAGGGCTCTGTTTCTGCAGGGCATGGACTGGGCAGGATCCCAGTGGTGATTCCAGGAAACCCCCAGCCCTGCAGTGGATCCCCGGGGGGAGCTCTGTGAAACCAACACAGGGAGATGGGTTAGGGCAGGCGCTGTCTTTAGTCCTCCAGATATTTTGATGCTGCTAGAAGAAACCCTAGGGAAGAATTGCCGGATAAATATGATTTAGCAAATGCGAGAGAGGCATTTTTGATAAAGGAGTATACAGATGGTGATGAAGAGTGGGTACTGCAAGCGTAACATAGATCCATAAACATTTTTAACATTTTTTGCTTATAGCTATTGGCAGCCCTTCAATTTCTGGGCAAGGTTGATTTTGTTTGTATTGTGGTAAAATAAACAGATACTTTGCCTACCTAATGTGAAGAGCTGACTCAACGGAAAAGACCCTGATGCTGGGAAAGATTGAGGGCAGAAGGAAAAGGGAACAACAGAGGATGAGATGGTTGGATGGCGTCACCGACTCACTGGACGTGGGTTTGAGCAAGCTCCAGGAGATGGTGATGGACAGGGAGGCCTGGCGTGCTGCAGTCCGTGGGGTCACAGAGAGTCAGACAAGACTTGGTGACTGAACAACACATGTCACATACATTCTCCCATTTTGAACCTTTTTGAGTGTGTAGTTCAGAGCCATGACATGCGTTCACAGCTGTGTGGCCGTGAGCACCATCTGTCACCAGGATTTCTGTCTTGCCCAACTGCGACTCTGTCTCCATCAACACTGACCCTCCCTCCCCTTCCCCCAGCACCTGGTAGCCACTATTTTACTTTCTCTTTGAGTTCTGGGCTTCCCTGATGGCTCAGTGGTAAAGAATCCACCTACAATGTAAGAGACGCAGGAGACGCAGGTTCGATCCCTAGGTAGGGAAGATCCCCTGGAGGAGGGCATGGCAACGCACTTCAGTATTCTTTCCTGGGAAATCCCATGGACAGAGGAGCGTGGCTGGCTGCAGTCCATGGGGTCACAAAAAAGGCGGACACGACTGAGCAACTAAACAACAACAACATGAGTTTGACAGCTCTGGGGACCTCATGTGAGGGGGATCACGCAGTGCTTGTCCTTTCGTGACTGGCGTATCTCACTTGGCATAATGTCCTCAGAGCTCACCATGGAGTAGCATGTGTCAGACTTTCCTTTCTTTTTCAGGCTGAATCACTTATCATTGTAAGAATGGACCACATTTTATTTTTCCACTCACCCACTGATGGACATTGGAGTTGTTTCCACATATTTGGCTATTATGATTAATACTAGCAGCCCATCGTTTCTGAAGTATAGATAAGATTGTTTTCTACTTAGAATCATCAGGAAATTGTCTTCCTGATGAAAAAGACCTTAAAGACTGGTTTCTTCCGGCCTCTTCATTTCATGGAGGGGAAATCAGGAAGAGGGACCCACCAAGCACACACCTTGCCTACTCTGAGCTCGTTTGCCATTTCTCTGCCCACTTATCTAAAATTATGGGAACTTTGGTAGCTATGAAAAGAGTGGCCTCAGTTAGGATCTTTTTTTTTCTGGAGGGTGTTGTAGACTTCAGTAGATTTGGGAAGAATCCCATTGACCAGTGGTTCTTGAACTTTTTTGCTTAGGACTTTTTGGTTTCAAAATATTTGTTGAGAATCCCAAAGAGCTGTTTTTTATTTGTGTGGTTATATCTGTGGATATTTATCATACTAGAATTTAAGTCTGGAAGATTTTTGAGATATTTATTAATATATTTATGCAAAGTAACTGCATTTACCAAAGTGATATAGTGTGTGAAAGAGTGGCACTGTTTATGTTTATGCAAGTATCTTCAGTATCTGGCTTAATGGAAGAAAGCTGGATTCTTGTGTCTGCCTCTGCATTTTGATCGTTATGAACCATTGTTTTGGTGGAAGTCCATAAAGATAGTCTGGCCTCGCACAGATATGTACTCGGAAAACTGCAGAATATTTTAGTACCTTTCCAGAAAATTGTGGGTATTCTTTGACACTACACTGAAACTCAGCAAGTGGTAGTTTCTTAACGGTTAGTGGCCATGTGGACTCTGACGCTGTATCAGAGAGCACTTGCTCTCAGTTATTGCTGTTCAGTTGCTAAGTCGTGTCCAACTCCTTGAGACCCCATGGGCTGCAGCCCGCCAGTCCTTCACCATCTCCCAGAGTTTGCTCAGACTAATGTCCATTGAGTCGATGATGCTTCCTCTGTTACGTGAGGATATTTCAGCTTATTATGCACCTTACTTGGCTCTTTACCCACATGTGATTTTATGACACGATGGTTTCCTGAGTTGTGTAGATCTTCCGAATGTGGACACACTGCATTATACACCAGGGGATCGCGTTCCTCGGTGTTATCCCTATTCTCACTGGAAAAATCTCTTGAGAAGCCATCGTGCTCCTGGTGGTGGACGCCTGTGTTTGAAATTCTTATTTTCACCTGGAAGCGCAAATTGTATCCTTGGCAACAAATGCTGTCATTGTTTACCTGGACGTGATGAGGTTTGTTCATTTTTGAGGAAAGTCTGTCACATTCTCAGGTCTGGATAATTGCGGTTCGTCTCATTTGTTTTTTGGTGCTGCGTAACAACAGTGGCTCTGTGTAACTCACAGCTCAGACACTTGTCATGCGTTCTCCCTGCTTCACCGCACAGCATGTTAAAAAGGTTTCCTCCAGGGCTGAGATCTAATGAAAGCAATGATTTTTACTGCTTCATTAAAGGCACTCAAGTGAAAGTAGCATTCTATAAATTTTGTTTATTTTCACTGCTAGTGTGTAAGTGAAGAATATAGTGGCTGAGAGTCCAGTTGGGGTCACTGCTTTGATTTGCACTAAGATGCCCACAGCTTAACCTTCCTTTCATTTGCACCGTTAGTGCAGGAAATGGTGAATGATGACACAGTGTTGTGAAAATAGTTTGAGCTCGCGGATGCCCTGAAAGAACGCTGGTGTCTCTTGGAGGTTCACATTGTGGGGTGAAGCTCGCTGACGTCAGCCCTGTGGTCCAGCCCTGTGGGAGTCAGAGGGAGAATCTGCTTTAACCCCAGAAATGAGAGGCAAGACGGAAGTCAGGACGTGAGCTGGCATCACGGTCCTCCCTGGCACCCTTGTCGCAACTGTAAATGCGCCCAGCCTTCCTGGGGAGGGAGCCAGCCCTTCAGAAGCACAGGGTTGGATGTTGAGTTTCTGAAACCACATCCTAGTGGTTATCTGAAAACTATTCGGTATTTTAAACTCCCGTCTATCCTTCTGGACACTGAAATTTAATATCATGCAGTTAACACCAAATGATGGTGTCAGGCTCTCGAGTCGCGACTCCATCTGTTGGCAGTATGGCACTGGAGCTCCTCCCGGCCGAATACCGTCGCCTCAGAGCAGGGAGCGACCGAGGAGCACGTCGGTCTAGAAGACGATGCGTGAGTCTCTGAGACGACCTGCGTTCAGCTCGTTTGTTTTCCATGCTGGAAAACCAGAGTCATCCATCAGGCTAAACACAAAGTGCTTTGAGTAGAACTCTGCACTCGTATTTTGACATTTGCAAATCAGCGGGGCTCACAGTACCCTTCTCTCCTCTCCTTTATTTTCAGCAATGGAAGAGTTAATAGTTGAACTTCGTCTCTTTCTTGAACTCCTGGACCATGAGTATCTCACCTCAACTGTCAGGGAGAAAAAGGCAGTCATCGCGGACATCCTGCTGAGGATACAGTCATCCACAGGTGCGTCCGCTCAGGCTTCTGCTCTGTCTGCTTCCCGTCTCCTTTGGCCTCAGGTGCTAAGTCGCTTCAGTCGTGACCGACTCTTGCGACTCCATGGACCGTTGCCCGCCAGGCTCCTCTGTCCATGGGATTTCCTAGGCAAGGATACTGGAGTGGGTTGTCATTTACTTCTCCAGGGGGTCTTCCCAGCCCAGGGATCAAACCCTCGTCTCTTACGTCTCCTGCATTGACAGGCAGGTTCTTTACCACTAGTAACACCTTTTTGCCTCTAAGCTATCTTTAATTCTCATCTTTCTAGGACACATTCATGAATGAATTTATTTACTCCTCAGGTTGTCATCAAAGGCCTTACTATGTGCCAGGGACTGTGTGAGTCTCTGGGTTTGGAAAGATAAAGCCTTTAAGGGGTTAATGGAATAGTGGATTCATTGGAGGGGGGTCCCTGAAGTCACCCCACATTGGGAGGTTTGCTAGGACTCAGCATGGAGTTGTATTTTCTCATGGCTGGGATTCATCACAGAGGTTGTAAGGACACCCAGACAGGCTATAAAGGGAAAGGACTCCACGGCCGAGTCTGGAGGGCTCCATGCACAGGCTTCCTCATGTTCCTCCTCTTGCGAGGCTCACACAGATCACACTGTCTCCTCCCTCAGCAACAAAAATGCAGCTGCCCGTGTGTCATGCTTCTATCCCGGGAAGCTCACTGGAGACTCAGCACCCAAGGACTTTCCTGGGGGCTGGCCACATAGGCACCCTCTGCCTGGCACATACCCAAATCCCAGACTCGCAGGAGAGGAGGTTGGTTGGTCAGGGTTCCCTGGAGGAATAGAACCCACAGAGCTACAGAGTGAGATGGAAAGGAGATCTGTGATAGGGATTGGCTCGTGCGGCCTCAGAGGATGAGCAGTGACACGACCTGCCCTCTGCAGGCTTGAGGCCCAGGAAAGCCGGTGGTGTAATTACCAGACTGTAATTCAGTCTGAGTCTGAAGGTCCGAGAAGGGGCGGTGGGGTCGGGGAAGGTTGCTGTCGGTGTGCGTCCTGATCCAGGAACCAGGAGCACCAGTGTCTGAAGGCAGGAGAAGACGGACGACTTGGCTCCAGCCCAGAGGGTGTGTCCACCCTTCCTCGGCCTTTCTGTTGTGTTCAGATTCTCAGCACACTGGAGGATGCCCACTCACATGGGGAGGACCATCCTCTTTGCTCAGTTCTCCAACTCAAATGCTCATCTCTCCCAGAAACATTCTCACAGAAGCATCCAGAGAGAACGTCCTGCCAGCTCTCTGAGCATCCCTGAGCCCAGTCAGGTTGGCACACAAAATTAGCCATCACAGCAGGTGTTTGGCGTCGATTGTGTTGTTTGCTCAAACAGTCTAGGCACCAACGTTAGACCAACCTTATCAATTAAGCAGTGTTGGAAGTGCTTCTGAAATTCACGTTCCCCAGTGCCAGCCAAGGGCACAGCCTTGCCTGCAGGCCCTGGTGAAGACAGCAGGCTCAGGCCTGTTGTGTCCCCACTTTGGTGCACGGTGGATAAGACAGAGTAGCAGGGAGAGAGCGTCAGTGTTAGGAGAGCACCCAAGAGGCGGATGCCCCCAGACCGGCACAGTGGGAGAGAGTGAGTGGGGTAGGGGCCGGGGGCAGTTCCTGGGGGATGCGGGGTTAGAATCTTGAAGGCAGGAGACACCTGGATGAGATGTAGGGGTTTGCTGTGAACAGCTTCACTGAGATATAATTCCCATGCCATGCACTTCAGCCATCTAAATGTGCAGTTCTTTGCTCTTCAGTGTGCAAAGCCATGGTTTGACAAAGTTAGATCGGCATTCCAGAAAGTTCTGCTGGTCAGTGTGGGCGGTGGCTTCCAGGATCTGGTAGCAGGTGGAATGAGAGCTGCCTGAGTCCCTGAGATAGAGGTGCAGGATGAGGATGGTGTTTTGGGGTCAGTCAGACTGAAAGAAGCTGTAGGATGGAGAGAGAGCTCTATGTGCTCAGCTATGCCCGACTCTTTGTGACCCCATGGACTATATAACCCGCCAGGCTCCTCTGCCCATGGGTTTTTCCAGGCAAGAACACTGGAGTGGATTGCCACTCCCTCCTGCAGGGGATCCTCCTGACGCAGGGATCCTGCGTTTGCAGGTGGATTCTTTGCCACTGAGCCACTGTCTCTGAGACAGAGACAAAAGTAGGGATGAAAGCTCGCTTTTAAGCGATGTTGCTGCTTCCCTGCCTGGGCCCTTTCACTATCTATGATTGCCCGTGGATGAACCCCAGGCCCCTCAGGCTGCCTGCAAGGCCCGTAATGACATGGTATTCCTGGGTCGGGAAGGTCCACTGGAGAAGGGAAAGGCTGCCCACTCCAGTGTTCTTGGGCTTCTCTTGTGGCTCAGCTGGTAAAGAATCTGCCTGCAACTCGAGAGACCTGGGTTCGATCCCTGGGTTGGGAAGATCCCCTGGAGAAGGGAAAGGCTACCCACTCTAGTATTCTGGCCTGGAGAATTCCATGGACTATATAGTCCATGGGGTCACAAAGAGTCAGACACGACTGAGTGACTTCCACTCACTTTCACACTTACCAAAATCCCAGACTGGCAGGAAAGCAGGTTTGTTAATCAGAGGTCCTCAGAGAAACAGAATCGGTGGGATTGAGCTGGGAGAGCCTGTTGTGCGGTCATGTGGGCTTGGCTTTCTGTCTCTGCCCATCACCAGTCTGTGGCCTTGAGCAAGTTACTTAATCTGTCAATGCCCAATCTCCACCCCTGTGGAAGAAAGGGGTAGTAGCATCTACCTCAGAGGGATGTTGTGCGGATTGACAAGATGATATAAAACATTTCCAAAGAGTGCCTGACATGCGGCAGGTATGAGTAACTGTTGACTGTTATCTCCTGCTCTTGCTTTTGCTAGCAGAGGCAACATTTCTCGCAGCCTCATCTCTTCTGTGTACACCTGGGTTGGTCACCTGGGACCACTGGTCTGAACCGGCCGCAGTTTGGGCCTCCTGCCTCTGGAGTTGCTGTCTGCTCTGCCTGGTTTCCCTTCCTCTCTTCCTCTGCCCAGTGGATTCCAACACCCTTTCCCTCCATGCTTTATTCTGGGTGTAGAATACCTTCCTCATACTTTGCAATTCACTGATTTTCTCTTCAGCTCTTTATTCCGCTTAAAACTCATCCACTGATTGTTTTGGCAGTAGAATTTCCACTCATCTTTTATCTTTCTTTCTTTTTCTTTTTTTACTGTTTCCAGTCCTCTGCCAAGATTCTGGTCTTTGTTGTAGCTTCCACCGGTCGGGGCCTTTGTCTTTTCCCAGCCTGTGACATCGTGCTCAACCCCTTATAGGTGATCACTGAGCAGTTATTTTTCTAGGTCTAGGAAGCTGAGCCCTTGCATGTAAAGTGCACTGGGCCCAAATTAGTGCCTTCCTGTTCCCTGCTCCCCACATCTCCTGAGAGTCGAGTATACGTATGTTTGTCTTCCCAACTTGACTACGCTGGCCTGAAGGTATGAGAGTCTATCAGTCTTGTCAGCAGCGAGCAAGTCTGTTAACAGCATGCAGCCCCAGGAGGGTGCTCAGTGCAGACTCACTGATTCCCAGGGAAGCGTCTGCCCCCTCGGTACGCGGGTGAGCACGAACCCGGGCAGCAGTTCAGGGGAGGCTGCCCTCCTTGCGACTCCGGCCTAGGGCAGGGTGTCCACGTTGGCACCAGCTCCATCATCCTTCCTGCCCGCGCTCTATTTAAGTGCTGTGACCTTTGTTTTTCGGTCCAGCTGTAGATCTGTAACCTGTAGAACGAGGCAGAAGAATACTTACCTTGCAGGACTATTGTAAAGGATTAGAGAAAGTAAATATTTGTGATGTGTTCAGTGTGGGGTCAAGGAGGTGGCAGCTGTTCACAGCCTGCTCCTCTTTCTCATCCAGTTCAGTTCAGTTCAGTCGCTCAGTCGTGTCCGACTCTTTGTGACCCCATGACTGCAGCATGCCAGGCTTCCCTGTCCATCACCAACTCCCAGAGCTCACTTAAACTCATGTCCATTGAGTAACTGATGCCATCCAACCATCTCACCCTCTGTTGTCCCCTTCTGCCCCTGCCCTCAGTCTTTCCCAGTGTCAGGGTCTTTTCCAGTGAGTCAGTTCTTCGAATCAGGTGGCCAAAGTGCTGGCATTTCAGCATCAGCATCAGTCCTTCCAATGAACATTCAGGACTGATGTCCTTTATATTGGCTGGTTGGATCTCTGCGCAGTCCAAGTGACTCTCGAGTCTTCTCCAACACCACAGCTCACAGGCATCAATTCTTTGGCGCTCAGCTTTCTTTATGGTCCAACTCTCACATCCGTATGGGCTTCATTTGTGGCTCAGCTGGTAAAGAATCTGCCTGCAATGTGGGAGACCTGGGTTGGGAAGATTCCCTGGAGAAGGGAATGGTTCCCCACCCCAGTATCCTGGGCTGGAGAATTCCATGGACTGTATAGTCTGTGGGGTCACAAAGAGCTGGACACGACTGAGTGACTTTCACTTTCTTTCACATCCGTACATGACTACTGGAAAAACCACAGCTTTGACTAGATGGACTTTCGTTGGCAAAGTAGCGTCTGTGCTTTTTAATATGCTGTCTAGATTGGTCATAGCTTGTCTTCCAAGAAGCAAGCCTTCCTCATCCTCATTTGTGCTTTTGGTGCAGGTTTTGAAGTGAAGGATCATGCCACGAAGCCGGAGACCCCCGGCAGCCTGCCAGCCCCTCCCCAGATGCCTTTGCCTGAGATCCCACAGCCGTGGCTGGTGAGTACAAGACCCACCATTAACTTTGTCAGAGTCCACATGTATGCGTTAATATATATTATCTGTTTTCCTCTTTCCGACTTAGTCTCAGACTCTGAGTTCATCCATGTCTCTGCAAATGACCCAATTTCATTCGTTTTTATGGCTGAGTAATATGCCATGGTATCTACATACCACATTGGTATAGATGGTGTGATAGATGAAGCAGAAATAGAGATGCAGTCTTGGGGAACAGGCGTATGGACAGCAAGGGGGAAGGGGGATGGGTGAACTGGGAGGTTGGAATTGACATATGCACACTGCTACGTCCTACTTTAGAAGTAGGTAACTGATGAGAAGCTGCTGCACCGCACGGGGAACTCCACCCAGTGCTCTCTGGTGACCTAAAGTGGGAAAGAAATCCAGAAAAAGAGCGGATGTGTGTACACATGTAGCTGATTAACTTTGCTGTACGGTGGAAACTAACAGCATTGTAAAGCAAGTATACTTCAGTAAAAATGAAAAAAAAAAAAAAAGTCCCACAGTCAGTGGGACTGAAGAATCACCAGACACCTGGGTTATTTTTGGTTCCAGGGCAGGTGATAAAAGCCTGATTCTGCAAGAAAAGAGGCCTTGGTTTGCCCAGGGCGTGCCTATGAGTGTGTTTTGGAGAGCTAGTGACGGTTAAGTGGGAGGCTCTAGGTGTGGCCTTCCCATAGGAGGCTGCTGAGCCTCTGAAAATTGCTGGAGCTACAGGTCCATGGAAATCTGTTCTTAAGTCAGATTTTTTTTTAAAAATCGGATGATTTATCAGCAAAATAATGACAGTAGAGCCTAGTGACATGCCTGTCTCTCTGCGTTAGCTCTGAGTTTGAATACCTGTAGTCTGAAACGTCAATATTCATTGTTATGCTTCTTTCTGGGATTAAATATCCTTTTTTTTCCCTCCAGAAGAAAAATATGTACATAGTGCAGGAATGTGCGTTTTATTTGGTTTTCTGCATTCAAAGTGTGTTTTGGAATTCTCTGGCTGTTTGTGTGATCTGGGGCTGTTCATGTTTGCCATTTTTCATGGCCCACTCAGCTTTTTCTGCCTTTTGCTATTTTCTAATTTGCTTACTCAGGAAAATTAGGCTCTCATTCAAAATCAGAGCAGTCTCAGTTACTCAGCAGCTCTTTTCCTAATGTTTGCTTTCTGTATGAATCATCGTGTCATCTGTCCAGCCGGGGAAGAGCTGCAGGAAGCCAGGGCCACAGCTTGTTTGCTTTGCCCCTGCCTGGGCCCCAGCACAGGGCCAGTGTCCTGCGGGTGCCCCGTGATGATCCCTGGAGAGGGGACGGAAGGAGCTCAGCACTCGCTGGGTCCCTACCACATGTGTCAGGGCACGCTGGTTCCTCTTCCACTTACAATTTCATTGAATCCTCACAACCTGACCTCAGAGAACCCTGCAACACCTCTGAACACGTAAACAGTGTGATATATACTTTACAGAAAAGGAAATGTGTATTCACTGGCAAAGGGACAGCCCAAGGTTAGGAGGAAAGGCAAAAACAAATTTTTATAACCTATTCTTTTGATTTCAAATCCAGCCTTTTCTCAACAATACTGTCAGTATCTGTGGAAGTGAGGCAGCAAAACCAACGTGAGCACTCACAAGCATTCACAGACGGGAGAAGGTTTTGTCAGGAACCACGAGCCTGTTTCTGCATTGGGTGCTGAGGAGGCAGCAGGGTCTAGGGTGCAGACAGGAGCGTGGCTGCCTGCTTCCAGGCACCAGCTCTGACACTTGCTCTGTGGGTTCAGACTGTAGCTTTCATGTCTCTGTGTCTGAGAGGCCTCATTCTAAAATGAGTGTGCTAATGGCATCACCAACTCGATGCACATGAGTTTGAGTAAGCTCCGGGCGTTGGTGTTGGACAGGGAAGGCTGCTGCGCTGCAGTCCCTGGGGTTGCAAAGAGTCAGACATGAATGAGCGACTGAACTGAACTGAACTGAAGAGTACTTAGTGAGATTGTTGTGAAACTGAAAAGAGCTGGTGTGCCTCAAGTGCTTGAAATATCTGCCTTGTATCTATTAAGCCCTGTGCAAGAGCTGGCTGTTACTATGTAGGGCAGTGCTTCTTAAAATTCCGAGGAACTTGTTAACGTGAGCATTCTGGGCTTCCTTGATGGCTCAGTGGTGAAGAATCCACCTGCCCAGTGCAAGAGACGTGAGTTCCATCCCTGGTCTGGGAAGATCCCACTTGCTGCAGAGCAACTAAGCCCGGGAGCCATGACTACTGAGCCTGTGCTCTGGAGCCCGGGAGCAGCAACTACTGAGCCCGTGTGCCCTAGAACTCGTGCTCCACAACACAAATATTTTCCTGGTGGTTCTTCAGGGCATTTGTTACTCAGCAAGTAAGCCCGTCATCCTGTAAACTGCCTTTGGTGACTTGGCTTCTATCCAGTTGGTCATGTGCTGTTGGAATGTTGACTTCCAGGAGATTTGGCTGGTGGTAGAACGGGGAAGGCGATGGCACCCCACTCCAGTACTCTTGCCTGGAAAATACCATGGACGGAGGAGCCTGGTGGGCTGCAGTCCATGGGATTGCTAAGAGTCGGACACGACTGAGCGACTTCACTTTCACTTTTCACTTTCATGCATTGGAGAAGGCAGTGGCAACCCACTCCAGTGTTCTTGCCTGGAGAATCCCAGGGACGGGGGAGCCTGGTGGGCTGCCGTCCATGGGGTCGCACAGAGTCGGACATGACTGGAACAACTTGGCAGCAGCAGCAGAGTAGAGATGCGGTGGGTAGGAGTCTATGCCAGGCAGAGAGTGTATCATAAATTAAAGCACAAGCCCGAGAAAGACCCCGAAGGACTGAAGCCTGCAGGCCCCTCTGTGTGGCTGAGTGGTGGGGTTTGGGTGGCTCGTCTGTGGGTGAGGCTGGAACAGACTGCAGTGGGGTTAAACCTCGAGGGGCCGTGGGCCTGCCTGCAGAGCAGATCGGACCATCCTTAGAGCAGCTCTAAGTGACCGAGGCGGGTTTGTTTCTAGTGTAAGACTTAGGATGCTCCAGCCTGGTTGTTTCATTCATTTGAGCCACAGTTGCGTTTTCAACTCTTTTAGAAATGGCACGTCTCAAAGGAATACTACCTTTTACCACAGCTCCGTATGTTCCGATCTCCGAGAAACCACAGCTCCGTATGTTCCAATCTCTGAGAATTGAGCCCTTTTCTCTTTTTAGCCCTTTTAGTGTTGAACATCGCTTTTTGCAATTGTTACTAAGTGTCTCTTGACATCCTTTTTTCCTGGACACTCGAGAGGCTGGGCAGGCAGGCGGGGTCACATGGGCCCCTTTTCCGAGTACACTTAGCATCCCGTCACCCCCCATTTCAGGCCTGACGGGCCCCCACCTGAGGGCCCTCACCTGGCTTTGTGAGGCCCTCTTGGGGCATCAGTGCTCCTCCTTGGTTGGCTGACACCTAAGTGGGCACCACCCTCCCCAACAGGATGTGGCAGAGACCAGATGGGCCTCTATGCCCCACAGCTGGTGAATTACACTCAGGTGATAGCAGTGAAAGGGAGGGGAGGGCGGGATCCAGTGGGCCTCTAAAGTTTATCCATTTGGGGTAATTGCAGCTTTATGCCCATTGATCAGCAGTACCTCCTTTTGGCATTCTCCTCATTGCACTAGATTTTAACCTTCTGAATATGGTGTGTGTTCCTCTCTTTTGTGTTCCTCACGTTGCAAAGCAGAAAACGCCTGGACAACCGCTCAAGGTCAGGGCCGCATCGAAAAGCCCGCCTTGTCACGCTGATGATCCTTCTGTAGAGGAAGGGGGAACAGTGGATGTTTCTGTTTTGTTTAGAGTCAATGCGGCTGCAGCCCAGGGTCCCTGGATGAGCTGGCGACCCCTTCGGTGTGGCCTGTAGGTCAGGCAGTGGGAGTGTGGGCGTGTGCTCTTCAAATTCAGAACTGCTCTCAACCCTTGAGGTCACAGGGCGGGGTGCGGTGCTTTAGCGCCCCTCCAGCTCCCTTGCTCTCCGGGGGGGACTGGAGCAAGCCAAAACATGCATATGCATCGTGATAAAATTTCTGGGAAGGGCCACGCTTTTCAACAGATTCTTGGTTTTGTTTCACACTGAGAGCTGTGCAGCTATCAAAGGCCTGGTCCATGGTTAGCACGCAGCCGGTGCAGAGGGAGCATTTGTGAAGGCGGCCGGTTCATCCGGAAATGGGTCCCATCTGTGTTGACATTGGCTGCCCGGCCCTGCCGCCCAGCCCGCCAGCCGGGGCTGATACAGACCACTGGGGATTGTGCTTCCTGCCCTCCCCTCCTCCGCTCCAGAGTAGCAGGGGGTCCTTGGACAGGGAGACCTCACACCTCCCTGCTGAGCGAGGAGAGCAGGGATGTTCCTCTGGGGGCTGCAGACGATTTGGATGATAACCTCATCAAGGCATTTTCCAGAAATGTTTTTATTTGCTCACTTGAGTGGTCACCCCAGTGTTCCTGCCTGGAGAAGTCCACGGACAGAAGAGCCTGCTGGACTACAGCCCATGGGGTCGCAGTGAGTCGGATGCGACTGAGTGACTGCATGGTACTTAGATGGGAGTGTGTGTGTGTGTGCTCCGTTGTGTCTGACTTGTTGTGACCCCATGAACTGTAGCCCACCAGACTCCTCTGTCCATGGGATTTCCCAAGCAAGAATACTGGAGGGAACTGAAAGAGACATGTACCCCAGTGTCCACTGCAGCACTGTTTGCAATAGCTAGGACATGGAAGCTACCTAGATGTCCATCGGCAGATGAATGGATAAGAAAGCTGTGCTACATATACACAATGGAATATTCAGTTCAGTTCAGTTCAGTTGCTCAGTCGTGTCCGACTCTTTGTGACCCCATGAATCGCAGCACGCCAGGCCTCCCTGCCCATCACCAACTCCCTGAGTTCACTCAGATTCACGTCCATCGAGTCAGTGATGCCAGCTAGCCATCTCATCCTCGGTTGTCCCCTTCTCCTCCTTCCCCCAATCCCTCCCAGCATCAGAGTCTTTTCCAATGAGACAACTCTTCACATGAGGTGGCCAAAGTACTGGAGTTTCAGCTTCAGCATCATTCCCTCCAAAGAAATCCCAGGGCTGATCTCCTTCAGAATGGACTGGTTGGATCTCCTTGCAGTCTAAGAGACTCTCATTACTCAGCTATAAAAAAAAGAATGCATTTGAGTCAGTTCTAGTGAGGTAGATGAAACTGAAGCCTATTATAGAGTGAAGTAAGCCAGAAAGAGAAACACCAATGCAGTATACTGCTGCTGCTGCTGAGTCACTTCAGTCGTGTCCGACTCTGCGCGACCCCATAGATGGCAGCCCACCAGGCTCCCCTGTCCCTGGGATTCTCCAGGCAAGAACACTGGAGTGGGTTGCCATTGCCTTCTCCAATGCATGAAAGTGAAAAGTGAAAGTGAAGTCGCTTAGTCGTGTCCAACTCTTAGCGACCCCATGGACTGCAGCCCACCAGGCTCCTCCGTCCATGGTATTTTCCAGGCAAGAGTACTGGAGTGGGGTGCCATCGCCTTCTCCCCAGTACAGTATATTAATGCATATATGTGGAATTTAGAAATACAGTGATTACACCCCTATCTGCAAGACAGCAAAAGAGACACAGATGTAAAGAACAGACTTTTGGACTGTGGGAGAAGGCGAAGGTGGGACAGTATAGGGGAATATCATTGAAACATGTATATTACCATATGTAAAATAGGTGTATGACGATGCATGACGCAGGACACCCAAGGCTGGTGCTCTGAGACAACCCAGAGGGATGGGGTGGAGAGGGAGGTAGGAGTGGGGATCAGGATGGGGGACACATGTGCACTCATGGCTGATTCATGTCAATGTATGGCAAACCCCACAATATTGTCAAGTAGTTAGCCTCCAATTAAAAAAAAAAAAAAAAAACTATTGGAGTGAATTGCCATTTCCTCCTCCAGGGGATCTTCTTGACCCAGGGATTGAACCTGCATTGACAGGTGGATTCTTTACCACTGAGCCACTGGGAAAGCCCCATTTAGATTGGGTAGAAGATAACAATTTAGTGTTTTGATGCTTTTAGGCCAGACCCTGTGTAAATGTGATGACTTATTATGCCAACACACAATAGGTCATTTGTTTTTTTTATTATGGTAAAGCATACGTAACACAGACTTTATCATTTCAATCACTGGTCAGTGTCCCATTTAGTGGTGTGAGACTTTATTTTCTTGGGCTCCAAAATCACTGCAGATGGTGACTGCAGCCATGAAATTAAAAGACAGTTCCTCCTAGGAAGAAAAGCTATGACCAACCTAGACAGCATATTCAGAGACGTTACTTTGTGGACAAAAGCCCGTCTAGTCAAGGCTATGGTTTTTCCAGTGGTCATGCATGGATGTGAGAGTTGGACTGTGAAGGAAGCTGAGCACCAAAGAAGTGATGCTTTTGAACTGTGGTGTTGGAGAAGACTCTTGAGAGTCCCTTGGACTACCAGGAGATCCAACCAGTCCATCCTAAAGGAGATCAGCCCTGAATATTCATTGGAAGGACTGATGCTGAAGCTGAAGCTCCAATACTTTGGCCACCTGATGTGAAGAACTGACTCATTGAAAAAGACCCTGATACTGGGAAAGATTGAGGGCAGGAGGAGAAGGGGGTGAAAGAGGATGAGACGGTTGGATGGCATCACCGACTTGATGGACATGGGTTTGAGCAAGCTCCAGGAGCTGGTGATGGACAGGGAGGCCTAATGTGCTGCAGTCCGTGGGGCCACAAAGAGCTGAACACAACTGAGCGACTGAAGTAAACTGAGTTTAGTTGTGATCTATCTCCAGAACTTTTCGTCTTTCCAGACTGAAACCCTGTCCCCAGTGAACAGGGCTCCCCTCCCCCATCCCCTGGAGCCAGCATTCTACTTCCTGTCTCTCGGAAACTGAGGTTTTGGTCCCAGCCCCTACCACCTGCCTCGATGGCATTTCGTCCTTCCTGAAGTACTTTCACAGCAGCTTCATTTTCTGTGTTTGACAGATGGGATCATGAGATTCTTTGAGATTATATGACAAAATTATTTATTTTACCAGTTGCCGAGTGGAGACTAAGCCTGAGATTTAAAACAAAATCATGTAATTCCCAGGGAAGTCAGATGTGATCCTTCTTGTGGATGTGACCTGTCCCGTTCCTCCTCTCCTTGTCTCTTGGAAACCTCAGAGTCTGGCGTTGCGGCGCATCCCCGTGGCATCTTCATCATGGTCTATCCTGTGTCCTGTTGCATGGCTGTAGGACTCGTCCCCCTCCCTGCCTCCTGGCGGAGGAGGAACGGGCGAGAAAGTGGCTTCACGGCCTCTCATTCTGAATTGTGTATAAATAAAACTTGAGAAAATATGCGTGAATGATTTCCCAGTGTTTTCTCAAGTGCTGTTGGAATGCAAATGAAATAGTGATCAGAAGGGAATGGGTTGTCATTTGGATAAAAACAAAAAAAAAACAACTTTTACTTTACCAAGAAGAGTACCTGCTCAAAATTCTTTTTTTTTTTTTTTTTTAAATTTAAAATTGTTTTGGCCCTGCTGAGCAGCACACAGGACCGTGGTTCCCTGAGCAGGGGCTGAACCCGTGCCTCCTGCAGTGGCAGCATGGAGTCGTAACCGCTGGACCGCCAGGGAAGCCCCAGACTCGGAATTCTCGACATGGGGGTTGAAACCACGTTTTGCAGTTTAGATCTTAAGCTTTTGTCCCCTGCTGACAGTCAGGAAGCTTAGCTGATGCTGTGGGGTGCTGTCCTCGTGCGGAAGAGGGTTTGCCAATGCACGGCAGAGCTAGAGCGCGGACCCTCTTCTCTTCCGTCAGAGCCTATCTTCCGGCCGCAGCTAGATTCCACCTGCCAGTACAAGAGATGCGGGAGACTCACGTTCAGTTCCTGGGTGGGGAAGCCCCCCCTGGAGAAGGAAGTGGCAACCTCCTCCAGCATTCTTGCCTGGGAAAGCCCACAGACAGAGGAGCCTGGGGGGCTACAGCCCATGCGGGGGTCACAGAGAGCCGGACACGCGTGCCTGCACGAACTCACGCACTTGTTCTTCCTAACGCGTGTGCTCGGCTCATCACATAACTTCAATGAAGATTTTAATCACTGTAACTGGAAAGGCAGAATCTGGACGTACCCCTGTGTATATAGAATTAAAGTTGGAAAGAGATTCCACTTTCTCGGCTGGGGTTTTTCTCTGCTAAAGTCAGGTCTTCTGGTTCACTGGCGTATCTGGTGCAAGGGCCTGAGTGATAAATTGGGGCTGGTGGAGGGCAAGGTGGTGGGGCGGGAAAGTGCAGTAGGGGAGAGAGGAGAGTGGAGGAGTGGGAGTGGAGACAGAGGCGGTGCAGACATGCTTTCCTCCCGAAGGGACGAAGGGACGAGAGGGCAGATCCCGCGGAACTGCAGGGGCCGGGAGCCTCGGGTTGCGCCCAGCGGCCTTGAAGGCCGGAAAGGTGCTTTCCCTGCATCTTACCTGGCTCAGCCGCCACAGCGGCAGGTGCCCAGGCCTCAGTCCTGGCACAGGGATGCATTCTCACTGCTGCAGTGCCCACCCAGCTGGCTCCTCCTCCTCCATGAAGCAGCTCGGCCGCACCAGGTACGCTGGGCGATGTCTATCATCCCCTGAGCCTCAGTTTCCTCGTTTGCAAAATTATATTCAGAACACTAATCTCTCAGAGTTGTCTTCTGAACAAGAAAAAAGATACAGAAAGTCTTCCCGAACAGTGTGTGGCACATGGAAAGAAGTCTGAAGAGTGGTTAATATTGTTATTTTGCTGAAATAAAAGCAAAATAATCCTTGTATTTGTGCCGTCTTGTCGTTGTTCAGTCGCTCAGTCGTGTCCAACTCTTTGCGACCCCATGGACTGCGTGCAGCACACCAGTCTTCCCTGTCCTCCACTACCTCCTGGAGCTTGCTCAGACTCGTCTCCCTCGAGCCGATGATGCCACCCAGTCATCTCACCCTCGGTCACCCCCTTCTTCTGCTCTCAATCTTTCCCAGCATCAGGACTTTTCCCAGTGAGTTGGCTCTTCAGACCAGGTGGCCAAAGTATTGTAGCTTCGGCTTCAGCATCAGTCCTTCCAGTACATACTCAGGGTTGAGCTCCTTTAGGATGGACTGGCTTCATCTCCTTGCAGTCCAAGGGTCTCTCAGGAGTCTCCTCCAGCAAGTCCAGTGACTTCTGACCTACTGGAAGGATCTGAAGGAAGCTTTCCCTTTGAAGGCAGTGGTGCTAAACCGTGGTCCTCGTATTCTTTTCTGTCTCTCCCCGCATCTGTGCTTTAACAAACCATCACCTCTGCCCGTGTCTGTAACCCCTGAGGCAGAAGTTCAAGAACAAGTGGCATTTGGGGGTGGAGTGTGAGATCCTCTTTGGAGAGGCAGGGTGCTTCTCTAGAAATATTATTTTTTGAGGCGTATGATTTCAAAACGAAAGTTTGTGTTTTTTTTTCTTCTTTTACAATATTGCATAGAAAATTCAATGGACTTCCCTGGCCAGCCAGTCGTTATAAGACTGTGCATTTCCAATGTAGGGGTCAGGGGTTCGGGTCCTGGTCAGAGAACTACGATGCCACATGCCGCAGGTACTGCTTAAGAAACAAAAGCAAGCAAACAAACAAACAAAAAATACCCAAGAAGAAAATTCAAGCTCTACAGATGTGCATGAAACCTTGTGTTAGCATTTGAGGAGTGACCCGTCTTTGTGTAGAGGTCCGCATAAACACAGCTCCGATAGGCTAACAGACACCTGTCTTCTTTCATGTAACAGCGTCTAGTAGAGACTTTTCAAGTAAATGACTGCAGGCGTGCACCGTCTTCCTTTTAAATGGCTGCGCGTGGATGTGTTGGAAAACCTAAACACCCTCATCTCAGGGAATATTTTGATTGCTTTTAAATTTGGAGGGAAAAACTATTATTGAACATCCTTATATGTTTTTGCTCATGTGACCAGTTGACCTTCTTAGCATGTATTTCTAGAAGTAGAATCGTGGATTTAGGGGCATACGTGCGGAGAGCTTGTGTGGAGTGCACAGCAGCAGGGTCTGAGAGTCCACTGAGAAGTCTCGTTAGCTGAGCGCCGGCTCCTACCTCACGCACCTTAGCAGCCCTGGAAAGGAGGAGTGTGCTGTGCTAATTGGCGAGTGTTTGTTTGATTCAGCCATTGGTAATGCTTTCCCAGAACATGAATAATTCCACTGTTTCAACACACTCAGAGGAAACTGAAGCATTCTCATTTCATTAATAAAAACACTCAGGGACTCAAACAGCCATCTACCAAAAGCATCAAGCGGAGACTTTTAAGCCCGATGTGGACTTCTGTTCTGCCTCGCCCAGGGATGGTCGGGGATCAGGCTCCACTGTCGGCACTGCCCCTCAGGGGGCCTAGATGTGGTCCAGCATGAGGGCCCAGGGTGACAGCCGGTGGGCAGCAGCCTGGGCGGGAGTGCAGGGGGCCAGGGCCGGGACGGTGGGCAGCAGCCCGGGCGGGAGTGCAGGGGACCAGGGCCGGGACGGTGGGCAGCAGCCTGGGCGGGAGTGCAGCGGGTGGGCAGCAGCCTGGGCGGGAGTGCAGGGGACCAGGGCCGGGACGCTGCCTTCGAGGATGGGGCAGGCTGCTGCGCGGATGACCTGGAGTGAATTATCTTTCTTCATCTCCGAGAGGAAGGAGTGGGTTGAGCCCACAGTGGCGATTAGTCATTCGCAAAGGACTTCTTGGCTTCAGGCTTGAGTTACAGGAAAAAAAAAAAAAAGGTGGAGTTTCATGTTCTATAGGTCATTGTTCTCCTTGGAAACTGAACTTGGTTGCTCTTCATTTGGGGGCCTCTGTTCTCTTCCATTCCCAGCGACATCTTTCCTGTTTGTTTATAGGAGATGGGTGGTGTGAACTAGTTAGGAAAGGGGAAGAGAGTGAATATGAGAGAATATGAATCGGAAAAAGGTCACTGCTGG
Organism: Connochaetes taurinus; assembly: GCA_006408615.1. Classification (NCBI taxonomy): domain Eukaryota; kingdom Metazoa; phylum Chordata; class Mammalia; order Artiodactyla; family Bovidae; genus Connochaetes; species Connochaetes taurinus. Next base: position 147,825 of record SJXO01002330.1, read on the forward strand.
GCAGACCCAGGCTTGCAGACCCCAGCTTGTCAAGAAGCAGCGTATGATTTTGAGCAGGTTTTTAGACGCTGAGCCTCCCTTTCAGTGTCTGTGAAACATAAGATGAAGTAGTGTGGACCTTGCAGGGTCCCCGCCTGAATGGCTGATGCAGCTTATAACCAGGGCGGCGGCTGCTCGGGTGGTGCCAGCAGGCAGCAGGTGTTGCTGCGTGTTGGCGTTCCAGCCCTTCTGTCTCTGTTTTCCTGAGTTTCAGGAGGGAGGGATGGAGCCAGCAGATCCTACACGTGTTCATGGGAGGAAGAGCTGGGTCTGCTTTAGTGTCGCCGGGGACGTTTGAGAGACCGGTGCTTCAGCTGGTCTTGCTAGAATTTGGATGGACCTGATCCTGCCAGCTTTCCACATTATGAAGTTACGGCTTCGAAACCAGCTGGCTTGTCTCAGAGTCTGTCAAGGAACTGTGATGGGACTGGGTTGAGTGGTGAGCAGATACCTGCTCCAGAGAATAACGTGCAGTTTCTTTCAGAGCTGGCTCGTGGGTAATTTCCTCTTCTCTTTCTTTGTAAGTTACCCTGACACACAGGAGGAGTTTGTTGAGATAGAGGGCACACATGCTCATCTCTTCAGTTGCCACACAATGAGCACTGCTCTGAGATGTGCACGGGCGATCTGAACCGTCTCTGGGCACCCCAGGGGTCTCCAGTGTGGGGTGTGGTCCTAGGAGGAGGAAGTCAGCCTGGGGACCTGGGAGAGGGTCAGTGGTGTGGAGTGAGCCATTGGGTGGAGGGGAGGAGAGACACTTGTCTCTGCTCTGGGGCGGGGTCTGCGAGGGCCAGTGACTGCAGCCTCTGCCTGAGTTTGAGTCTGGTGGTGGCTGGCGAGTGGCATCGATTGAGCGGCGTGGCCAGGGCCAGGCAGAAGGTGGTCGTGGGCAACCGAGCAGTGGAAACCCCGCCAGGAGCTGAGCTTCGGAAGCTCTTTGTAGGCTGGCGTTATTTTTCGGTGGAGAAGCTCTTTGTAGGCTGGTGTTACTTTTCGGTGGAGACATCACAAAGGAGAGAGGACCGTGCCCGTGGACCCTGTCAGGTGAAACTCCAGAATTCTCTGCTAACGCTGGTGCTCTGCTCTTTTTCTTCCCTTCATTCAGCCACCCGACAACGGGCCGCCACCGCTCCCAACGTCCTCTCTCCCGGAAGGCTACTACGAGGAGGCCGTGCCCCTGAGTCCCGGGAAAGCTCCGGAGTACATCACCTCAAGTGAGTGGCCTCCTGTCCAGCCGGGCTGTTAGGGAGCCCCCCGTTTCCTGGGGTGAAGGGGAGTTGAAGCATACGCCACAGCATGGAAGGTTAGAATCAGGAGACCCTGAACCCGCGGGAGGGAATACAGGAAGGGCTTTGAGAAGTCTAAGGTGTCCTCCCCATACCTTGGGCAACTTCAGATGCTTGTCCTTTTTTGTGACTCAAAATTAGTGAAATCCCGTTGCCATGGGAACATGTCTCAGCTAGTGAAATGTGTTCCCTTTGGTCAGAAGGGGATGGCCTTTTGAGGCATGTGCCCATGGGGTCCCTGCTGGCTTGACCAGGGTGCATCCCTGGAGGCTGCATTCATGGTGCCACCAGGAGGGCGTGTCTACAAGATACATACAAAACAAGCAAACATATCATAGTTGTTAGTTTCGTTTTTAAATTTATTTCTTGTTCAAGTATGGTCAAATTACAGTGTTGTGTTAACTACTGCTGTACAGCAAAGTAACTCCGCTGTATCCTTTTTCATATTCTTCCCCATTATGGTTTATCACAGGATATTGAATAGAGTTCCCTGCGCTGTGCAGTAGGACCTTGCTGTTTATCTTTTCCATATATAACCAGTTTGCATCTGCTAACCCCAAATTCCCAATCCAACCCTCTCCCACCCCCACCCCCTTGGCAACCACCAGCCTGTTCTCTGAGTCCCTGCTTCCGTTGCTGTTTCATCGAGACGTTCATCTGTGCCATGTTCGACATCCCACATGTAGGTGACACCGTGTGGTCTTCGTCTTTCTCTGTCTGACTTAGTTCACTTAGTAGGATCACCTCTGTGTCCCCCCATGTTGCTGCAGACAGTGCTGTTTTGTTCTTTTTTATGGCTGAGCAGTGTTCCATTGAATGCATGTGCCACAGCTTCTTTGTCCACTCACCTGTTGACCGACATTCAGGTTGTTTCCTGTCTTTTCTTTTCCTTCATTAAGTGGAGAGTGAAAAAGTTGACCTAAAGCTCAACATTCAGAAAACGAAGATCATGGCATCTGGTCCCATCACTTCATGGGAAATAGATGGGGAAACAGTGGAAACAGTGTCCGACTTTATTTTGGGGGCTCCAAAATCACTGCAGATGGTGACTACAGCCATGAAATTAAAAGACGCTTACTCCTTGGAAGAAAAGTTATGACCAACCTAGATAGTATATTCAAAAGCAGAGACATTACTTTGCCGACTAAGGTCCATCTAGTCAAGGCTATGGTTTTTCCAGTGGTCATGTATGGATGTGAGAGTTGGACTGTGAAGAAGGCTGAGCGCCGAAGAATTGATGCTTTTGAACTGTGGTGTTGGAGAAGACTCTTGAAGAGTCCCTTGGACTGCAAGGAGATCCAACCAGTCCATCCTAAAGGAAATCAGTCCTGGATATTCATTGGAAGGACTGATGCTGAAGCTCCAATACTATGGCCACCTGATGTGAAGGAGTGACTCATTGGAAGAGACCCTGATGTTGGGAAAGATTGAATGCAGGAGAAGGGGACAACAGAGGATGAGATGGTTGGACGGCATCATCGACTTGATGGACATGAGTTTGAATAAGCTCTGGGAGTTGGTGAAGGACAGGGAAGCCTGGTATGCTACAGTCCATGGGGTGCAAAGAGTCGGCCACAACCAAGCAACTGAACAACAGCAGAAAGTACTCTGGTGGGCAGAATGCTTTGTCTTGTAATAAGGCAGACATGGCCTCTCCGAGTATGCTGACTTAGGGAACCCAACTTGCCTTTCCCATAAAACATGGATAAAATGGGAGTGAAAGAGTATTAGCTTGTACCATAGAGAGACTCCCCTTGCTGTCATCCCACTTCCTCTGTTTTCAGACACATTCTCCTTCATCCTTGCCATCCGCCTGTCACCGGAAGTCTCTGCTTCATGCAGACTTGGGGTTTGCCATCTTTTTCTCCCCTGGCAGCACGCAAGTGGAGCCATTAGAGCAAAGTGGAATCTGACTTGCTCGTTAGCAGGAGATCCCCTTGGGATGTTTTGTGAACACGAACAGAGACACTCAGAAGCCAGGTAGGCTGGACTCCAGGGCTCAGGGCCTTTCCCGCTCACTCACGCCCGCTCTCTCTGGAAACTTCCTACAACGGCTCAGCCCAGCATCAGTAGGTCCTCATTGTTCCGAATGAGGTCTGAGTGAGAGAAGGGATTGTTCTCATGAGAGGGCTGTGAAATCTCGGGTCTCGAGATCTGGAGATTAAATGTTTTAATTTCTCTTTCACTTCAGAACCATTTGGCAAAAATGCATTTAAATCATTTCTTAAGCGTCAACTGCCTCAGGCGATAGTAAATTAAGTAGAAAACACACAGAAGTTAAACGGCTTGTTCACTGGCTCTCTTTCTTTCTGAGAGCCGAGAATAAAGAACAAACCCATCTTGATGAGGGTATTTCCCAGCTCTGGGCACATTTGGTCCCAGCTGTCTCCTGCCTCCACTCCCCCTTCCTCCAACATGCTTTCAAGACTAGAAATTGATAGTCTTTTTGTTTTACCTGTGGGAGCCTGTGGTTATTTTCGGTCCAAGAAGCCCCACCTGACTGGTGTGTCATGTCCTGAGTTGCTGACGGGCAGGCCCCTTGGGTTGAGCTAATTCCAAGGAAACAGTCATGGAAGGACTCCTGCTTGGGGAGGCAGCAGTCAGGAGAGCTCACACTCTGGGCTTCTTAACCCAAGAGTCTGTGGCTGAACTTGGCTGCAGGCGGGGACCCCTCCCAGTGGACCCGTGGCAGGGGGCTGAGTCCAGGTCTGGCCAGGGTCACATACCCCTCACTTATTGTGGGCTTTGGGCAACTTTGTTGAGCTCTATGTCATGTCTGGTTTGTCAGAGAAGCAGGACCATATAAATGTTGTAGAGTGAGGGGTGTGTGGTAGACACGAGACCCTGTGCAGTTGTGGGAACCTGGGAAGACGAGTGTCATAGGGCCAGCTGTCCTTAGGGAGAGCTGGGTGAAGCCTGGGGACAAGGAAGGTTGCTGGGAACCTCCTCTGCCTCTCACCTCCCCACACGGGGGCCCTGCATGAGAGGCTGGACCACGGCTCCGCAGAGCTGCCTGCCTAGCAGTCTCTTGACCTGCCCGTGTACTGGCAGCCGCTTCCTGTTTGCCTTCCAGGTCACCCACAGACTTCCCGTGTGGCCAGTCCTAACCTGGAGGCATCCAGGGAAGGGACTTTAGGGGAATGCTGAGTTGGTACAGTGTGGAAAGCACCAGTGCTGGTCTTGGCTTGGTTCGGTGTCCACGCACCCCTCTTTACCATGGTGAATTTCCAAGTAAAGACGGGAGCCGAGTCACGGTTCAGCCTAACGCCATTCAACTGCAGCCAGAAACTCCCTAACTCCCCCATAGGATACAGTGTCCTCTGTCCACTTTGGGTGACACTATTCTCTCGTAGCCAAGTTATGCTCTCCCCCTTGAGTGACTGTAACTGTTAGGCCTGATGGAGCCCAATGGAGATGATGCTGTTTGATGGAGCCCGATGGGGATGATGGAGCTGGATGGAGGTGATGGAGCCTGATGGGGATGATGGCACCTGATGGAGGTGATGGAGATGATGGAGCCCGATGGGGATGATGGAGCCAGATGGGGATGATGGATGGAGGTGATGGAACCTGATGGAGGTGATGGACCAGAGATGATGGGGCCTGATAGAGATGATGGAGCCCGATGGGGGTGATGGATGGAGGTGATGGAACCTGATGGAGGTGATGGACCAGAGATGATGGGGCCTGATAGAGATGATGGAGCCCGATGGGGGTGATGGAGTCCGATGGGGATGATGGAGCCGGATGGGATGATGGAGCCCGATAGAGAGGCGCTTGCTCTGTTGTGATGCTGCATGCTCCTTGGTGGGTGGGATGACCCAGAGCCCAAGTGGGACAACTTGGCTTAGTGGGAACGTGATCAAACTTTTAGATTCTCCTGGGGGTACTGGAGAGACAAAGCCATTTCCTGAAAATGACCTGGTTCTCATCGGAGATTGTTGAAGCTGTGCTTCAAAATCCCCCCTGGGAGAGCGTGCCAAAGGCTTCTGTGTCAGTGTCTGAAATGGCTGAGCCGAGAAGCAGAAGCATCTCAAGATGGCGCAGGAGATTTACTCCAGGGCCTGGACCTCACATGATGTGGAGCTGCTGAAGGAGTCAGTGGGAGGCTGTCCCCTCGCGTGTGGAAGGAGAGCTGGACTCAGTGGCAGAGGTGTGGACTCACCATTGGTGACTCTCTGCCCTCCTGCCCAACTTCATGTCTTTCTTCACTTTGCACAGGGTCCTCATTACCTCCTCACCAAATCATAAATTCCAGCGCCAACAGCAGACTCCTGGATATCCCGTTTCAGCCTCCAGGAGGCAGCCCAGCTCTGCTGGGAGGCCGCCCAAGAGACTGGTGTGTTGTCCTGCGTGCTCAGACTCTTACTCCCAACCGCTTGGTTTGCGAAGTTGGCTGACATTCTTCTAGCATGATTCTGTCACTCCTGCTCTCTCAGCAGAAGGCGGGTCATGAACTCACTGTCCTTTCAGTGAGCGGACCTCATCCCGTGGACTTCAATCCATCCTCCCCTTGACGCGAAGGGCGGCTAGGGCATGGTCTGCTCTTTCAGTTCAGAATCAGAATCAGCCAAAGCCGTCTTCCTTCGTCAGGATGTGGTCTTGGATGAGTCACCTGCTCTCCTGACATCATCCTTCCTTCCCTCTGAGATAAGGACACAGCTGTGCACCCACCTCTGGGCGGCTGAGAGGACCAGCCAGGCAGGGCATGTGACTGCGGAGCCAGCCTCCTCTTCTCACAGCTTTATCCCACAGCGTGCAAATATAAATATAAAAAGTACTGCCTGGGGGCTTCCCTGGTGGCGCAGTGGCAAAGAGTCCACTTGCCAGTGCAGGAGACGCGGCTTTAATCTCTGATCCAGGAAGATCCCACACCCCACGGAGCATCTAAGCCAGTGCTGCACAGCTGCTGAGCCTGGGAATCACAGCTCCTGAAGCCCACACACCCAGAGCCCGTGCTCCCCAACAGGAGAAGCTGCCGCAGCGAGAAGCCTGCTCGCCACACCTACAGAAAAGCGTGCACAGCATCAAAGACCCAACATGATCCAAAATAAGTCAATAAAACTATTTAGAAAGAAGCGCTGCCTGACACATGGGAAGTGCTCATCGAATATTTCTTTCATGAATGAAATGAGATTTTCCCATCGCTGGCTGATTTAGTCGTTCATTCTGTTGTTCACTTGTTCACTCAGTGTTTAGTGAATTTGATATTCTAGAAAGTGAGTTAAGCACTGAGGGGTTCATGGCCCCCCAGGCGGCTGTGAGCATGGTCTTTCTAAGATAAAATAGGACTTGATTCGCTGCCCGACTGAAATCTGTCAGCAAACCTTGGACCATGGAGTAGCCTGTGGTCTTTCAGAGGTTCATGCTTTCTTCCCTGGTCCCTATGTTCCAGCCACACTAAAATTTAAAAAAAAAAAGTTTTTATTATAAAATACATTTGTCAAACAGTGCATAAAATATGAATTTATGCTTAATGACTTTGCATAAAATGGAGCATCAAAATGTCACCACCGGGTCAAGAGAGCACTGTCAGCCCCGGAAGCCCCTCTTCCCTCTCGACAGCCTCCTCCCCGCAAGGGTCGCCCCTGACTTGGCTTTGGTGACAGGGACATAAATACTGTTGAAAAGTGCACGGCTCGCCACTGTTTGCACAGTTTTATATTTTTCATTGCTTTTGCAAGGCATGTTCCTTCTCCTAGCCTCTCCTGTCTGGCTGGTGCCGTCGCATAAGCAGTGGAGGCCGACGGCTTTGTCCAGCCTTCCCCGTGTGCCGTGTGCACGGCCCTCTGGTTGCCTACCTGTCTGAGTACTCGAAGTGTGGATCTGGAGACCGGTTTTATTTAACTTGAGTTAGAATGTGAATTTAAACGGCCACTGTGGCTGCCGTGTGAACAGGGGCTGTTGTGTAGACGTAGATGCTGGCGTATGGGGGACGGTGAGTGTGCACTTGCCCATGTGTGTGTGTGTGTTACTGTGGGGGAAGGAGTGCAGAGGAGGAGGAGAAAGGCCTTGACTCAAGCAGCACGGGAGGGGAGCTGGACTTTTCTCTCCACGGTGGTCTGTAACTTATACCCTTCAGGCGCTCAGGTCCCCCAGCCCCACACATCTCTTGGCACAGCATCCTTCCCACCATCACGGCAGACGCCTCTTAACTGTCACCCCAGCTTCAGCCCACTCTCTCTGCCACTGCCAGAGTTACCTCTAGGGTCAGTTATCCTAGTCTAGACTGGTCACCCTAGTCTCTTCCATAAAATTCCCCCCTGACTTCTCTAGTAGGATTTAAAAGTTAAACCATCGATCACTCTGTTCCCCACCTCCCTTATTAAATAATTCTTTGCAAGGAAGTTAACATACACACATGTCTCCTGATTACAGATTACAGCCCAGTTTCTGGCGAGTTCTGTTCTGTAGAAGGTCGACCAGTTCTCGTGCATCCAGTTGCTTCAGCCACAGATTCTCCTTATCTATCCTTCATTCCTTGTTGAGGTGTTCACTTCTCACATGTATTATGAAAAACAAATGTATTCCAGACGTGTCTGGGGTTGAGGGAATGCCGAGGTGAATCAGACACTGCCTCCAGGACCTTTTGATCCAGCAGGGCTGAAGCGATCAAGATCACTGGCAGTCACTCGTGTTGATTAATCATTTTTAAGATGCCAGCCATCCTTCTGAGGACTTTGTATTTAAGTTGATCTAACAGTTCTCCAGATGACGATGGCAACATCGACTCAATGCACGTGAGTTTGAGCCGCCTTTGGGAGATAATGAACGACAGGGGAGTCTGACGTGCTCCATTTCGTAGGGTTGCAAAGAGTTGGACTCAGCGACTGAACAACAAGCAACAGTTCTCCCTTCTACACACGTGTATCGCTTGCTCTGTGCCAGGCCCTTTGCGAAGCACTGGGACAGTCACATCCAGCAAGGGGGTCTCCCTTCCTGCAAGGGAGACAGCTTGATGTGGAACAGACGGGTGACGACACAGTGGCCGAGTTACATGCTGAGTGGTGTGGAAGCCGAGGGGAGGGTCGTCTCACCTGGCATCTGAGCTCAGGCTGCTGTAACACAATATCACCCACTGGGTGGCAAAATGATGCTGTTTATGTTCTCAGAGTTGTGTAGGCTTGAAGTCCAAGATCAGGGCTCCAACGTGATCAGCTTGTGGTGAGCGCTCTCTTCCTGGCGTATGGGTGGCCGCCTTCTCCCCATGTCCTCACGTGGCAGGGAGAGAGAACTCCAGGCCTCCCCCTTCCTCTTCTTCTCGGTGGATTCGGACCCACTCACATAACCTCGTTTAACCATAATTACCTCCTGAGAGTCCTGTCCCCAAATACAGTGGCGTTGGGGCTGGGGCTTCAACACCGGAATGTGGGGGCACCCAGTTGAGTGTACAGCCGTCAGGCTGGCGATCCAGGGAGGGCTTCGTGGAGCAGGTGCTCTGAGTTAAATCCTAAGTGATGAGCATATATCCAGGCAAAGGTAGGAGATGGAGTGGGATAAACAGGGAGCCTGGGTGAGAACAGTGTGTGCACAGACCCTGAGGAAGGGAAAACGGGCTCTGGTATGTAAGTGTTGACGTGCTGTAGAGTAGGAGGGGTGGGCGTGGACATCTGTGGCAACCCACAGGGTGGCCTGACTGAGCGGGGTGGTCTGGGTCTGGATCTTGAACCTTAAGAAGGGTTGGTGCGTGTGGTGATGCCAGGAGGAAGGAGGGCATTGCAGACTTGAAAGAACTTTTAAAAATAAATTTACTTATTTGGTTTCCTTGAGTCTTTGGTTGCCTTGCATGGACCCCCAAGTAGCTAAAGGCTCTGGATCACACAGGCTCAGTAGCTGTGGTGCATGGGCTTGCTGGCCTCTTGGCATGTGGGATCCTAGTTCGCCAACCAGGGATCACACTCAGGTCTCCTGCATTGGAAGGTGAATTCTAAATCACTGGACCACCGGGGAAGTCCTGAAAGGGCTTTCACATCAAGGGGTGGGTGGGAGTTTCCTTTGGCAGAAACCATTGTTGAGTAGGGGTCATGGCACCCAGCGAGAATATGGTGAGGATTTAACAGTGTGGGGCCTGCAGGTGCCGAAGTGGTTTTTATAAATGCAGAATTCTTAGTCACTTCATTTGAAACTCTTTGTTGAGTTTCTACTACCCAAGTCTGAGTTATTTTCCCCCTAGTTTTGCCAGTTGATGTTTTCCAAGCACCCTGAATGCAGAAACCCCCTCCTCACTTACAAATAAAATAATGGAGCCCACAGGTCGTCCTCAAGATAAGGTTTTTGCAACCAGGTTTTTGCTCACTTTTATTTCTCATCTTTGCCAGATTATGACTCTGATGCGATGAGTAGCTCTTACGAATCATACGATGAGGAGGAGGAGGATGGGAAGGGGAAGAAGACGCGGCACCAGTGGCCTTCCGAGGAAGCCTCCATGGACCTGGTGAAGGACGCCAAGATCTGTGCCTTCCTCCTGCGGAAGAAGCGCTTCGGGCAGTGGACCAAGTTACTCTGCGTCATCAAAGACACCAAACTGCTGGTAAAGCCTCGCCACTCTGTTCTCTTGTGTAGAATCGGTGAGATGCAGTGGGCCATCTAACCAGGTGGAATCTACACCCGGGCAACACTCACCTTGGTGGACACAGGAAGCGCTGAAGCGCTGGCCCGTGACCGGCCGTCAGCAAGCTTGGCTGAGGCTCCCGTGCCTTTAACGCCCTTTTCTTGCCAGCTCCCTAAGCACTCAGCGGGCAAAACCATCCCCGCCTCGGGCCAGCGTCTGCGGCTCGTGTCAGTGGAAATGCACGCTGCTGGAGCTTGCCAGACGTTGCAGGATGGATTTTCTCATTTGTAGTGAGTCAGTGAATTCCTCAAAGCCAGGTCATCGAAGGCGGACGGGCAGGCCAGGCGAGGTCTGGGGGACAGTGCCCAGGAAAGGAAATTCTTCTGGAGAGCTAAAAGCTGACTCTTTTTCCTTTTTTTGTAACTCAGGGAGGCAGAATAGAAAGAGTAAGTAGCAGAGGAGCGGGGGCAGGAGGACACACACCCTTTGCTGCAGGCGCCACGGGGGAGCCTAGAGGGGAAACGAGAGCCTTTGAGACTCATCCTCTGTCCCTCCTCCCTCCTTCCTTCCCAGCTTCAGAAATCACGGTTGGTTGTTGGCATTAAGAATGTTAGACTCTGTTTTTGTATTGCCTTCAAATGAAGCTTGGGGAACAAAAATCACTCAAAATTCCATCATTAAAACAGAACACGTGACGGTGTATGATTCTGTATCTCACTTTTCAGTGGAGCAGAGAACCTCCCTTTTAAAAAAACAGTCTCATCTGTGAATTATGGGAATCTTATTTTACTAGATTCTTAGGACATACTATGTTTTTTGATTCATGGTTTTGTAAAACAAACAAACAAACAAAAAAAACACAACCTTTTTAAGCAGTGAGAGTACATGTTTTTTTCCACATGTGTGGCCTGAATTTCTCCCAAATTTAGACTATGCCAAAAAATGATGATGCCACGGGGGAATTTTAAAGTAAAGAACGAAAGAAAAAAAGATTAAAAAGATTAATATGGTCCATATTTACAATCTGACATAATGGCTGCAAGATGTGGATATGTTATATAAACGTTTTGAAAATACACAGTTGGCTCTTGTGTAAAGGGCTTCCCTAGTGGCTTAGCTGGTAAGCAATCTGTCTGCAATGCAGGAGACCTGGGTTCGATCTCTGGGTTGGGAAGATTCCCTGGAGAAGGGAAAGGCTCCCCACTCCTGTATTCTGGCCTGGAGAAGTCCAGGGACTGTATGTATAGTCCATGGGGTTGCAAAGAGTCAGACACGACTGAGCGACTTTCACTTCACTGCTCATGTAAAAGAAGTTTTAGAGCATGCTGTGGGAAGCCTGTGGTTGGGGTAGGGTCAGCAGTTGTCAGTCTTCCCTGGTGGCTCAGAGGATAAAGCATCTGCCTACAATGCAGGAGACCTGGGTTCGATCCCTGGGTTGGGAAGACTCCCTGGAGAAGGAGATGGAAACCCACTCCAGTATCCTTGCCTGGAGAATCCCATGGACAGAGGAGCCTGGCGGGCTGCAGTCCACGGGCCACAAGAGTCGGACACGGCTGAGCGACTTCACTTTCACTTTCAGCAGTTGCCAGAGGTGCCGAGTCCACCCTCTGCCCCAGCCCCCGGCCCCAGCCCCTTCCCTTCCTGTCTCTTCCCTCCCTCTGTCCTCATCTGCTTCTTCCATCACTTACCAAGTTTCCCATCTTCCACACCGGATGATGATACCATTTAGAGTAGCTGTAAATATTTAAGAAGGGATGAATGGAAATTCATGCAAAAGCACTGTCTGATGAAATGCAGAATCAAAGTTTTGTTATGAAACTTTTTTTCATTCAAAAATGACCTACGATCCAACTGCCCAGATTATTCCTGTTGACACTGAAAAAAAAAATTAACGGTGATAAAAGCAAGTACTCTCTAAGTCTCACAGAACAGAAAGCTGTAAACGGAAAACAGAACAGCAGCCTTTTCCCCTAAATGCCCGCAGTGTGTTTTCCCACGGGCGCCACCATGACTAGCTTCTTTGAATGTCCTTCCAGAACCTGTTTGTCTCTGCGCCCAGGCAGCTCTCTAGTGGGCGCTGAGATGTGCCCAGACCCCTTCAGTGCCCTTCCGTGGACCCTGCTCTCAACTGGAAAGCACAGCTTGGCAGACGTTTCTGTCTATTATATGCTGATATGTATACTCTTCATAAAATGATTCATCTGTGTTTCAGAGAGAGAGTAGGAATGAGGTAGGTAGACATGAAATGACATAAATTGTGGGGTCTCCAAGGTGCTGTATGCCCACATTAGAGAAAATCTAATACATTTCATGTCACCTGTATAGGAAGCTCCACTGGAACATAAGATCCATCAGGACTTGACAGCCCGCCGAGTCATGTCCTGGTGCTAGTTAACTCTGCAGAGTTACGAGCAGGTGTGTTTGCACATGCACAGAGGTGAGGTGTGGGTGTACAGCGGGGCTCTGTGTATGAGTCCCCGGATCTTCAGGGATTCCAGCCTCTGAGCATCTCTGCCCTTGAGCCGGACCTCCAGGTGCTTCTCCAGCGCTGTTTTCACTGTGCCGTAGTTTCATCTGTGGTAAAGGACTTCCTTATACCCTTACTCTGATCTCTCCTGTCCATCACAGTGCTACAAAAGTTCCAAGGACCAGCAGCCCCAGATGGAACTGCCGCTCCAAGGTTGCAACATTACATATATCCCGAAAGACAGCAAAAAGAAGAAGCATGAGCTGAAAATCACCCAGCAGGGCACAGACCCACTTGTTCTTGCCGTCCAGAGTAAGGAGCAGGCTGAACAGTGGCTGAAGGTAACTTGTGTTGCTTTTGTTTCTGAGCCAGTTTCCTTCCCGAACCTCTTCCTGAGATCTGTTTTTTTTTTTGTTTAATGTGCGTTTTTTTATGCAAGCACAGGCAAACCGTGGATTAGCCTGTCTTTGATGTCTTGAATATTCTGATTACTTTGAAGTTAATCATTTTAAATTTTGTCTTCAAAAGGGCATTCTGCCTCCTGTTTGCAATCTACTTCTAGAACTTTCTCTTTTGGCTTGATTTTTATCGTTTTGCTTGGTCATGTCTGAAGTGAAGTGTTAGTTGCTCAGTTGTATCCGACTCTTGTGACCCCGTGGACTGTAGCCTGCCAGGCTCCTCTGTCCATGGAATTCTCCAGGCAAGAATACAGGAGTGGGTTGCCATTTCCTCCTCCAGGGGATTGAACCTGGGTCTCCTGCTTTGCAAGCAGTTGAGCCTTTACCGTCTGAGCCACCAGGGAAGCCCATCGTGTCTGGATGTAGTTTTTTTTTTTTTCCCCTGCTCAGGTTTCCCTGGGCCTTTTAAATCTGTGGATTTAAGTTTTTTTTTTTTTAAGTTTTTTCTAAGTTTTGGGAAAAGTTTTTAGCCATTTCCCTTAAAATATTACTGCCCCATTCCCTTGCCTCTCCCAAATAATTTAAATATATGTTAGACTTTTCCACTGTTTTATACTTTTATCTTCTTTCATTTCTTATCCTTATTTTCTCCCTTTAGTCTTGTTAATTTTTTTCCTGTTACTTTCCAGACCACGGTTTCTGTCTCCAGCTGTATCTGATCTGCTAATAAGTTTGCTCTTGTTCACTGGGTTCTTTATTTCGTCTCTGGTAGTTTTCAATTCTGGAATTTCTAGCTGTTTCCTTTTAGGAACTTTTGTTTGGCTTTTCTCTCCATGACAAGCACATACAGGCATGCTTCTTTTGACTGTGGTTTCTGTTGAGTTTGGATCTGGGTCGGTAACCTACGGATCCTTTTCTTGTGTGTGTCGTTTTGTGTTCTTGTCAGGGTATCTGATGATCATGCTGGTCATTATATTAACATTTGGAAAAAAAATATTATAGTACATTTTGGTGTCAGCTCTCCTGAAGTAGAATTCAAATATCCTACAGCTCATCCTTTTAAAGTATGATTCATTGGTTTTCAGTTGATTCATAGAGTTGTGCAACTATCAACATAATCTAATTTCAGAATGTTTTCATCAGCTCAAAGAGAAACACTGTCCTTACTGTGTTAGCAGTCACTTCCCCCAGTTCCAGCCCCAGCCAACTACTCATCCACTCTCTGTCCCTATAGATTTGCCTGTTCTGAGCATTTCCTGTAAACACACTCATACAATATGTATCCTTTTGTGACTGTCTTCTTTCAGTTAGCATGATGTTTGTAGGGTCATCCACATTGTATCTGTGTCAGTCTGTCGTTCCTTTTTACTGCTTTTTGTGTCTTTGCTAGGAAACCATTGCTTAATCCAAGGCCTGGAAGATTTAGAGCTCTGTTTCCCTCTAATAGTTTGGTAGTGTTAGCTCTTACCTTTAGTCTGTGATCCGTTTTGACTTCACCTTTGGTTATAGTGTGAAATAGGGCTTTAGTCCCATTCTTCTTCCTGTGGCATTCAGTTATCCCTCTAGGAATAATGTGATTCTTAGCACAGTGGCTTCATTTCTTGGAGAGCATTTTCATTTGCCTGTGGCACAAGCTTTGCTAGGCACTAGGTCTCCAAAATCAGTTTCATCTAATTTCAGAGCTTGAGATTTTTCAGAGCCCTCCAGATGAAGTCAGGCTGCAGTCCATTAAAGGGCAGGCTTATACTTATTTCAGTCTTACTCCAGCTCCTAATCTGGGGGTCCTCCTCTTAAACATAGGGCTTCTCAGGTGACTCAGTGGTAAAGAATTCACCTGCCAAGGCAAGGGACTCAGGTGTGACCCCTGGATTGGGAAGATCCACTGGAGAAGGAAAGGCAACCCACTCCAGTCTTCCAAGCCCTCCAGATGAAGTCAGGCTGCAGTCCATTAAAGGGCAGGCTTATACTTATTTCAGTCTTACTCCAGCTCCTAATCTTGGGGTCCTCCTCTTAAACATAGGGCTTCTCAGGTGACTCAGTGGTAAAGAATTCACCTGCCAAGGCAAGGGACGCAGGTGTGACCCCTGGATTGGGAAGATCCACTGGAGAAGGAAAGGCAACCCACTCCAGTCTTCCTGCCTAAAAAATCCCAAGGACAGGGGAGCCTGACAGTCCATGGGGTCACAAAAGAGTCGGACATGGCTTAGCAACTAAACAACAACAAAAGTGTGGGGTTTTGCCAGGGACCTGTCTTTTCTGTGCCCTAGACCCAAGCTTTTGGTTCCCATTCCTCCAGAGCTGTCAGAGTACTAGCTGGCTTCTCAGCTACTTCCTCTGCGGAGCAGCAAAGGCAGTCCTAGCTGCTGGCCTGCCTCTCAGTATTTCCATCTACCTCTGGATCACGGCCAGGTAATTCCATACTATGCTCATAGCTGTCCTCTGCTTTTAGGAAGACGCTGTGTGTATTTCTTCTTGCTTTCCTGATGGTCTTTATCAGGGGGATTGGTCCACACCTTCTAGTCTGTCATTGCCTTATAGTACTTGCTGTGAAGAAAAAGGCTGGGATGGGCTGGGAAAGCTTGAGGAGGCGTTTTATAATGCTGCTTTTATAATAAGATGCCAGCGCCCGTTAAACTCAGAGCCCCACTTCCCTCTCCTCCCCTGGAAAAGCATAGGGCCAGACTCTGCAATGACAACAGTGATCATTTCTGCTGGGGCAGAGCACACAGATGTGGCTTTTCGCATGTCTGTAATTTGGGGATGGAGCAGAGCATTTGTTTTTTTAATGGGAGTCCTGTGATCGAGAGTTCCGGCTGCTGAGTTTGCTTCTCCTTCCAGACACAGAACCTAATATGTCACATGTCAACCCCTGCTGTTACCGAAGTATTTTTCCATCGTCAACAAAGCTGCCCAAAAAAGTTGTAACTATTAGCCATTTCATTTTACAGGTGAGGTACTGAGTCCCAGATAGACACAATGGTACACCAGTCAACCTGTGATGGAGCCAGGAGTGGACTTCAGAATTTCCTGACTTCATTTTCATCTTCATTCTGCTGGGCCGTCTGACAATTTGCCGTTTTCTCTTTTTATTCCTGACTTTCGGGTTCTTAGCACCATTCCTTCATTAAGGAGGGAAAGAATGAGGAAATAGATGAAAAGCCTTATTTATGATTCTGCTTTCTCCACCTGGTAACCTGTATCTGGCCTTCTGCATCTTTGTGTTTACCTGTTTCTTAGGGGAGAACCGAGAAAGGATGCTCTGAAACCTAAGCTTTCTTCTCTCGTCACTCCATTCTCACAGTTTGTTGACTCTTTAATGCGCACTGAGTCACAGCTCCCTTCTTAGTTACACTGCTCTGATGTGAAATCATGTAGAGTTCACTGGGTTTTACTACTTCGTCGGGAAATAATACTGAGCTGACCGTGCTGCTCACAAACACATAGCTAAAGACAAAACTTTTTCAAGAAGTCAGGTGCTAATGGAGTGAAACAGTCTCACATCTATTTCAGCAAATGTGAAATACAGTTCAGGGGTACTTAGCCAATTTCAGAGTGATGACTCTGTCAGTGGACATTGAATTGCAAGAACTTTTTAGCATTTGCTCATATTTCTTTAAAAAGAAGTAAATACGTGGTAAATTACCTTTTTCTGAAGGGTTTACCTTAATTACTCCATTTAACGTTTGTGCTTCACTCCTGTTGCATATTATAATACAGGAACCTAAGAAGTCTTGATTAGAAAGGAAAGCCAGATGACAAAACTAGTTTTAATCAGATACAAAATTTTAATTTTTTAAAGCCAGCAGAGATCTGGGATGTTTCAGTTTAATTTCATCCAGATATTGTCTTTAGATTGGCTGCCTTTTCAGAATCATCTGCAATTTAAAACAGAGATTTCTAATGATTTGGTACCTAAGAATTTTTTTTTTTTTGGTTTATATCTTTTACCCTTTTTAAGATCCCCAAAGCCACAGGTATACTTGAAGCATGCCTCCCCTATTAATTCTCTCTCCCTCTTCCAAGATAACTTTTATCTAGAATTTGGTCTTTATTATTATTATCTAGGTATGCTTTAGAAATACTTTTTACTTACACGTGTATATACTCATAAACAAAGGGGCAATATTATTTTTCATGTTTAAACTTTCTGTATAAATGGCTTCAGCCTGCGCATGTCTTGCCGCCAGCTTTCTTCACTCAGCTGTTTGCACACTCTCGCTATCTTGGGCCGTGTTCAGTGCGTGTTCTCACGCGTATGCCCTGGTCTGGGTGTCCTGGTTTCTCCAGGATGGGGACCATCTATTGGAACTGCTGAGTTTGGTATGTGCTCCTCTTCACCGTTACCGGAGCTTGGCAGATTGTTTTCCAGGCTCCTTTGTATAACTGAGCCTCCTCCAGCAATGTGTGAGAGGAGTCATTTTGTGTGTTCCTTTCAGAGTTTCTTTGTACATGTGCAAGCAAACAGAAATGCAGATTTCAATTCCCATCCTCCCACCCTCATAAAAAGGGAGTATTCTGCAGCTAGTCTTTTCCCCCCCTAAATAGAGTAATTTCGAGATTTTTATTCCAAATTAAAGAATACCACACTTCCTTTTTTCTCTCTTACACTACATAGCATTTCACTTTATAAACAGAATATGCCTCCTATTTATGGATGTAGGATTGTTGTCATCTTTTGATGTGACAGAGTTCTGTCATATTCATCCTGTGTCCACAGCATCTCACACTTCTGCTAGTCTGTAGGCTAAATTTCCAAAGAGAGTAATTATTTGTATGAAGGTTATAAGCATTTATAATTTTGAGATATAGATGAACCCCTCATGAAGAGTGGTTCACCTTCCCATCAACAATATGTGTGTGCTTCTTTCTCCACTGTCTTGCCAGCAGAGAGAGCATGTTACCAGCCTTTGAATTTTTGCCAGCCTGGGAGGGGAAAATGATATCTCAATCTAGTTTTAATCTGCATTTATCGTCTTATGAATGGCATGGAGCATCTTTTTACAGAGTTTAAGAGCCTACGGCTGTGTTACTGTTTCTGTGAGCTGTCTGTTTATATCCTTGGGCCTCTTTGGAGATATCCTGCTCAGAAATCTCTTTTTAAGGAAACTCCCGATTCCGGAGGCCAAGCCAGGTTTGGTAGTCACAGCTCTAGCTCAGCCTGCTAATTTCCACTTGGATAGAAGTTCTCACAGAAGAAGCAGGGTTTGAGACCACAAGTAAGCTCTCAGTCAGGTAGGCTGCGAAGGTAAATAGCATTCCATAGCCATTCTCACTAAAGTTTTATTTGGTTCTTATAATTGCTTCTGAAATTCATTATAATAAATGTAAAAAAGGCAGGAGAGAAGGGGGTGAGCCAGTCCTGCGTAGAGAGCATGTCACTAGAGGGCAGACTGGAGCCTGACCCGGAGTCGTGATCTCAGCTCCAGAAGCCTCTTGCTGAATGTCTCAGATGAGCTACTTGACTTCTCAAAACAAAGAGTTTTCTCATCTATGAAGTGAAAGGGGTGGAAAGGAGTATTTCCTTTTGGAGTTGTGGTGAGGATACAGCAATATGAAAATGAAAGTGTTAGTCTGACTCTGTGACCCCGTGGACTATAGCCTCTGTCCACGGAATTCTCCAGGCAAGAACAGTGGAGTGGGTTGCCATTCCCTTCTCCAGGGGAATCTTCTCGACCCAGGGATTGAACCCCCAGGTCTCCTGCATTGCAGGCAGATTCTTTACTGTCTGAGCCACCAGCTTAAGACCTAAAGCATTTAGAAGAGCACCTCGCCTGTATGAGCACGTATGTACGTGCGAGCTGCTGCTGGTGGTGGTGTTAATCAATTTACAAGCTCCTACTGACGTCAGTTTGGAAGTCAGGATAACAGAGGATGTTTTCGGGGGCCAGAGCAGCAAGTGTCCACCTCCCTTCCTCCTGCCCTCCTTTGTCCAGACCTGCAGGGAGGCCGGGAAGCACTATCCTCCTGTGTACCCTCAGATGGGACACCACGTGCCAATCATCTGCCACATCCCTTATTGCAAAATAAACTAATAAACATCCCAAACAACCCTAAAGAGTTTATACCAAAGATAAGTTTTTAAGAACTTGCCTACTCTGGGTCTTGGTTGCAGCATGCAAGATCTTTTTTCAGTTGTGGCCTATGAACTCTGAATTGTGGCATGTGGGGTCTAGTTCCCTGACCAAGGATGGAACCCCAGGCCCCCCGTGTGGGGAGCATGAAGTCTTAGCCACCAGACCACCAGGGAAGTCCCCAAAGAGAAAGTTCAAAGGGAGTTGTCTGCACTGTAGACACCACTGACCTCTTCTGAGGAGAATCTGTGAGAGTTCTAGTGCTGACTTTGGGATAAATTTGGTATCAGTTTCATCCACCCTTTTCTTGCTCTTTTCCCCCACTCCCAGCTGGGCAGCATTGTCCTGTTCTTACAGCGTCTCCTGATCTCCGGCTGCTTTGGAGGAACGCAGTTGGGAAGCGTTCTCACCATGGCTTAATGTGCTGAGAGCATTGTGGTTTTGCCGGAGCTCTCAAGGGAATCACAGCATGGCTTATTGTATACGTCAGCTCAGAGAACACCGTCCTGTTTGTCCTTTAACGAAGGTCTTTCAGGACTTCCTGGTGGCCCAGTGGACAAGACTTTACCTTCCAATGCAGGGGGTGTGGGTTCAGTCCCTGGTCAGGAAGCTAAGATCCCATATGCCTTTCAGTTAAAAATCCAAAACAAGCAACAGAAGCAACACTGTAAGAAATTCACTTGTTGTCGTCCAGTCTCGACGTTGTGTCCAGCTCCTTGCGGCCCCAGGGGCTGCAGCACGCCCTGCCTCCCTGCCCCTCACAGTCTCCTGGAGTTTGCCCAGGTTTGTGTCCATTGAATCGGTGACGCTTATCCAACCCTCTCATCCTCCGCTGCCCTCTTCTCCTTTTGCCTTCAGTCTTTCCCAGCATCAGCGTCTTTTCCAATGAGTCAGCTGTTCACATCGATAGACTTAAAAAAAATGAAAAGTAAAATAAAAAGTTGAAAAATGTAGCATTAAAGAAAAATGAAAAAAAGAAAAGTCTGTGTCCACCCAGGATCTCCTTTTTCTTCGTTTCTTTTGGAAGGAGGGCCTCTGGCGTCGCTCTCACTCTAAAGGCGTTGCTAAAACACAGTTGTTGCTAGTAGCGCAGACCTTCCTGAAATAGCTCCTTTCAGCTTTGATGGGAAATGTCTTTATTTCACGTTAACTCTTTGTGGGAAGTCAGCCACCGCGTGTATCAGTTGCACCTTTGTGTGACATGTCATTTTTCTGTGTCTTCTTTTGAGATTTGTTTAATCTTTGCTTTTTATCAGTTGACGATGATGTGTGTGGGTGTAGCTCCATAGGTTTTTCTCTTTCTCAGTGTTTGAGCTTTTTTGTTGCTCTGTGGGTTGAGGTCTTCCAACAGTTTGCACCATTTGGGGCCATATCTCTGCAAGTATTTTTCTGCCTCGTTTTTTTCTCTCCTCTTCTTGTGTGTGTTAGGTCACTTGGAGTAGCCCAGGGGTTTTTGGATACTCTGTTCTCTTCTCTTCATTCTCCCATGCATTTCAGTTTGGGTGGATATTTAGCTTTACCTCTCCTCAAGTTTCCTGGTCCTTCCCTCCTCTGTTTAGTATTCCTTTAAGCCCATCTAATGAATTGTGTAACGTCCCATGTTTCATTTCTAGCATTTCTTTTTTTAAAAAGAAATAGTTTTCATGTTCTGAAATCCCCTGTCTCTTCACACGTGTTGTATGTCCTTTTCATGATCTCTTTTGACTTCCTATCACTAGTTATTCTAAAGCCTCTTGTCATTTTGGCATTTGATTCATCTCTAGGACTACTCGTATTGAATTTATCTCTTGAGTTTACATCCTATTTCATGTGCTTTGTGTAAAAGAAGAGTAGAGACAGAGAGGGTGTGTCCCTTCTCCTGTTTGCTGCTCGTAGGTGGGCTGCCTCGGCCTCCTCTGCCGTGGAGGCAGATCTGGACTCGGGGGGCTGCAGCTTCACTTTGACTCACTTTGCTACTGTTGACGCATGTTTTCAGGGCTGGATCTGGAATTTTCCATCCGCGTGCCTCAGGTTCTGAGCTTTCGTGGGAGTCTGGAGCTCTCTGTGTGCTACAAACACACGGCAGTGTTCTGGACCACCTTGCTCTCCTTTTTGGCTTGAGGAAGGCTGGCTCTTTGGTTTGCCGGGGCCTCCTCTCTGTTCTGCAGCTGTGCCTCTGGCCTCCCATGCCTTGGGAGAAATCTTTCTGTCCTGGTGCGTCTCTAGCTTTTGCAGGTTGGCTGCCTCGTACTCTGGGAAAGCCCAGGTCTCTCTGGAGGAGGGGATCGTCTTCACTGCTGCTGTGAAGCAGCTGCCTTGCATTTGGCCAAAGTCCCGTGTGTCTCAGGGGACAACCCTGAACTCAGCTTCTTTGGCTCTAGCCTTCCTGGCTGTTCTTACACACTCAGGACAGAAGCAAGGGAAAGAGGTGGCAGGTGGGTATAGACTCATTCTGTCACTGCGTCTCCTTGACTTTTAAACGGTTATGCCAGCCTTCGTGTGGCTACTTGGCCTTCCCTGGTGGCTCAGCTGGTAAAGAATCCGCCTGCAGTGCAGGAGACCGGAGTTCGATCCCTGGGTTGGGAAGATCCCCTGGAGGAAGGCATGGCAACCCACTCCAGTGCTCTGGCCTGGAGAATCCCATGGACTGTATAGGCCATGAGGTCACAGAGTCAAACACGACTGAGCAACTTTCACTTCACTCAGTCATGTGGCTGCTAGGAATTTTCTGGTTTCTCCTCCACCTCTCTGTGGCGGGTGGGTCCCCTCCTCCTGCTGTTCTGCCACTTGTGAGGCAGCTGGGGTCACTTCCTTCTTAAGAAGGACTCTTCACTTTTGAGAACTTATCTCACTGAGGCTTCTTTGTATCCTCAGTGCTTTAATGAGTTAAAAAAATGCTACAAGTTTTTTTAGAAACCATTATCCACGCTGCTTTGTCAAAGTGAGAATGATGGCCTGTGTGCCTGTTTTGTGGCAACAGAGGTCAGGAGACCCTGTGCTGTGTTTTTATTCCTCAGTCTTGCCAGAAGTTTATCCATTTTATTAGTTCTTTCAGAAAAACCCCCAATTTTTCCACTGTTGATTTTTCTCTATGGTACTATTGCTTTCTATTTTATTAAGTTCTCTTCTTTCACTTTGTTTTGGCTTGATTTTCTACAATTATCCCAGTTTCTTGAATAGTATACTTAGATAATTAATTGTTGCTGCTAAGTCGCTTCAGTCGTGTCCGACTCTGTGCGACCCCATAGATGGCAGCCCACCAGGCTCCCCCATCCCTGGGATTCTCCAGGCAAGAACACTGGAGTGGGGTGCCATTTCCTTCTCCAATGCATGAAAGTGAAAAGTGAAAGTGAAGTCGCTCAGTTGTGTCCGACTCTTAGCGACCCCATGGACTGCGGCCCACCAGGCTCCTCCGTCCATGGGATTTTCCAGGCAAGAGTGCTGGAGTGGGGTGCCATTGCCTTCTCCGAATTGTTAGCCTTTTACATATATATATATTTATTTAAAGCTATGCATTTCCCTCTAAGCACAATTTTAGCTACAACCTCTATTTTGATTTGTTTGTGTTTTTATCATTTAATTTAAAGTATTTTCTAATTTCTGTTGTGAGTCCCCTTTTTAGTAATGGTTTATTTGGGAATATATTGCTGAGTTTCCAAGTGCTTAGTGATTTTTTTAAAAATTTACCTGATTGTTTTAAATTTCTAGTCTAATTCCACTCTAGTCACAGAACTTTATATGGTTTCACGAAGTAGACGTTTTGTAGACTTGGCTTACTGCTCGGCATGTGGTCAGTTTCCGTATGCGTTCTGTGTCTACTCGTAAGGGATGTGTATTGTGCATTTGCTGGGTGTCCTCTTCTATAGATGGCTATTCGATCACAGTCATGAATTGTCATGTGAAGATCTTCTACATCCTAGCTAATTTATTTATTTTCTGACTTACTCCAAGGGAGAGACATGGGAATATCTACCACTTTGATTATGAATTTATCTATTTGTCTTTGTTATTTCCTTCAGTTTTTGCTTAATGTTTTTGAGGCTGTGTTCTTTGTTACATACAGAATTTAAATGGCTATATTTACTGGGAGTTAAAACCTGAAATGTCCCTCTCTCAGTGTTTCTCACTTAAAGAATTACTCTCTGATTAATCTGTAGATTAATAATCTTCTCTAATGGTGCCTTTTCGATGAATAGAACTTGTTAAATCTGAAATCCATTATATCAAGTCTTTACTTCTATTGTTGTTTGTTGTTTATTTGCTAAGTCATGTCTGACTCTTTGTCCAACAGTAACGTGCCAGACTCCTGGGATTTCCCAGGCAAGAATACTGGAGTGGGTCGCCATTTCCTTCTCCAGGGGACCTCCCCTACCCAGGAATTGAACCTGCGTCTCTTGTGTCTCCTGCGTTGGCAGGTGAATTCTTTACCACTGAGCCACCGGGTAAACCCTTCTTTTACTGGTATAGTCAGTGCATTTTGCGTCCTGCCCCCCAAATTTCAGCATATCCCAAGTCATCACGATAGAACCTGTGTTTCAAAAGCAGAGACATTACTTTGCCGACAAAGGTCCGTCTAGTCAAAGCTATGGTTTTTCCTGTGGTCATGTATGGACATGAGAGTTGGACTGTGAAGAAGGCTGAGCGCCGAAGAATTGACGCTTTTGAACTGTGGTGTTGGAGAAGACTCTTGAGAGTGCCTTGGACTGCAAGGAGATCCAAGCAGTCCATTCTGAAGGAGATCAACCCTGGGATTTCTTTGGAAGGACTGATGCTAAAGCTGAAGCTCCAGTACTTTGGCCACCTCGTGCAAAGAGTTGTCTCATTGGAAAAGACTCCGATGCTGGGAGGGGTTGGGGGCAGGAGGAGAAGGGGACAACAGAGGATGAGATGGCTGGATGGCATCACGGACTCGATGGACGCGAGTCTCAGTGAACTCCGGGAGATGGTGATGGACAGGGAGGCCTGGCGTGTTGCAATTCATGGGGTTGCAAAGAGTCGGACACGACTGAGCGACTGAACTGAACTGAACTTCCAGAAGTTTTCTGGCTCTGTCTGTGTAGGTCTCTGATTCATACGTTTTGGTTCTCATGTACAGGATGAGATGTGGGAGTCGAGGTTCATTTTCTTATGTATGTATGGGTCAGTTGTCTTAGAACCGCTGAAACACAGTTTCCGGGACGGGAAATGCGCTGGTCGTGCCGCGTGCGAGCCCTTCACTGGCCCCGTGTCCTGGCTCCACAGGTCAGGGCCGCAGTGTCTTGCTCGCTGCATCTTTAGAGAGAGCCTTGAAATCAGCTGTCATGTGGATTCCAGCACGGTTCTCTGTTTTTCTAAATGATTAAAAGCTTTGAAATCATGTTTTTATGTGTAAAAAAGCCAGCGCTGTCATCCTAGTTTTTAATGTCACCTTGTCAAGGCCACGTCTTCGTGCTTGAAGCAGATGTTTTTTCCTTAAAAGAACTGTCATGCAAGGAACGAGGTGTATTAGTCTTGATGACAGCCTGTTAGAATGACAGAAGAGTGAAAGGAAAGCCTGGAAATCTGGAGTGTATTCTAAGAATGCCTTTAACTCACTATGATATTTTCGGTCATGCAATTTTCCCATTTGTCTGTCAAGTGGAAGTCATACTGATCAGAATGATCAAAAAGCTAGCATGGAAAAGGTATATAAATGCCCCCTTAGAATTATAATAAACGGTTATAATAAACAATTATAATAAACAGTTATATGATTTATTGGCATCACCTCTTAGGATTCCTTGTGTGGAAAGCTCTAAGAACTCTCTAACTTCAGTTACTTTATAAATCAAATGCCAAGTTCCCTTATTAGTATAAACTCCTCTTCTCCCATCTTGTCCTAAACCTTTCATCCCAGGCCTTCAGTATTTTGAAACATGGCTTCAGTGCAGCAGTGAAACATCTTTTCAGTGCGTCACACACTCCCCTCTGTCAGGTTTGAGAAGCCCGGGGCCTGTGTTTGGCCAGGACATGACTTGACAGAAACTTCTTCAAGGGTAGCTGCCAAATGTGTTTCTCTCCTTTCGGTCTGCAACTTCCATTACCGACAACTCTTGCCAAAGTTAACTCTGTGTGTGTGTGTGTGTGTGTGTGTGTGTGTGTGCGTGCACGCGTGTGTGTGTCCATGTGTGTGCGCGTGCGCATGTGCAGGTGTGTGTGTGCACGCACGCAGATGTGTGTGTGTGTGTGTGTGTGTCTGCAGATGATGCAAACATGAGCCATCTCGTAGGGGTCAGTCAGAAGACAAGAGCCAATATTCCCAGAAATGGGGTGGTCAGGTTTCCTACAAAAATGTGCAGAGACTGTGTTTCTGAAGATGAGGGTTCAAGTTAAAAGCAAACAAAAAATACCACAGAACATATAACAATTTGTTTTTCTTTTTTTGAAGGATTTGTGATTCTGAACTTGGATCCAGTTCCCTTAAATACTTACTGAACTTCTCTCTAAATGTGGCTCTTTCCAAAGAAGTATATTAATATAAAAACCTCCTTTGCAACTATTAAAAAAAAATAGGTCAATAAACCCTTTATTTAGAACTTCTGAATTAACTCTGCAGGGGCAGCCTGGCAGTACATAACAACCAGAACAGAAAGTTCCATGAAGATATAACCTGAAAGAATCCGACCGTTTGATGAAACCTGTGGAGAGAAAGACTGGCTTCTGCCCGTGGATCTTTTCCACAGTGTCTTCCTCTGTGCCTGGGAGGGTAGTCACGGATAATTCCTATTGTTGAATCCTTTGGCGATGCTGAAAGGCCACGGGTAATCCCACCAACCCCAGGTGTGCCGGGAGCTGCCTCCATCTGCTCCCTCCGCGGGGACAGTGTAGGTTCAGGAAGGGGGAAACTGAAGGCAGAAGAGGTGCAGTTGGTCTGCGCACGATGTTGTGAGTGCGCAGATCCTGGCTTCATCAGCAGAGGCTCCCACGCGTCGGCTGCTCAGTAACCGCCCCGGGCTGCAGGGGCCCAGAGACCCCTTGGCTCCTCAAACCTCCGTCTGATGGAGAAACAGGGCCTGATAACAGGGACGGGGTGAGCGAAGGGGACAGTCCAGGGACCAGGAGAGAGTGGTAGGGAGTCAGCGAGGCTGTGGTGCTGGCGATGCAGGCGTGGCTTCTAGTTGATGTGCGCTCTCTCTGTTTTTTTTTTTTAAAGACTTCCCAGCTCCCTGAGGATTTCAGGAATCTGCGTGGAGGACCAGGAGAACTGTCACGAGGCTCTGCTCGCCTCCTGCGACGGTCTAGTCTCTTGCCTTCTGTTTTTCATTCACACCTTTTTTTTTTTTTTCTCATAGCGAATTTCAAGTCCAGTTTATCTCTTCATTCCCTTCTCTTATTTTTCCTCTCATCAAACTCTTTTTTTTAGTTGCTGTTACACGCTAGGCATTGGAAAAACCAGCCTGAGCGAGGCGGAGCCCCTTCTTTGAAAATGAGCCCAGCTTTAATAGAGGAAGCAGACCAGCAGGTTCAGGATGCCTTTGACCAGGCCCTGAGCACAGGGTGGGGCCGCCCGTGCCTGCTCGTGCCCGTGGAAGCACAGCTGCACCGCGTCCCAGGATGCCCGTGACTGTGTCCTGAGCGCAGCGCGGGGCTGCCCGTGCCCGTGGAGGCACAGTTGCACCGTGTCTCACGCAGGAGGGTCTGAACAGGCTTCCTGGTCATGTGGGAACCAGGCCACCCTGGAAGGGTGAGTCCTGTTCAGGCAAGAGGGGAGCACACCTCCGTTTAACTGGAGCTGTGTCGATCCTCTACCTTTGGGAAAAAAAGAAAAAAGGAGAAAGAAAAAAAAGACAGTTGTGTTCTGCATAGAAGCTTTTGCCAGAGATAGATTTCTACAGGTTATGCTTTGTGGAGTTTAGCCTTTTAGTGTGAACTGAGTCCTCAAGACCCTCAGGGTGTGTGTACAAATGGACACGCGTTCACGTCTGTACCACTCGGATGGAGGAAGAGCGCACGGCAGCTGTGTCGCTGAGCTGTTGTGCTGGCCGTCGCTTTGCGCACATTCTAGGTGGGGGTGAGGCTCACCGGGAGGCTCTGCTGTGCATCTGGAGCCCACTGGGGGTGGGGGGTGGGCTGGGATTCAGCCCTGGCTCCTGTCGGACAGGAGCCCAGGAGTTTTCCATTGCTGCAGTGATGTCAGCGTTGGCGCCTGCAGTCATGTCTTCAGTGTGTGTGAATACACGTGCAGGTGCTGGCTGAGCATTCAGGGTCACATTTCCTCTTAATCCAACCATGAGGACAAGACAGGTTGTCTTTCTCCAGAGGAAAGAAAAAGTCTCGTCCTTAGATCAAGAGAGCTTGTTCCTTGTCAGCTGAAGGCGTAATAAGCACAAGGAAGTGGGGGACTAAAGACTCAGTGCAAAGACAGCAGCGAAATTAGCACGAAACAGCCAAGCTGAGGGAACGTTCCCAACGGAGATGTTCAGGAGGGGCAAGTCACCTGCTTGGTGCACCTTTGCTGGTTTCACACGTGAGACGCAGCAGGGAAACAATTTTTGCCTGTTTTAGTCTCCGGTGTGGATTTCACCCCCGTTGCTTTTTCATAAAGCAGCTGAGTGGCGAGATGGCTGGAGACACTGTCCCAGGCTCCCCTCAGCTCCTGGCTCCAGTCCCAAACCCAGAGCAAGTCGAGGGAATCTGAGTGTGTCTGCTGGGGCCCTGTTGCAGAGTTCCTATACAGATAGCTGGGAGTCTGGCATTGCTGTTTTTCTTTTTTCTTTCTTTTTTTTTAATGCTCAAAAGGCACTTGGGTTGAACTCAGGTTTCATCTTAGTTCCAAAAACAATAGTAGACATTTTGAAAACTGTGCCTGCTAGATCGTCATTCACAGGAGTGTGAGTTGCACCAGGCCAGGAGCTTGTCTGTCTTGTTTCTTGCTGTCCTCGGTGATCAGAGCACCTTGTAGGAGCTCAGGGAGGACGGAAGGGATGGGGGTGGCAGTGGGGTGGCTGTGGTTGGCAGTAGGTGGTCCTCACACCTGAGGGTTTGAGCTGGGAGCACTTCCGGAGCTCTCAGCGTCAACAGTACGGCTGCTGGCAGTGATGGTGGCGTCGGTGACCGTAGCCGCCGTGTCTTCCTCGTATTGGTACACACGCAGGTGTTGGCTGAGGCATTTTGCACACAGGGTCACATTTTCTCTTAGTTCAACTGCAAATACAAGACAGGTCATGTTGACACGCCTTCCTTTGCTGGTGAGGACCCTGAGGTCAGAGAGGGTGCGGCCTGGCCACCCCTGATGTGCGTCCTCGCAGATGGGTCCGCAGGCGCCTTCGCAGACTCCTAGTGCTTATCTTCCCTGCTTCTCCAGACCCCAGCCCCCTCCTGGCTCTGCAGAGGCCCTCCCCAGGGGTCCCCTCCAGCCATGCCTGCCCCCCAGTCTCTCTGCCTTTCTTACAGACACTCCTCCAGGCATCATTTACTGGGCCGTTCCTCTCAGCTTTCTCCCTCCCTCCTTCCTGCTCCCTGCTCCTGGGAAGTGTGCTTTCCTGCTTGGCTTCCGGCTTCCGTGTCCACTGCAGCTGGACTCTTTAGCCACTCCCCTCCTTTGGCTCCATCCTGTGTACTGACTGTGTATCTTCCCCGAAGATCTGCCCTGCTTTGTCTCTCCCTGCCCCACCCCAGACGTACCCCCTCTAGAGCCGTGAGCACCAGCCTCAGCAATGGCTCCCGGGGTCCCCTTGGCCTCTCCTGGCCCGTCTCCCCACATGGCACTCTGGGTTTTCCATAAACTCTTCACGTCTACCCTTTGCACCTCGTTCCCGCTGCCTAGAGCCCTTTCTACCAGTTCTTCCCATTGGCCCCGTCCTCTGGCCTTTTAGCTCAGCTTGCATCTCACATGTCTTCCCAGGAAGGCCTCCCTTGATCTGAATCAGCCGCCCCTTCCTGTTAAAGACTCTTTTCTATGTAGCATTGGCAACTGTCTTACATCACATTCATTTCTTGGGCAATACTCATACTTTGCTGTGATATCTAACTTTTACTGGAGTGGAAGGCCCATGAGGGCAGGACTCTCACGTACGTCATTCCCTTCTGTATCCCAGAACCTCTGTTGTTTTCAGGATGGTCTAGACATTTGGCAAATGGTGAGTGAATGTGTGGGGCTTCCCTGGTGGCTCAGCCAATAAAGAATCTGCCTGCCAATGCAGGAGACCTGGGTTCCATCCACGGGTGGGGAAGATCCAAAGGAGAAGGAAATGGCAGCCCCCTCCAGTATTCTTGCCTGGAGAATCTCCATGGACAGAATGAATGAGTGAGATAATGAACAAATGAATGCCTGGCCTCTGAGGCTTAACACCAGATGGCTCTGACCCTCGGGTTTTCCCGCCGTGCCTCTCGCCTCCCCTTTGACCCTCGTGTGAGCATCTCTGCCATTCTGCACTTGCCACAGGTGGTCAGAGAAATCTGCAGCGGCTGCAGCGGGCCCACCGAGCCGGAGTACCCTCCTCCGCCGAGCTCCCCGGTGCACAAGGTGGAGCTGGAGAAGGTAAGGGGTGTGCTTCTTTCCAGGACTTAACCTTGCAGCTGATTTAGGGCTTCCTGGAAGTTTTAACAGCACCTCTGAGAATTTCAGCATTTCTAGTTGAAAAACAAAAAGAAAAAAAAGAAACGATGCACCCCTGCTGCGCCTCTGCCTGCCCAGTAGGAAGTGCGGGTCAGCTGCTCCACTGACCACGTGGTCTTCATCCTCTCCAGCTGTAGATGCAGGAAAGGGGTGTGAAGGTGTCATGGTTTAAGGTGTTCAAGGCCACCGGTTTTAACACAGCAGCGTGCCATCAGCGGGCAGCTCTGTGTTCTTCTGGAATACAGCTTGTGCTTCCCGAGTTGTCCTTTCCAGAGGCTTATTCCCCACAGACAGGTTACAACCTGCCACGCCTGCTGTTTTTCCCCAATGGTGTTCTGACAACATCCCCACCACCTACAATCCCAGCTCTTCCTCTCAGCCCATACAGTGTGAAGGAAACCAGAAGTCAACCCATAGACTGGGGTAAGACGTGTGCAAAAGACGTCCGAGAGAGGACTTGCATTCAGAACAGATAAAGAAGTCTCAGAAGTCAGTATGAACCAAAAATCCAATAAGAATACAGATAAAGGTTTTAATGGATGTTTCCCTAGGGATGATGACCCTTCAGGGTTCCTTGGACAGCAAGGAGACCAAACTAGTCAGTCCTGAAGGAAATCAACCCTGAATGTTCACTGGAAGGACGGATGCGGGAGCGAAGCACTAGTACTGTGGTCGCCTGATGGCCACAGTTTGCCCGTTTGTGCAAAGATCCCGATTCCGTGGCGAGCCCCGCTTCCCGCCCCGTTTCCGCGGCGAGCCCCGCTTCCCGCCCCATCGGTCTGTTGGTGGCGTGTCTCCCAGGAGCGTCCTGAGCCCTCCCTGTTGGCCCCTGCCCCGTGGACAGTTCCCTTCTGTCTGCTCTTGTAGCCAGGTCTCTCAAGAGAAACAGAAGAGTCTGTGTGTGTATGTATACGTACACATATTTTATATGTATTATAAAATATAACTTAAATATTAAATAAAATTCTACATGCAGATGAGAGACTCATTGTGAGCAGCTGGCTCAGAGGATTATGGAGCCAGGTTAGGGTGGTGTGGCTTGGTGAGGGAGATAGTTTATGTACTCCTGATATTTTTTCAAAATTATTTGCCAGAAAAAGTGATGTAGCATGTGTTAGTATAAGCTCAGTGAGTTTTTCCTTTTTTCTTTTGATGTTTTTAAAGCTTTTGTGGCAAACCAACCAGATAGTCTGTGTTCTAGCTGAGCCCTAACCACCTCCAGATTATTGGAATGTGGCCCACGTTTTCTTTCATTTTTGAGATAACATATGGCTGATCCATGATACATCACTTGGTCAGTGTGGCCATGGTAAGGTAACTTAATCTTTTTATCCTCACAGAAACTGTCTTCAGAGAGACCAAGTTCAGACGGTGAGGGTGTTGCAGAAAATGGAATTGCTATGTGTAATGGAAAAGAACAAGGTGAGTTCTGCTCATGCCAAAAATATATAAACCAAAAAAAAAACCCTCCAAAACAGAAACGTGACAACTGGGTCTGTAAATCCGATTATGCAGGAAATGCCCTCAGTAGTTTAGTGATGCAAGTGTCGTCATCCCGTGTTACACAGAAATCCAGAGGCTAGCACTGTCTCTCCGGGTCTTCATTTTAATGCCGCCAAGCCTTGGTCTAGGCTTTCTCTTTTTGTCTGGGTATGTTCCCTGCATGAATTTATTGTATTTTTTTTGTGGGGGGGGTTGGGGGGTGGGCGCTGTGCCTCTTGGCTTATGGGCTCTTAGTTCCCATCTGAACCAAGATTGGCCCCTGGCAGTGAAGGCTCCCACGTTCTAACCACTGGGCAGCCAGGGAACTCCCTGGTCCTTGTGTTTTACTCACAGCAGGCTACTTCCTCACCTGATTTATCACCAGGACAGATTTGCATCAGGGGTGGGGTGCCAGCATCTCGCTGGGAGACGTGGTTGGGGGGGCAGGGGCACCTCTTGTAAGTGGAATAGTCTAGTGTTTGTCCTTTTGTGGCTGGCTAATTTCGTGTGGCATGGCGTCTTCAGGGCTCATCCCCATTGCGGCAGGCGCAGGACTCCCTTGTTAAGGTTGGATAGAATTCCCTTGTGTGGGTGGACCACGTTTCCTTCTCTGTTCATTCACCGATGGACATTTGGGTGGCCTCCACCTTTTGGCTATTGTCAGTAATGCCACTGTGGGCATGGAGTGCAAATATTGATGTTTATTTTTTCCCTAAAGTCAACTTTATAAAGGTGTAAGTCACACATTGTCATATTCAGCCTTTTTGGCATATGACAGACACATGCATGTAATCTGCATCGAAATCAAGATGTAGAACACTGCTGTCACCTCAAGATGTTCCCTGGCAACCACTGACCTGTTTGCTGTCCTGGAAGCGGAATCACACAGGGTGCAGCCTTCCGGGTCTGGCTTCTCACTCCATGTATTGTGATTGGGGCGGATCCACGTGCTGAGTCAGTCGTCTGTTCTTTTTCTAGGCTGAGAGGATTCCAGTATGGACGGACCAGTTAGGTATCCACTTCCCGACTGGAGAAGAGCTGGGTTGTTTTCGGGTTTGAGCAGTTTATGAGTGAGGCTGTTGCAGATGTCCGTAGCAGGCTTTTGTGTGAGCATGCAACGTCTTCATTTCTTTGGGCTGATACCTCGGGGTGGGGCTCTGCAGCTCCTGGCACTCATGCCCCCTCACCAGCCTTCTAGTGTCATCTTTGTTTTGTTCTTTTTACTTTGGCCATTTTAATAAGTGCTGTGTAATTGTGCCTTTAGAATGCATTTTCCTGTGACCAACAATGTTGAACATTTTTAAATATTTTTTTGCCAACTGTGTATCGTCTTTAGCTGTTCAGTCGCTCAGTTGTGTCCAGCTCTTTGTGACCCCGTGGACTGCAGCACGCCAGGCCTCCCTGTCCGTCACTATCTCCTGGAGCTTGCTCAAACTTATGTCCATCGAGTCGGTGATGCCATCCAGCCATCTCATCCTCTGTCGCCCCCTTCTCCTCCTACCTTCAATCTTTCCCAGCATCGAGGTCTTTTCCTATAAGTCAGCTCTTCACATCAGGCGACCACAGTACTAGCGCTTCGCTCCCGGCATCAGTCCTTCCAATGAATATTCAGGGTTGATTTCCTTCAGGACTGACTGGTTTGGTCTCCTTGCTGTCCAAGGGACTCTGAAAAGTTATCATCCTTAGGGAAACATCTATTAAAACCTTTATCTGTATTCTTATTGGATTTTTGGTTCATACTGACTTCTGAGACTTCTTTATCTATTCTGAATGCAAGTCCTCTCTCGGACGGTCTTTTGCACATGTCTTACCCCAGTCTATGGGCTGACTTCTGGTTTCCTTCGCGCTGCGTGAACTGAGAGGAAGAGCTGGGTTTGTGGGTGGGGGGAATGTTTTCCCTGTGCACGGCCAGCCCCGTCTCTGCTCCCCGTGAGCAGTTCTGCCCGCCCGGCTCTCCGCGCTCTGTCGCTGGGGCGGGGGAACTGGTGCACAGACGTCTCCTGGCTCAGAGAGGAAGTCGCCATAAACCGAGGAGCAGTCCACACCAGTAAGAATCCTGGAGCCCAGATCGTCTGGGCTGTTTTGATGTCATGGTCTACCCCGAAGGGTCATGACCTCTGCCTTGGCCCACGAGGTTCTCTAAGTCTGTTGTTTCTGTGTGTAATTTTAGTTCTTTGTGTCGGAAGTTGTTCGGTAGAAGGTATCATCTCTGGCTTCACAGGGCACATTATGTGTCATCAGAGCCAGGAAAGCTATCTTTAAGTTCTGCCCTGAAATGGGACAGCGTACAATCTCAGGGTTCCTGTTCAGACGCCGAGGCTCAGTGGGCACTGCTGTGGCTGGTCTCTTTCCTTGTTTGCCATTTCCTCCCCTAGGGTCCCTGCCTGAAATGAGGTTCTGCAGAATGGTATCGTATGTCTGGACATACAGGTGAGTGCCTGTGTCTGCATCTGACGGTCCCATTTCCTTTTAACCGGATGAGCCTTCTCTGCTCTGTCAAGGTGACCTTGGTTCAGACACTTCTGCCTGGCATGGAACTTTGGATATAGTCAGACCCCCAGTGGATAGCCACTGAAGGAAGCTAATAGCTTAAGTACATCCTGACCTGTTCCCTGAGCTTTTATCCTTGCTGCACACTCTTGGCCAATTTGCACTTGAGAAATTCCAATAAAGCCTCTTTGATCCCAGCCATGTCTCAGCTCAGACAGATTTCTCTGCAGGCTGCGTGGAGGAAATCCCGAACTCCTGCAGCTCCCCCGGAATGTTAGACTCTCAGCTGAACACGGACATGAGCCAGACTCTGTGACCAGAGCCACAGGGATTGACTCTACACTCTGGCTTCTTCTTTCCAGGTGTCAGGCGCTGGCATGTAATGAACCAGTATGGTGTAATTTTGGGTAAATTAGTAGAGTTGCTACTGATACTCCAGCTGATGTAAGAAAAGAGAATTGAGTCCCTGGGGCTGATCTGTGTGGGAGCAACGGTTGTCCCTAACTAGTTCTGCACGCGTTTACCATTTAATCACGGGCTAACGAGTCTGTTGGTGGACTCAGCAAGTGCTAAGTCGCTTCAGTCATGTCCAGCTCTCTGCAACTCCATGGACTGTAGCCCGCCAGGCTCTTCTGTCCATGGAATTCTCCAGGCAGGAATACTGGAGTGGATTGCCATGCCCTCCTTAGGGGATCTTCCCAACCCAGGGATTGAACCCACATCTCCTAAGTCTCCTGCACTGGGAGGTGGGTTCTTTACCATGAGCGCCACCTGGGAAGCCCCCAGGTGGCACTCGTGGTAAAGCAAGTGAATAGTCTGATGGTATTGCCCCACGTCCCCACTCCTCGCACCTGACTAAACGTCAGAACAGCTAGACTCTCATTGGTGTAGGGGACAGAGAGCTGCCTGGGTTTATGACATTCGTGGCTTTAAAATGCTGACAGTGCTCACCGGCCCTCCCTGCGCCTTCCCCAGCTTCACAGTGGCGCTGTCTGGACTCTGTCTCTCCTCCACAAGGTCAGTGAGTGCAGAGTCCTGAGCTGTTGGGTTTCTCTCCCTAACTGTACTTACTGTGTGAATACCGTCCACCTCTCCTTCTTCTATCAACATATTTTCCCATTCTTACAGCTTTGGCTTTTTCTTCCAAGGATGGCCTCCCTTCTGCTTTTGCAAAAACAAAAACAAAAATCAATCCATGGGCTTTCAGAGAATTAAAGGTCCTTGCTAACGTCTTTTCTTTGTAGTCAAGTCCAGCAAGAGCTTTCCCAACAGTAGCAAATCCTCCTCAGATTGGAAGTCAGTCTGACGACTCAGCTTTCTCAGGCATCACCTAGCAGGGAATGACTGATTCACGCTCCTGAGCTTTGCAGGAGGCGCCTTCTGAGCACAGGGTGCCCCCGCTGACACTCTTGAGAAACCACGAAGAAGGGTCACCCACCACCGCTTTCACTTTGGGTTTGGTAGAACTGAAATCAGTGGTTCTGGCATTCCAACCAGGGATTCCGTGTCTGATGGCAGCTGGGGAGGGGCTGTGCCTTCAGATCAGGAGATGGAAGCAGGTTCCTGGTGCTTTATTTTACAGGGGGTTGTGTGCAGTGGGAGAGTGTAAGGAGGGTCAGAGTGACCACTCCGTGCTCTGGGTTTCTAACATGACCTGGTCCATGTGAGATAGCACAGATGTGCTTGTCTTAGTTCAGGCTGCCTGCTGTAACGAGATGCCACAGACCGTGCAGCTTAAACGAGAGATGCTCTTCTCACAGTCCCGGAGGCCAGAAGCCCAGGATCCAGGTGCTGTCAGTGTTGGCTGCCAGTCGTGGCCCCCTTGCTGGCTTGCAGATGGCCATCCCGTCACTGGGTCCTGAAGTGGCCTTGCCCCCCATCCCATGAGGACGCCAATCCTGTTGGACCAGGGCCCCACCCTTAGACCTACCTAACCGTCAGTGCTTCCTGAGGGGCTCGTCTCCAAATACAGCTGCACGGAGGTTAGGGCTTCCCCACGTGTGAGACGTGGGGAGACGCAGGCATCATCCGTCGTGCTGTTCGCCCTGTAGTGTGGCTTCTTGCTCAACTGCACCGTAACTCCTCCTGCCCTCAGACACTGTTAACTGTCCTTTCTTGGAGAGGAAATCAGGGTTCAAGCACAGGGACTGACCTCAGGGACCTCCCTGAGTTGGGGCAGGGAGCGGGGAAAAGGGGCACGGAGCCCACAGGAGGCTGGGCCTGGCCGTTCCGCACGTGGGGTGGGTGGCAGAGTGGAACCTGGGGGGGGCCCCTGTGCCCCACTGAGCGGCCAGCGTGGGGGAAGGAAGTAGTGAGTGCCTCTGCTTGTAGAGGGCGGATGTAGCAATCAGGCCAATGGTTTATAAGCTCACCTCTGCGTCCTCTTTCTCTGCTGATCCTGTGTGACTGTGTGCTCCGTCTCTGGGCAGAGGGCCACTGAAGGGATTCTTGACTTTTGTTGCCTTTGCAAAGTGTCTGTGCCGCTCTCTGGATTGCAAATGGCGGGATGAGGGGTCCTCCTGGAGAGGCCTGGGAAGGGGCTGTTGGGAGGGGTCTCAGGAGTCAGTGATGGCGTCTGGCCTTGATGCCCTGGGGGCCTCTGGGGCCCTCCCAGCTCATCCACACCAAGCGAGGCTGTACCTGACTTGCCTGGAGGCTCAAGTGTCCTGCAAGGCCCTTGGCTCCAGGATCAGACACGGAATAGCCCCCGGTGAAGGCTCACTTCCCAGAGGCGCTATCGGTCCTGGAGGATCCTCTGTGTCCACTCTGGTCTGCACCTGGTCCCTACGCTGTGATTCTGTCGGAGGTTGTGGACCAAACCTGCAGGGGCTGGAGAGAGCAGATGGCCGGCGCGGGTCAGGTACGGGAGAGCAGCCGGCGGCCGGCGCTCAGTCTGCCGGGGGGCCTGGGGCTGTGGTCAGCTAGGCACGTCGGTCCTCACGCACGGCCACTGGGTCTCGGGCCCTGCCCCCACCCGCCATCACTTACCAAACTGTGGGTTCAGAGTGGCTAGATCTTCCAGTTTTCCAGGGGAAGCCAGAAGTCATCTTTGTGCAAAACAGTCATGAGTTTTATGCGTACAACTGAGCCCTGCCGGCCAGACAGAACCCACGGGGCTGGGGCTGGGATGCAAGCCCGACAGGTCGGTGAGGGGCTGGCTGAGGCTCCCTGAGGACCACCCCCTCCACCTGCCGGACCGCGCCCCGTGCCGGATGTGGGCGTCCAGCCTGCCTTCTGTCCCTTCCGGCACCACAGGCTCGGCGAGAGCTGATGTTCTTCCCGCCCGGACAACCCTGCCCCGGGGTTTCTGCACAGACACTGCCGTGTGTTTATCTCCTGTGCTTTCCCGACCGCTTGGTCCCTCTGCCACGTAACCCTGCCTGCCTCAGAGGCCTTGCCGTCGTGAAGCCTCCCCCAGGGGTGCGTGAGGGTGTGTGCACGTGTGTGAGCTCATATGTGCGTGTTCAGCCCCCTCTAGAACACAAGCTTCCTGGGAGCTCCTGTTTGTGCTGTATTCTCTAGACTCTAGAATCACAGACACAAAGCAGGTACTCGATGAGTGAAAATTCAGGGAAAGAAAGTTGGCCACGACGCATGCTTTGTTTTGATGGGGTTTTTTCCCCATTAAAGTCTACCATTGAAACATGCCTTTTTGTCATCATCTTTTTTCTTCACAGTTAAGAGGAAAAAAAGTTCCAAATCAGAGGCCAAGGGAACCGTGTCTAAAGTCACTGGGAAAAAAATCACCAAGATCATCGGTTTGGGAAAGAAAAAGCCGTCGACGGACGAGCAGACCTCCTCAGCAGAGGAAGACGTGCCAACGTGCGGTGAGACGGGGACGGGGCCTGCGTTACCTGATCCGCCCCTTCCCTGAGCACGGAGGCCCTCTGCGGACGGCCTCTGCATTGCGCTCATCTTAGTCTCATTGGTTGGGATTGTGATCGGTTAAGCTGGGGGCTGCCGTCTATGGGGTCGCACAGAGTCGGACACGACTGAAGCGACTTAGCAGCATCAGCAGCAGCAAGCTGGGGGAACGGATTACACTTTTACTGCTATTTTTTTATTAATTTTTTTTTTTTTTACCGCTTATTAATGAAGCCCTTGCAAGGGTTTGAGATGATCTCTGAGGTTCTCTCAAGATGAAAAACAGAGTCTCTGTTTGATCCCATGAGGCTCTCCCAAATTCCTTTTAAGCGACTTTAGAGGGAAATATATATGTGTCTGGTTGGCCGGCAGAAGCGTGTCAGGTGTGTAAGAACGTTTACACAATCCCCAGCAGCTCCCCACTTAGCCTGAAGTCCTGCAGCTCAGCTTTCAAGGGACGCTGTGCGCCTCAGACTCAGTCGGGCTGGCTGACCCCCGCTCGCCTCACCCGTCTTGGTCCAGTAAGAGGTCTCTAGGCAGCCCTTGTTGTCGAGGCCGGGGAAGCACCAGGGAGGTGGTGGTGCTGGCCGAGACTCCCCTACTGCCCCTGCTTGGCTGGGCCAGGGCACGGGAGAGGAATCTGCAGAGAAAACCACGTCCGGTCTAGTGGCAGAGGGTTGGCCTGAAGCAAGGAGTCACAGAAACGAGTGTGTGACGACTGACTTGTGGTCACAAACCCGAGGGGAAACCAGGTCAGCCACGGGAGAGTCTGGCGGGGACGTGGCCTAGACAGGGCGATGTCGGGGACCACCTCCCTGCAGAAGTAGGACCATCCGTGCTGCTGTTTCCTAGGCAACCACGCTCCCAAGTTAGGCGACTCTTCCAAGCGGAAAGTCTTTAGAGGCTGAAGGATGGGTACTTGCTCTTTAAGGAAACGGGGAGTGGGCCGTGCTTTTCAGTGGCCGCGGCTCGCGGGCCAACGGGGAGTGGGCCGTGTTTTCAGTGGCTGTGGTCCGCAGGCCCCTGTCCATCGGCGCCCGCGCTGCGACGCCTGTGTGCGTGCTCCCTGTTCCACCCCTCTCCCCCTCCAGCCGAGCCTCTCCTGTCCAGGTGTCGGGTTATGTGGGGATGCCAGGAAATAAACAGCTCTTAGATGCTGCCCGTTGGTGCCCAAGTTGGGGCCCCCGCACACAAAGGTGAATTTATTGAGCTGATATCCCATCCCAGGGCGTGGCTTGTGCTGAGAGGGCGGTGTGAGCCAGAGCCGTGTTGGTTGGGAGGAGGGGTCGATTGTGGAGCACGGGGCAGGTAGACTTGGGGTGGGGGTGCCTCTCAAGGGGAGGGCAGGGTGGTTTCACAGCTTGCCCCTGGCTTTCACAGGCATGGTCCTGAGAAGTCGTGGTACACAGGAAGCCCCTGGGCCGTTCTGCAGAGTGCGTGTGGAGCAGAAGACAGCAGGCAGGCAGTGGTGGGGCCTCACCGAGTGGAGGCATCACCTTGGGGAGGCCCCTGTGAAGCGGCCATTCGTGGGTTGAGCTGGGAGGGGAGCCACCCCTTTTGTG
The DNA here is from genome assembly GCA_006408615.1 of Connochaetes taurinus. Taxonomy (NCBI): domain Eukaryota; kingdom Metazoa; phylum Chordata; class Mammalia; order Artiodactyla; family Bovidae; genus Connochaetes; species Connochaetes taurinus. The sequence goes on from SJXO01002330.1 coordinate 186,590, forward strand.
ACCCCCAAAAGGAGACCAGGGGTCTGGGAGCGCCTTGCACACAGAGGTCCTGAGCTTGGCTCTCGTCAGTCGAGTCACAGAAGCGAGTGCACTGACCCATGTTCTTTGCACGGAGCACAGCTGCCCTGCAGAAGCTAAGGTGGCGGGCAGAGCTCTCGTGGGAGGATGCGGGGAGGGGGCATTGTTGATGCCAGGGCCGTGCCCTCTGCCTTCCTGGAGCAGCTCACAGCCCTGGCGGCTGGGCTGGTTTCCTCTTACATTGCCTCTGGAACGACGATGGGAGTTCCAGGTTAAGGTGGGAAACGGGAATTCTCCAACAAAAGGGGATTACTGTTTTAGCTTTGTTTTTTTTGTTGTTCTCAAAACTGCTCTAGGCCAGTGGAGGAAAGAGGTTCTTTCATGAGAAACATTGGTATGGAAGGCGACTTGGCCACTTGAGGTCCAGGCCGCTGGCTGTGCAGGAGGACGCTGAGCTGAGGAAGGCTGTGGAGCCACCCAGGGAGCTGGGGGCAGGACAGGGCTGGCGCGCGCCCTCCTGTCCCTCCCGGGGCTTGCCATTCGTGACTCCTGTTAGCCGCTGGGGGGCGCGTGCTGGACAGCGCAGTCGCGTTGAGGCAGAGTCGTGGGGGTCTGTAGCTCCGTGTGGGTTTCCACCAGGCTCTGAGTGGACACCTGTCACCTGTACTAAGGGAACACTCTCTATCCACATGGTCTTAAAATGATCATCCAGTTCTTGGCTGGCACGGGAGAGGACTCTGCACAGAAACCCAGGGGCAGGGTGACTGTTCCAGGATGTTAGAACAGCTGCAAGGCCTCAGGCAGGAGAAGCCGCTGGATGAAGGCTCCCCGCCCATCCTGCCCTTGGAGACGCCACAGCTGCTCTCCTTGCCAGCAGGAAGGGTGGGGCCGCTCTGGGGACAGGGGACAGGGGACACTCCCGGGGAGGGGGCGACTGGGAGCTGAATTGAGATCTCTTCCCTGGCCTCTGGGTGCACCAGAGGAATGCCTGCGGGTAGGAGAGGGCTCTCTGCAGGTCCACACAGCCTGGCTGGCCGCGCCCCCACCCCTCACCGCTCTGCCCGACCCGCCCAGCTCTCCCTCCCCTTCAGTCAGTGGGCACTATGCCAGCATCAGCCAGGTCTGCTCTACAAACAGTCACTCAGCCGAGCTGGTCCAAGACAGGCACGCGGGCCCCTAAGCAAAGACGGCCGTGTCCTTTGTTTGCCCGTCTCCAGTGCTCAGGGTCCCAGCGTCGTCCTCACTGTGTAAGCTCAGCTGTGGTTCCCAGGAGATGTGCGTTTCGCCTCTTTCTTTCTTCTCCACTCTGTTTCTGTCTGTCTGGGCCAGCCCCCAAGCCTCTCAGCTGCCCACCTTCTCCTCCTCTGGACCCCTGCAGGCCACCCAGTGGGAGTTTTGAACCCTTGGACTAATGACACGAATCGCGTCATCCTGTGCTGAGTCAGCTGAGGGCCTCTGACAATCTTGTCTCAGTTGGATTTTCCACCTTTTCCCTCTAAGGTACTAGATGAAGATGCAGGTTGAATTCATCCCCCTGCCCCCGCTTTTGTCCCCAGCGTCAAGCAAAGAGCCTGGGATACAGCACCTCAGTAAACACTTGTAGAGTGAATGATTAAGCAAATTGCAACTTCTCTGAGCCTCAGGTCCCCTTCCTGTGAAGTGGGCTCATACTTAAAATTACTTAGTTTTCCTTAAAATTGAAGATAAAATTATGAAACATTAGGCACATTGCGTACTTCACAATTTACGCTCAGTAAATGGTCTCTATTACTCATTTGTTCGCCTGAGAAAAACCTAAGCATGCTGACATAGCCAGATGGATGACTGACACAGATAATGTCTACACTGATGAAAGGGAAGTTCCTTAGGTGCCAGGATNTGGACGTCTGGTCTCCCCTCCCGCCCTCCCGCTGGCAGCCGTTGTCGCTTCTCGAGTGCCCTGTTCCCCTCTGCCAGTCACAGATGGAGGCCTGCGGAGACGAGGGGAGCAGTGAAGTCCCCACAGACGTGTGCCCATAGCACAGAGAGCCCCTGGGCAGTGCCACCCTTCCCCGTCCTAGAGCAGGAGGCAGTGGACACTGGGCCCCTTCAGCCAGGCCTCCCTGCCCGCCCTTCTGCAGCGGCTGGGACTCGGGAGCCGCCTGGTCCGCACACAGCGGGATGCGCGGGCGCCTGCAGCTGCCCCCTCCTCCTGAGCCCGAAGCTGTGCCTGTCGGGTCGGCCTCAGGCCGTCATGGAACCGCGCGCACGCTTGCCACCGCGCTCTTGTAAGAAGCCTCAAAGAGTTCTTTCTTCAGAATTCGGAGCAAAGATAGTCTCAAAACATCAAACAGAACTTTGCAAATTGTTCAGATACAGTAACTTCTCACCGTGACATGATAAGTGGGAACAAACGAGCAAGAAAAATCAAAGGATACTGGCATTGCCTTACTGGCAGGGCATTGAAGTGACCAAGGCCAGCCTGTGCCCGGCCCTGGCTGCCCCTTGGTGCCCCCTGGTGGCGGGTGTCCGCTCGGGCTGACCGTCTTAGGGTGGACGGGTCCTGTGTTGGCAGCGATCCCGTCACAGACTGGCCGTGTGTGTGTGTGCACATGTGTGCTCTGTGTGTGTGTGCATGTGCTGTGTGTGTGTGGTGGTGGAGTGGGGGGTGGCAGCAATCCCATCACAGACTGGCCGTGTGTGTGTGTGTGTGTGTGTGTGTGTGTGTGTGTGTAGGGGGGATGTGTGTATGTGTGTGTNGCTCGGGCTGACCCTCTTAGGGTGGACGGGTCCTGTGTTGGCAGCGATCCCGTCACAGACTGGCCGTGTGTGTGTGTGCACATGTGTGCTCTGTGTGTGTGTGCATGTGCTGTGTGTGTGTGGTGGTGGAGTGGGGGGTGGCAGCAATCCCATCACAGACTGGCCGTGTGTGTGTGTGTGTGTGTGTGTGTGTGTGTGTGTGTCTAGGGGGGATGTGTGTATGTGTGTGTGTGTCTCTCTGTCTGCCTGTCTGTGTGTGGGGTGTGTATGTGTGTCTGTCTGTCTGTCTGCCCGTGTGTCTGTCTGTCTGTCTGCCCGTGTGTCTGTGTGTGTATCTGTCTCTCTGCCTGTCTGTGTGTGTGTTGGGGGGGAGCAGTGTGTGTCTGTCTGCCCGTGTGTGTGTGTGTGTGTGTATCTGTCTGCCTGTCTGTATGTGTGTGTGTGTGTGTGTGTGTCTGCCTGCCTGCCTGTCTGTGTGTGTCTGTCTGTCTGCCCATGTGTATGTGTGTGTGTGTGTGTGTGTGTGTATCTGTCTGTCTGCCTGTCTGTGTGTGGGGGGGTAGGTGGATGTGTGTGTGTGTGTGTGTGTGTGTGTGTGTGTGTGTGTGTGAGGGGGGAGTGGGAAGAAGACTCCTTGGGGACACGGGGCCTGCCCTCTGGCTCCAGAGGCCTCAGATAGGCCGCCTGCCGTGTCCCTGCGTGGCCTCTCCCCGCCCAGGAAGTAGAAATGTGGGCCGCCTCTTGGGAGCGGCTGGTGAGCCTGGCGGGGAGGCCACGAGCCAGATGTGGGCTCATTTCCGTGGCGCTTGCTGTTTACAGAGACAGGCCTCTTACCCACTTTGGTTCTCATTTTGCTTTTCCCTTTTGGGCAGTGTAACTAAAGATGAGGCAGGCGTTAAAATATGGTAATTGCCTGTGAAGTCACACTCTAAGTAAAGTGTGAGTCTGTCCAGCGTGCTCATTCCTCCTGTGACTCGCATATTGAGAAATTCATAGCATTTGGTGACTCGGTCACGGAAGGCGGGCCCCTTGGCCGCTCCAGGCGTCGGGTCGTTCTCTTGGAAGGCTGGGCCGTGCTCAGAAGCTGCGACACTCCCCGCGCACACACGCACACACATGCACACCCCCACACGCACACGCACACACGCCCCTCCCCAGCCCTGCGCCCGGGGCAGGTGTGCCCGCGCGGCAGCTCTAAACTCCGGAAGCGCTGCGAAAGGCCAGAGGAGCCCGTCGCTGCTCCTGACAAGGCAGGCGTGCTTACAGTCCTCCAGAAACCTCTTAGCGCCTCTTCCGCACCATCCCTCCCGGCCGTCAAGGCCAGGTCCCTGCAGTGGTGTCTGAGGTTTCCTGTGACCAGGTTCCTAGACATCCCAAGTCTTAGTCTGCCGTGCTCCCCACTTCTCCAGGCCTGAAGAGCTCCCTGCACCTCTCAAGGCCCAGGTGAGGACGTGCCCCAGGTACGCATGAGCCTGCACTCTGCTGGCCCCGGGGTGGCAGGGTGGTCGCACCCGCCAGAGCCCTGCACCCCAGAGCCCTTGCAAAGGTGTGCCCAAGCAGGCTCAGGTAGCTGAGGGCCGCCCCAGTCTTCAGCTTATTTCTTCTTAATCACATACACTGTCTGCTGTCTGCCAGCCATCCTGTGTATCCGTTCACACCTGGACGCACACACGGTGGCTCCGGTTGGCAGCTGTTTCCATACAAGTCCAAAGACAGGCCTTCAGCGTGACTGATGACTTACAGGTGATATCAGAGAGCAGTAAATAGCTCTAATAGCCATCCCTTGGATGTCCAGGTATTATATTTGACTGTATGTTTTAAGGAGAGCTTACAAAAGAATGTGTGTCAGAACTGGGCCACTTACAAATACTGCTTCCCAAATGAAAACCACAGCTCTTTGTCTGCCGTCTTTGGCTCTCTGAAGGACTTCAGGTGGGTCTTTGCTGGGAGGCTGTGAACAGGATCAGGCATGACCTCCCTCCTCCCCTTTGTGAGCTCAGCTTCCCCAGCCTGTCTTCACGCCCCTTCAGTGTGTAAAATACAGGGGGCTTTGAGTCCCAGGCCCTTGAGCTGGGACTTGCTTCTCCATTTTCTCTGTAACTTTACAGATATATCGTGTCGCAAAACTGAGGGTTCAGTTCCAGGTGTCCTTTAGGGCAATATGTTGGGGGGACTGACATCACATTCAGGAATGGGGACGTTAAGTACTGTTAAGTGTCTCCCTAGTAAACTCTGAGCAATTATTTATAGTAATATTTATACGGAAAATAGGGAGCACCATTCTGGGCCCTGAAAATACGTTTTTTTTTTTTTTTCCTTTGGTTTTTGCCTTTATAGTGTTGATCCGTTGCTAATAAAGTGTGTAAGGTGTCAAAGAGAAAAGAAGCAAAAAGCATGGTCCAAATTGCCTTTTTCGGAAGACCTTTAAAAGTAACGGGGTCAGAAAGGATGCGTTCATTTAGAATCTCCTCATTCATCTTTTGGCTGCGCTGGGTCTCGCTGCTTTGTGCAGGCTTTCTCTAGCTGCGGCGAGCAGGGACTACCCTTTAGGGCAGTGCGCGGGCTCCTCGCGGAGGCGGCTTCTCATGGCAGTGTTGCACGAGAACACCTTCTCTTGTTGCAGAGCACGGGCTCCAGGCGCTCAGATCTCAGCAGCTGCAGCATGTGGTCTCAGTACTTGCGGTTCACAGGCTCTAGAGCACAGGCCCGGTCGTTAATGGCACGTGGGCTCAGCCGCTCTGGGGTACGTAGAGTCTTCCCAGACCAGGGAGTGAACCTGTGTCCCCTGCACCAGCAGGCAGATTCTTAACCACTGCGCCACCAAGGAAGGACCCTCTTTTTTGAGCTGCACGCATGTGTGATTGTGCATGTGTGTTTACATGTGTGTGCACATGTGTATGGGTGTGTACGTGTGTGTATGAGTCGAGAGAGCAGCTGGATAACCTAAGGAACCCTTGGTTCTCTTCTTCCTCCTTGACCTGCCTTCCACATGCTGCTCCCCTCACTGCCTCCCTCTCGCGGGCACAGCCCTGTGGACGGGCTAGAAGTCACTGGCACCCGGTAGTATCTGTTATTTCGTTCCTTGTTACTTGTAGAAAAATGCATTGTATGTTTGTGGCAAATGAAAATGATCGGTTACTAGTATTTGAGGAGATTAAGACATGAGGACAGCTCTTCTTGTAATTCCACCCCATTCCATCCAGACTGCGCTGATACAGGGCAGCCCCAGAGACGTGGATGGCAGGTTTCCATGTGCGTCAGACCCATACCCTCAGACCTCAGCAGATCCTCCCGTCACAGGGCCGAGGAAGGGCGTGTCTGTTCTCTGGGCAGGAGTCTCGTCCTGAAGACCTGCCGTCATCTGCTGGAATCCTTCCAGCGGTGGGAGCTCACCACCTCCCCAGGCCGCCTGTTTCCCTTCCCTTTGCAGATAGTTTCATTCCTCCTGGGAAGCCAGAATCTGCCACCCGGGTGCTTTTGCCCTAGCTGTGTCATCTGCAGCTACTTGGAATGAACCCGGATGCTTTCCTGGGTGAGGCCCCTTCAGCTTTTTGAGGACAGCTGTGTGGCCTCATCCCTGCTCTCCTTCCACCCACTGATGCCTCAGCGAGCTGTCACATGCCTGGTTGGGCTCCAGGGTCCTGAAGGCGTCTGGGAGCTGGTGCTCAGCGTGCAGAGCGTTGGGCTCCGGGGAGGCCTGAGCATCCTGGTCCCCAGAGCTGATGGGGGCAGTCGTCTCCTGCTGGTGGCTCCTCTCGTCCCCAGCAGCCTGCGCTCGCAGGTGTGCTGCGTGCGGGGTGTGTTCCCTCCTCGCAGCTGCCTCGGGGGCCTCCCTCACAGGGACTGACGGCTGCTGTCCTTGCAGGCTCCCTGGTTCCTTCCCTCCTGGGGTGCGTCCGTCCCAGGGACTGATGGCCGCTCTCCTTACAGGCTCCCTGGTTCCTTCCCTCCTCGGGCACCTCCCTCCTGGGGGGCTGACGTCCACTATCCTTGCAGGCTCCCTGGTTCCTTCCCTCCTCGGGCGCCTCCCTCCCGGGGGGCTGACGTCCACTATCCTTGCAGGCTCCCTGGTTCCTTCCCTCCTCGGGCGCCTCCCTCCCGGCGGGCTGACGTCCACTATCCTTGCAGGCTCCCTGGTTCCTTCCCTCCTCGGGCGCCTCTGTCCTGTTGTCCTGTCGGGCTGACGGCCGCTCTCCTCGGTTGCAGGCTACCTGAATGTGCTCTCCAACAGCCGCTGGCGGGAGCGCTGGTGCCGCGTCAGGGACAACAAGCTCATCCTGCACAAGGACAGGGCCGACCTGAAGACGCACCTCGCGTCCATCCCGCTGCGCGGCTGCGAGGTCATCCCGGGCCTGGACTCCAAGCACCCCCTGACCTTCCGGCTGCTTCGCAACGGCCAGGAGGTGGCCGTGCTGGAGGTAGGGGCCAGTTGCAGGGAAAGGCAATTAAAACTAATTTCTTCTTTACACGCTGAAAGCTTTCATTTTTAAAATTTAAAATTTTTGTTTCTGGTCTATTATCATTTTCTGCTTCTCTATTAATTCAAACCTTTTCCTTTGTTTTTTTTTTTTCACTTAGCATTAACATGAGTAAGCTACAAAGATACACACAAATTTGTATACATATGTATACATACATGTGTGTACCCACATATATGTATACATAAATAGAGTGTAGAGTTTCCAGTGTCTGTGTAAGTATATTTATGTTGTATAGTCAATAGAAATAAGGATTTTTTGGATTTGGTAAAATGGCCAATGTGTGTTCGAAATTAATCAGGGTGTGTGCTAGTCACTCAATCGTGTCCAACTATTTGCAACCCCATGGACCGTTGTCCTCCAGGCTCCTGTGTCCAGGCTCCGCTGTCAATGGAATTCTCCAGGCAAGAATACTGGAATGGGTTGCCAGTCCCTTCTCCAGGGGATCTTCCCAACCAAGGAACGAACGCAGGTCTCCTGCATGGCACACAGATTCTTTACCCTCTGAACCACCTGGGAAGCCCAATCAGGTGCAGAGCCAGATTCTAAATGGCCGCAGTGATGCTGACCATCGGAGGAAACGGCCAGTTAGCCAACCTAGAAGGTCTTGGTAGGAGATCGGAGTTTGTTTCAGAGACTTTTTTTTTTTTTGGTAAAAAATGATTAACATCATAGTTCTTCTTCCCACCAGCTCCTCAACCGATGGTTTGGATGGTTTGAGGTCACAGGTCAAAGGTCCGAGCCCGCCATGGTGGCTGACCTCACAGAAGGGAAGCAGGCCTGGCTAAGGCTGGGGTGTCTGGGCCGCATTCTTGGTTCTGTTGCAGACTTTGATCACAACCCAATCTGCTTTTCTCTCTCGGCTTCTTTATTTGTCTGTGAAACAGAGCACCAGGCTACGGGCGGTGTGCTTGGTAAGCATTTATACGGGCTGAACGCTGCGGGGCGGATGGCAGCAGAAAAAAGCTGAAAGCATAAATGAGGAAGCTGTGCTCTTCGTGCGGAGCAACGCAGGTGTCACGAGAGGCTGGCAGTGGGTCTGACAGGAGTGTGAGGGCAGGGAGGCGTGGGCTGGCGCACGCTGGGTTCAGGGTGGAAAGGGAGTCTCTGGCCTGGACGCCGGGTGGAGGCCGGAGGCCCCGGGGGTGGGGCAGGGAGGGGCTGGGTGAGCAGGGCCCTACCTGTCTCTGCTCCCCGCCCTGCAGGCGCAGCCTCAGGTCCCCGAAAGACAGTGGCTGTGTCTCATTGTTTTTCCCTGTTCTAGCTGTGGAAGCAAACACACACACTCAGAAAAGTAACCGCGCTCAGCGTTCCAGCACAAGCAGAGTCTGCCTGAATCAGTTAAGGAAATGCAGTGATGAGGGCAGTAAAATCGTGTTCTGCACAGTTTCCAAGATCTTTTAATCTGAACTTTTGAGAGAAGAGCTGTGAACACAGCACACAGACTTCCATATGCCCCTCACCCTCACCCCCAGTACTCACGTGGTGCCACACTTGGTGTCTCTCGCGTGGCCTCTCCCGCCTCGCTTTTTCTCTCTGTATGTTTTTTCAGGACCTTTGACAGACATCTTGCCCTTCTTTCCCTAAACACTTCAGGGTGAATTTGCTAAAAAACGAGAGCATTCCTTTACCAAAACCACTCCATAATCATCAAAACCAGGGAATTCACCCTCACGCAGTACAATTATCTGACTCACAAATTTTAATCAGATTCCCCCAGTTGTCCCAGTAATGTCCCTTGGAAGCAGAAGGAAACGCCAGGTGGTATACTGCCTTGGGCTGCAGTCTCCTTGGCTTTCCCTGTCTGGTTTCGTGACATTGATTCTGGACATGGTGCAGAGCAGTTATCATGGAGAACACCCCTCAGTCTGGGGATGTCTGCTGTTTTCCTGGAAATTTGCATCTGGGGTCAGCACGCTTGGCAGGGCCCGTGGAAGCAGTGGTGTGGTGTGCAGTACAGCCGTCAGTCTGCCCCACGGCTGGTGTTGACTCTGACCCTGTGGGTGGGTCGTCTGCAGGGCTTCCCTGCTGCAGAGTTACTGTGTTTCCCATTTGTCTTTAATGAGCTCCATGTGGGAAGATTCTTTGAGATGTCCTACCACTGACAGTTTTACTGACTTTTAGTATTCATGAATGAGTCTTGCCTGAAACAGTTGCTGAATGACAACTTCCTAATTCCATTATTCCCTGCACATTTGTTAGTTAGTATCTACTGCCAGGGAGATTTCCCTTCCCCTCATGTAATTAGTCATTCATTCATTCATGTATGTTTATATATCAGCAAGGGTACAGAGATTATTGTTTTAATCAATGAGTATAATCCTTTATTGTCAGGATTTATCCTGGTCAGATTAACAGAATTGGTCAGTGGAAAGCCCTTCAAGCTATGTGACCTCTGCTATGTCCCTGAAATAGACACTGAGGTTCCCATCGTTCTGTAAGCTCTTTCCTCGTATTATGATGCACCAAGATATTCCAGGCTCATCTTGGACTTGTCCCTGCCCCAGGCCTGTTGGGATCAGCCATGGTCCCTAGAGCTCTGGAGGACTCCTCCTGGTGGCTGGTGGTACTTAGAAGCCAGGATCTGGGTGGCAGGTGTGCTCACAGTTACTGGGCTGTCATAGGAAAGTCTGTGTATGTTCATACATACATATGTTCAGGCGTGTTTGTTATATGTATCACACATGCATATGCACATGTACACGCTTAGCAGTAGTAACTGTCAGTTGCTCAGTCGTGTTCGACACTTTGTGACCCCGTGGACTGTAGCCCGCCAGGCTCCTCTGTCCCTGGAATTCTCCAGGCAGGAATACTAGACTGGGTTGCCATTTCCTTCTCTAGGGGATCTTCCTGACCCAGGGATCAAACCCAGGTCTCCTGCATTGCAGGCTGACTCTTTACCATCTGAGCCACCAGGGAAACCCATATATGTTTGTATACACGTGCATCTCTACCTGAAAGTGAAAGTGAAAGTCGCTCAGTTGTGTCCAACTCTGCGACCCCACGGACTACACAGTCCATGGAATTTTCCAGGCCAGAAGACTGGAGTGGGTAGCCTTTCACTTCTCCAAGAGATCTTCCTAACTCAGGGATTGAACCCAGGTCTCCTGCATTGCAGGCAGATTCTTTTCCAGCTGAGCCACCAGGGAAGCCCAATCTCTACCTATTTATCCACTAAAAGCCACAAGATCGGAACTAATATTTTAAATTCAGTATAACACCACTGAGATAGTTGTTAAAAGTCTGAGGAAATTTCTGAAAATGAACAATAAGGAAAATAGTTAAGAGTGTAATAGTGTCCACAACATCTTAGATATTGTGTTAAAATGCTTTTGAGGATGCTTAGATGAAATAGTTACGGATGCATGGCTAGAGGATCAGTCACAGATACATTCTTGACATAGATTTTGTTTGGGGAAGGGCAGAAGACCAGTGAAGAGAACCTGTTTGTGATTTTTTTCTAGTATCCAGGCGTTCATTTCAGCTTAGCAGGCGTTGGTTACATCCTGGCTCTCTGTGAGGCACACAGTTGGGACCCCGGCACTCGGTCCAATGGCCCCATACAACACTGGCCAGGCATGGTTTGGCGCTTGTACTGCGTCACTGACCAGCTCTGTCAGCACACAGAAAACAGCTTCTCCCTCCTCAACCGCTCTCCTCCGAGAGGTTTTGCGCCTACCACGAGGCATATGTGCTTAGCTGTACTTTGATCCACATTCAACTCGTCCAGGGTACAGTGTTGAAAACCCACTTTTCTTTAAGGGTTTAGGCTCATCTCACACATCTTTCTTTATATAAAAATTTTGCAACTTTTGCAAAAACTTAAAAAAATTATTTGGTTTTCACCTTCAGGTACCTTATAACTCTCTTTCCCATAAACTTTAAACATTGCTCACATATTTGTTTAACGAAAGTATTTAGACTTTTGAAATGCTATTGTGAATGTAACGTAACTGGCCTTCTGAATCATGTAACAGGGGTGGCTTAGAATTTTAATGCACTGAATCTTAAAGATCTATTTCTGACTTGTAAATCAGGCAGATGACATTTGGGGAGCCTTTGAAATATCCTAAAAGAAATGGCATGCACAAAGCGGCCCAATGCTTGTCAATACAACTACACCTGTATCCACACAACTACTATGAAAACGGAAGTGGGTTGATTTACTGTACCGTCTAGTCAGCATGATAAAATTGCTATCGCAGGCCCACGTCAGAGACCACAGCAAGGGCTCCTGGTCAGCAGAGTTGATGCCCACAGTGGCCGAGGCCTGACGCGCCGTCCAGATTAGGCGCCTGTGGTTGGAGAGGCTCCTCCTGCTCCCCGGATTTTATTGCCAAACTAAGGAGGCTTTCTAAACAGCTTTCTGTGGCTGAGATTTAAATAATCCTATTAGCTTCTACGTCTTACACCCTAGCGCCTTTCCCCAAAGTAATTGGGAGGCATTTAGTACCTGTTTTTTATTTCCCAGGGCATAATCATTGTGCAGCTTCTGCATCAAGACTTAGCGTGAAGGTGGTGTTGATCCCGTGGCGCGGGCAGTGACCGCATCCTCGTCGTCCTCTACGTCTGCACACGCCCGTGTTACAGTGCCTTTCCTGTCGCGCTGGCTCTTTACCGACCCTTTTATGAAAATGTGAAAACCGTACCGTTACTTACATAAAATGCTCTTTCCGCCTCTTCACCTCACCAGGCATCTTCTTCTGAAGACATGGGCAGATGGATTGGGATTTTGCTGGCTGAGACGGGGTCCTCGACAGACCCCGGGGCCCTGCACTATGACTATATAGACGTGGAGATGTCCGCGAACGTCATTCAGACGGCCAAGCAAACCTTCTGGTAAGATCCTCTGCCGTGAGAAATGGCACTGGAGTTAAACAACTTTATTTTTTCCCTAATTTTTTCCCTTTTATGTAAGTATATAGCCTTAAAGAGGGAAAAAAGAAAAACATTTGAAGACTCTCCTTTTTTGTTCTAATGCAGATTTTGGTGAAATATTTGTCATTTCAACCATCTTTGTTTTCTATTAGAACAGGATTTGGCGAGCTTTTTGTGCAAAAGGCATGACAGTAATATTTTTGGCTTTGCAGACCAAGTGTTCCCTGTTAAAACTGCTCAGCCCTGCCACTACAGTCACACACATAAATGAATAGACATGGCTGTGTGCCAATAAAACTTTATTTGCACACACAGGCAGTGGGCCATATCTGTCCCTTGGACTGTAGTCTGCTGACCCCTGTATTAGGGAAACAGTTCTATAAAGCAGAAATAATTCTCCTCATTGTATAAGTGAGGACTGCATTTTCAAAACCATCAAGCATATACTTTTAAAACTTCAATGTGATCTTTTGTGTTTTAAGGGCTGTTATGTATAAAAACATTTAAAGAGTGAGTATTTCTTTCACATAATCATGGCCAGGATAATTAACGCAGCAGTTCTCAAAGTATGGTCCATAGACCCCTGTGGGTGTTCAAAACCCTTTTTAGGCAGTCCCAAAGGTCAAAACTGTTCCCATAATGACGCTAAGAAATTATTGTTCTTCTTTGCTTCTGCATCAGTGATGCAGAAGGAACCAGGGGCAGGGGGGTAAAGTGGCAGGTGCCTTGGTACCGTCTTAAGTGGTCGCTTAACAAGGTACTGTGATCACGGTCACCGCCATGCCTTTATAGCAAAAGAAGGTGCTGGGTTCACGTGAGACGTGGTCAAGCACTGAAATTGTTCCTGTTTCTGTGAAGGGCCAGAGAGTAGATATTTTTTATTAACTCTCTTGGGTCCACGTCTTTTTGACATTTATGAGACGTGGCAGGCAGGACACACAAAGCGCTTTATTGACTGAACTCTCATATTGTCTTGAGGAAACGCTCTTATGTGACTGAGTTACTAACTCAACTAGCTCCTCCCCATCCCACCACCTTTTTTTTTTTTTTTTTTTCATTTTTACCAGAAAGAACAATTCACAGATGAATTGTTGTTATTCAGATGTAGGCATTTGCAGACACTTTTTCAAAAATGGACCAAGCGAGCCTCTCATCTCGAGGGAAGATGGCTTGGTAGTGTTTGTTGCCTGCAATGGAGTTGAACTTTCACTGAGAATTGAGAACTCTAGGAGCGCTCCATCTTCCACTCCGAACCGACGTCTTCCCAGTACTCAGACTTTTGTGATAACATCGGTGGTGATGTTAAGTGTGACTTTTTATATTGTGTAATCAAGTGTGTACATTTGGAAGGTCTGCGTCAGTCACGCACAGGTCAAAGATCCCTCCCACAAGCAAGATAAATGAATGGGTATTCATGTCAAAGTGGACAAGGAAGTTCACTGATACAGTTTCAGATTCTACATAGCAACTAATCATTAAGAAATTACCACTCATTGAGTTTTGGTGTAGTATCAAGGAATATCTTCCATGACCTGGAAAAGCTGTTAAAAATACACCTCACTTTTCCTACTAAATATCTGTAGGAGGCTGGATTTTCTTCGCCTACTTCAACCAAAACAACATATTCAACTGATTGAATGCAGAAACAAGTTTGATAATCCATTATCTTCTACTGAGCCAGACATGGAAAAGATTTACAAGCATATCAAACAGTACCATTTTTCTCATTTTAAAAAAATTTTAAAAAGGTGTCGTTAACATTCATAAAAATATGTTGAAATACAGTGGATTTACTCCTATTATTTTTGAACGAATAAAGGCAAACACATTGCTGAGTTTCGGTTGCAAGTGCCATCAACCTCGATAGTGAACACCCATGTAAACAGCCTCGATAGTGAGCACCCATGTAAATTGCCTCGATAGTGAGCACCCATGTAAACAGCCTCGATAGTGAGCACCCACGTAAACTGCCTCGATAGTGAGCACCCATGTAAACAGCCTCGATAGTGAGCACCCATGTAAACAGCCTCGATAGTGAGCACTCACGTAAACTGCCTCGATAGTGAGCACCCACGTAAACTGCCTCGATAGTGAGCACTCACGTAAACTGCCTCGATAGTGAGCACTCACGTAAACCGAAGCCCTTCAGTCTTCAGTAGGGTGGAACATGGTGTAGAAACTTAAGATGCAGGAGGACTGCTCGTCTGCCGGAACGTGCCTGCGAAAGGAAAACACAGCTGGTTCCTCTTTCGTGCCATGCAGAGCAGGGGTCGGGCACCCTTTTCTGTGAAGGGCAAGTCAGCAGGCACTTTCAGCTTTGCAGATAGTGTTCTCCAGCACGACCACCCACCTTTGTCACCACGCTCAGCTCTCTGTGGTTGGGCAAAAGCAGCAGGTCGGTCCTGGAACCAGTGGACGTGGTCGCGCCCAGCAAGAGTTTGCTGGGTCCTTTATGTAAAGTGATGCCCTGTGAGGTTACGCTGGAAGGAGCACCGGGCTGGGAGGAAGGGACCTGGGTTCTGTCCTGCTGCAGCAGGTACTAAACGGAAAGGTTTGAAACGTGTCCTTCCTAACCTGTCAGCGTCCAGTGTCTTTTTGTAGAACACAGAGTTTAGGTAACGTGATATCTGAAACTTGAGGCTCTCGTAGCTCTGATCCCCAGATTCCTGCTTCCGTCTCTCTCGTCCTCGGAGAATCTGGACTGGGGCTCGAGGGAGGCAGATTGAAACAGAGCAGGTGATGGAGTTGTATGACCAACAGGTGATGATAAACATACCAACAACAGTTGACAAGCCCACCCGGGCCCTCGAAGACCTGCAGTCCTTTGAGTAGAAAGAAGATAAACGCAGATGTTTGCACTATTTGTCTCTTTAACATCAACACCGCCATCTAATTTTTCCACATGAGTGGTGTTTGTGGGGGACTGGAGCAGTCTTGAATGGGGTTGTGGGATGAACGTTAACTTAATGCTTGGCTAGTACGTGAACCGTGAACTTCCAGATGTTCAAGCTGGTTTTAGAAAAGGCAGAGGAACCAGAGATCAGATTGCCAACATCTGCTGGATCATCGGAAAAGCGAGAGAGTTCCAGAAAAACATCTATTTCTGCTTTATTGACTATGCCAAAGCCTTTGACTGTGTGGATCACAATAAACTGTGGAAAGTTCTTCAAGAGATGGGAATACCAGACCACCTGACCTGCCTCTTGGGAAATCTGTATGCAGGTCAGGAAGCAACAGTTAGAACTAGACATGGAACAACAGACTGGTTCCAAATAGGAAAAGGAGTACGTCAAGGTTGTATATTGTCACTCTGCTTATTTAACTTCTATGCAGACTACCTCATGAGAAACGCTGGGGTGGAAGAAGCACAAGCTGGAATCAAGATTGCCGCGAGAAATATCAATAACCTCAGATATGCAGATGACACCACCCTTATGGCAGAAAGTAAAGAGGAACTAAAAAGCCTCTTGATGAAAGTGAAACAGGAGAGTGAAAAAGTTGGCTTAAAGCTCAACATACAGAAAACAAAGATCATGGCATCTGGTCCCATCACTTCTTGGAAAATAGATGGGGAAACAGTGGAAACAGTGTCAGACTTTATTTTTTGGGGCTCCAAAATCACTGTAGATGGTGACTGCAGCCATGAAATTAAAAGACGCTTGCTCCTTGGAAGGAAAGTTATGACCAACCTAGATAGCATATTCAAAAGCTTTGCCAACAAAGGTCTGTCTAGTGAAGGCTATGATTTTTCCAGTAGTCATGTATGGATGTGAAAGTTGGACTGTGAAGAAAGCTGAGTGCTGAAGAATTGATGCTTTTGAACTGTGGTGTTGGAGAAGACTCTTGAGAGTCCCTTGGACTGCAAGGAGATCCAACCAGTCCATCCTAAAGGAGATCAGTCCTGAGTGTTCACTGGAAGGACTGATGCTGAAGCTGAAACTCCAGTACTTTGGCCACCTCATGCGAAGAGCTGACTCATTGAAAAAGACTAATGCTGGGAGGGATTGGGGGCAGAAGGAGAAGGGGACGACAGAGGATGAGATAGCTGGATGGCATCACTGACTCAATGGACGTGAATTTGGGTGAACTCCAGCAGTTGATGATGGACAGGGAGGCCTGGAGTGCTGCGATTCATGGGGTCGCAAAGAGTCAGACACAGCTGAACGACTGAACTGAACTGAGGGGGCTCAGTAAAGTAAAGATAACGTCGGCCTGTATTAGGAATCGGGCTTCCCTGGTAGCTCCCTGGTAAAGAATCTGCCTACCGTGCAGGAGACCTGGGTTCGATCCCTGGGTTGGGGAGATCCTCTGCAGAAGGAAATGGCAACCCACTCCAGTATCCTTGCCTGGAGGATTCCATGGAGAGAGGAGCCTGGCGGGCTGCAGTCTGTGGGGTCACAAAGAACTGGACACGAGTGAGCTATTGAGCATGCACACGTTAGGCATCAAGCCACCGTGTTCCACCCAACTAAGGTAAATGGCCTGGACAAAACGAGTTAACCCGAAACAACTTTACCGGAAAATCTCCAGGAGCGCTAGAGGATTTCTGAAGTTAGATCACCTGTACTCTCTCACTTCTGTTGTTTGAAAACCAGAGTGACAGTGATCACGTGCTCACTGTTCTGTTCATTCTTGTTATTTTTTTCCCAAAATAAGGTTCTAATTAGGAACGTGTAAGTAAATTACAGTGAGTCTCCTAATTGTATAGTAAATAAAGCACATTTAAAGTAGTTTCTAAAGAAACATAATATCCTTAAGTCCAATTTTGCAAAGTCAGCACATCTAGAGTGACATGAAAGAAAGGAGCTCATGGTTGTTAACTGTACCGTTTGGACATTATTAGTTTCAAAAAGCCTCTCATAAGTCTACATGTAACTTCAACAATAATAAGCAGACCGATAACATTTAAGAGAAACCTTGACGAAAAATATTTCCCCTAGGACGCAGATGAGTGGAATATTCATCTGAACCATATATGAGAAGGTCACATTTTCGAAAAAGGAACACAGGTCGCAGTTTTGAAAATTGATTGATTAAAAATATGCACAAGTTTTATGGCTGCAAGAATCTTTGCTGCCCCATTGAAATCTTTATTGGAGATGTCACTTAGCAATGAAGTTTATTTTTATTTATTAGTTTTCTGTTAAACCTTCTGTAACAAGAGAGAAGAGATTTAACAGGGAAACCGTGTTCAAAATCTAAAATATGGTAGCCTGCCAGTGAAATAAATAATCTAAGGTTAGTTTCTGCCTTTATGTAATTGGCAGCCAGTTAGCGAATCTTTTCAAGGTCATTAGGGGAATTTTCTGGTCATTAATTATGTCTGGAGAAAGGACAATGGTATATTTTGGGAAGACGCCGTAGAAGAAAGAGGCCATAGTGTCAGATCTCCTAGAAAATGTGGTCTGTTGAAGAGTATTAGTAACAATGAAGAGTCGAAGCATGCCTTTTTGTGGCCTGCTTTTAAATAAGACACGATCTATAGCATGATAGAAGGCAGATGCTCTGAAAAGTTCCTGCTGGAACTCATTTTCAGTCATGCTGGGTAGGAGCCCTGAAGAGGGCCGCAGCAGCATGGGCGATGCTAGGATCTGTGGACCCGTGTGGACACAGAGAGGGGGGCAGGCAGAGCGGCAGGGAAGCGCCACCGCAAGCCAGCCTCCCAGCTGAGTCCCGGGAGGTCTGATTCCAAAATGCAGCCCCTGAAAACACAGGCGAGCCATGAAAGAGTTATGTCACTGTGAGAAGACGATGCGTTCTGGAGACGGGCGGTGGCGCTGGCCGTACAGCAAGGTGACTGCCTGGGGCCCCAGAACTGGGCCCTTAAGAGTGCTTCAGCTGGTGACATTCCTCATGGCAGAGAGGGAAGAGGGGCTAAAGAGCCTCCTGATGAGAGTGAAAGCGGAGAGTGGAAAAGTCTGCTTAAAGCTCAACATTCAGAAAACAAAGATCATGGCATCCGGTCCCATCACTTCATGGCAAATAGGTGGGGAAACAGTGGAAACAGTGTCAGACTTTATCTTTTGGGGCTCCAAAATCACTGCAGATGGTGATTGCAGCCATGAAATTAAAAGATGCTTACTCCTTGGAAGAAAAGTTATGACCAACCTAGACAGCATATTGAAAAGCAGAGACATTACTTTGCCAGCAAAGGTCCGTCTAGTCAAGGCTATGGTTTTTCCAGTGGTCATGTATGGATGTGAGAGTTGGACTGTGAAGAAAGCTGAGCGCCAAAGAAGTGATGCTTTTGAACTGTGGTGTTGGAGAAGACTTGAAGAGTTCCTTGGACTGCAAGGAGATCCAAGCAGTCCATTCTGAAGGAGATCAACCCTGGGATTTCTTTGGAAGGAATGATGCTAAAGCTGAAGCTCCAGTACTTTGACCACCTCATGCGAAGAGCTGACTCATTGGAAAAGACTCTGATGCTGGGAGGGATTGGGGGCAGGAGGAGGAGGGGACCACAGAGGATGAGATGGCTGGATGGCATCACTGACTCGACGGACGTGAGTCTGAGTGAACTCCGGGAGTTGGTGATGGACAGGGAGGCCTGGCGTGCTGCGATTCATGGGGTTGCAAAGACTGAGCGGCTGAACTGAACTGATATATATCTCTCCCGGTTGGCCCTAGTGGTAAAGAACCGGCCTGCAAATGCAGGAGACGTGGGTTCAGTCCCTGGGTCAGGAAGATCCCCTGGAGGAGGATCGCAGCCCCCTCCAGGATTCTTGCCTGCAGAATCCCCGTGGACAGAGGATCCTGGTGGGCTCCAGTCCACGGGGTCACAAAGATGTGGACACAGCTGAAGCGCCTGAGCAGGCACATGTATTTCTGTGTCTTAGGTTTTGGGTTAACAGGTGGTACGTGGCCTCGTGTCTCATTTTTATGTTTCTATGTGGCCAACAGTGGATTGCAGGAACAGTGTCTGGTGAAAAGGTGAGGGACCTCGTATTTGGTCTTGGATCCCAGAGACTTAGCTGGGGGCCCCAGGTTCCCTGTCTGAGAGATGATAGGCAGCCTGGCTGGTGGCCGAGATCTCTTCCAGCTGGGACAGGACATCCTGTGTGTCTGTGACCTCCCGTTAGGTCCTGTGGTTCAGAAGTGACCTGCTGGTGTTTGTTCCTAGTGAGCGAGCTTCTGCCCCACCCCTCGTGGTCTGTGCTCCCTCCTGGCATCTGTGTCCAGTGGCAGAGCACGGAGACACAGACCAGGCAGGAGATAGCCCCTGGGCAGGGCGTCTGTCTCAGAGCAAGGAACAGCCCCGCAGTGCTCACGGGCATTGGAGCACGTCGGGCCACAGGCAGCCAGTGGGGCTGGGGTGGCCATCCTGTGGCGTGCCTCTCATCAACAATCCTTCATCCCCAAAATACCCTCTAATGGGGTATTTAAACCAGAAAACGTTAAATGTGTATCTGAAAGCAAATCAAATCTGTCTTTCTTGTATTCTGTTTTTCCTATACATTGTTGTTATTTTGTCGCTAAGTCCCGTCCACCCCTTTTGCAACCCCATGGACTGTAGCCCGCCAGGTTCCTCTGTCCACAGGATTTCCAGAATACTGGGGTGGGTTGCCATTTCCTTCTCCAGGGGATCTTCCTGACCCAGGGCTTGAACCCATGTCTCCTGCACCTTTTCCTAAATATATGTTAAAGTATTTTAATACAGAACAATCATATGCATTTTTGTATCAGGAAAAGAGTTACTTTGTGAGATGGCTGTGTGTCCCGGGTGGGACTCGCTGTGCGTTCTGTGTTCTCCCGGCAGAGGGCAACACTGCACCCGAGCCGCCTTCCCGAGCTCGGCCGGGTGGGTGGGGAGTGCAGGGTTACCCCCAGGGCGGATCCTGTACAGCCCCTTCCTCTTTTTCTCTCAGGAGCCAGGCATCCCAGGGCAGCTTTGTCACAAGAGTCTGAGAGGCCGGTCTCCCCTTCCCACTTACTGCTCCCAGCTTTGCTCATTTGCCCTGTTTTTTAAATTCGTCTAGTTACTGTAGAAATGTAAGATTCCAAGAAAAAGCAAAATTCGAAAAAACAGATATTTTGTTTTGTTTTGTTTTAAATTTCAGGCTGCCTTAGTTTTTCCAGTTGGGAAAATTGGAAAATCTCTAGGGTAATTCCTCCCTAGGCATTGAGGTTTTTCACTTGTACCACAAGCAGACCGTTCACACATTCCTTCCTTCCCTGCTTCCTTCATTCATATTTGTTGAGCAGCTTTTGTCTGCTGGCTGCCACCCTGGCACATGAGGAACAGAGCTGGTAGAGGCCGTGTCCTCCTGAAGCTGAGGTTCCAGTGGGGAAGGCAGACATCACTGTGTCACATGTCAGGGGATGATTAGTGATAGGAAGGAGCAGGGACAGCAGAGAGGTGCAGAGCGGGAAGGGGACGCTGTTTACTTGGGGTGATCGGGAAAGAGGGGTCTCAGAGCTGCAGGCAGAGAGCCGCTGGGAGCCTGGGGTGAAGAGCAGGAGGGCTGGGGGGTGCGGGGAGTAGGCTTGGCGCTTGGAGCCTTGCAGGTCACCAGCACTCATGTGGGTTTCGAAGCCACCACTGTAACATGGCCTGCCCTGCCTCCCGAGGGCTGGGCGTGGCCGCCCTCAGGCTCCCAGAAGTTCAGGGTGGGGAGGGCAGAGGGGAGGGAACAAACACTCAAGGAGAGAGCAAAGCTCAGGAAAGGCTGTGGGATGGATGCTCTAAGGCGCTTCTAGAACAAGGCCCATGAACTTGCCCTGAGAAGAGCCGGAGAGGAGATACTTCGGTTTTGCAGGCCAGATGGTCTCTGCCTTCCAGAATTACCAGGCTCATGAAAAAGGCATGTGGAAAAAAAAGAGACACTGACAGCTTATCAGTGAAGGGTCCTGCTAAATAAAGGTGTTCCGGTCAAGCTTTATGGGCAGAAGCAGGCTGAGCCCCTGCTGTAAATTGCTGAATGCTGGGTTATTTGTGGCACACCAGGCGTGTGCAGGGCCGCTTTCCGAGTCCCCGGCAGGCTCGTCCCAGATCTGTGCTGCAGTCCCAGGTACAGGTGATGTCCCGTCCTGCAGGTGAGGGTCCGCCCTGATGGCTGTAGAACCCCTGGTCCTGTTTCTCCACCCGCAGCCCCAGACAGAGCCCAGGCACCCGTCAGCGCTCCCGGAGGCTCAGTCATCCACCGGAGGGTCGTAACCCGCTGCCTCTCTTTCAGCTTCATGAACCGGCGTGTTGTGTCCACTAACCCCTACGTGGGGAGCACCACCTCCAACGGCTACGCGCACCCCAGCGGGACGGCGCTTCACTACGATGACGTCCCCTGCATCAGCGGCTCGGTGAGTGTGGCGGGCAGAGCTGGGGGTCGGCTGTGCTGGAAGGTGGGCGCCCGCAGGTCCCTGTGACTTCCCCTCTTTTCGGCCTAAACGAGAGAGGCAGGATGAAAATCACACCCTATCTCTCTTGTGTTTGACACCCTGTTTGCCTTAATCCATGTGTGAACACGAGGGTCATTGGCATCAGAAGCCAGTTTTCCATTCGTGTCAACGCTGTTAGCCGGACACCGTCAGAAATCTCCATCAGAAGGGAGACGTTGCCGCAGGGTAATGACCGAATTGCTGGCTCCAGACACCTTCCCGCATCCTCAGGGTAGCTGGCCTCCGAGTAGCTGGGACTCCCATCGGTGGAGGAGAAGCCAGCCGGCTGGCCTGGCCTGCAAGGCCATGTTCGAGTGTGGATTGAGATGAAAGGGGCCCCTTGTTAGGTCATGGGTGTCAGGGTACGGGCAGGCTTGGAGATCCCGTCCCAGCTGCAGAGCCCAAAATTAGGGAGTCCGGCCTGAGTCCAGGGTGGCCGGGACACAAGTCCAGTCCCACCCATCAGCCCTGGCCATTTGCCCCCTTGCCCTGCATCCCCACTCCACCTTCAGCTGGGGTCTCCAGGACTGGAGGGGCTCTGGTGCACGCTGTGGCTGCAGCCACCTGCCCTGTAGAGCGGGACGCAGGAGCTCGAGGACAGCCCCACAGGAGCAGGTCCCAGGCCAGGCACTGGGCCCTTCCCCAGGCGGCTCAGCTCCCAGGGTCCACTTGCTAGTCTTGGGGGAGCCTCCCCCGCCATCGTAGAACCAACCACGTGGGACAGTCTGCTCCTCTGAGCCTTTGGCCTCAGCCTCAGATGTTTTGAGAACACGCAACCCTGCCTCTGTCTCGCTGCCTGAAGGCCCCCTTGTGAACCCTTGCCCCCAGAGGGGTTTCTCCCAGGGCGCGTGGTGGGCGGAGCAGTGTAGGGAAAGCCAGGACCTCCACAGATGCCCGCCTGGCCCCCGTCCCAGCTCATGCCGCACAGGTTTGAGCGCCCCAGGAGCGAGCCCCGCTCCCGCCGGCCCAGCGCTGAGAGGCTGCCGGCCCCAGGACTCGGCCCCGAGGAGGTGCTCCTGCACGCGCCGCTGGGCGGGCGGTGTGAGTGACGGAGCGTGGCGCGCAGGCGTCTGACTCCCTTGCTTAAAGGCTTCCTTGGCGCTCAGGCCTCTCTTGAGACTGCCGCGCCCCTTCCTGGGCGCTGTGACCGGGCCCTGGTTTGGAGGCGCCCTCACTCCTCAGTTTGACAAAGTTCAGACTTTGGAGCCACAATACCTGGCATTTGAGCAGCATTTCAGTTTCAGCGATTCTTTCCCTTCATGCTCTCCCCGAGGCCCAGATGAAAGTGCATCTCGGAAAGGGTCTCCTGACAGGCGCGCGTGCACTTTTAACCTGCAGGTGCTGTGGAGTTTGTTTTCCAAGGTTTCCATGTGACCTAATCCTTTGGTATTTTAGGAAGAGGATGGTCCCGTCTAGACCATCTTAATAACCCAGGACAAATATATGCTAGGTTGTCATTATGAAACACTCACATCCACGTTTATCTGCATGTATTGTTATTTTTAGATTATAGATGGGTCCCCAGCACACAAAAATAGACGCACTGGAGTGACTGGAGCGGAACGAAAACATTCCTACAGTGAAATTTTAAGCCTTTTCTATTTTTATAACAAAAGGCTGTAATTGCATTCTGGCAGAAAGGAACTCTGCCAGGATATAAAAATAGACTAAAATAAGTATAGTACATGAATTAATATTTTTTCTCTCTCTCTCTCTTTTTTTAAATGCAAAGCAATTTATAAAGACCTTTAAAACTTAAAAGAATCTGGCCGTGGTTGTGAGTTTGGGTTTTAATTTATACTTTAACGTCCATGTTCTAAAGTGGCTTGTAGCTATTTTAATCCTTTGTATAAAGGTTTTCCACTGAAGTAATGCCATTGTATCAATTAATAGTTTGAAGCATCCTATTTTCTATGATGATTTGACTTCTTTCTTGTAACAGCTTGTGATTTTGGCCATTGCACTTTCTTCAGGCCTAACCAAATATGGGATGCGGGTGATGCTGGTAGTCATGTGACCCACAGAGCCTACATCCCGAAGCCCGCCTGGCAAGCTTGGAAGGGTCCGCGGGTGGTCTGTGCCCAGCCCCTCCTGGCCTGGGGGGAGCCTGAGTTGCAGATGCTGAGGGCCGGGTAGTTACGGGCACGGCTCTTCACTCCAGCTCTGCCTCCTACAGCTCCTCCTGAGCTCCGTGCCTTAGTTTCCCCTACTTTGTAAGATTCCTGGCAGAATTCTGTGCTTCATGCATCAGTTTTACTGTGAAATAAGATAAAGTGCTTTTCTGGGATCTTAAACTCACTATTGACCAGGGGACTTTTTTCGGAAACCAACACCTGTCACCGGTAATCTGCTGTGTAAGTGAATATTGATACGTCTCCCGTCAGCAATGCTCAGGTGATGAAGGACGTATTAACACGTCTCTGATCAAGAAGTTAATGCATTTTCTCAGGAGAACCAGAGCCCTTGATCTCCGGATGGACCCCAGTTCAGCATCCTTTTCCTTAAATCACATTGTTTCTGCTTCCTGGATCAGGACTTCCAAAACCCGATTCTTTAAAGACATGTCAGTTTTGTTTTTTCATTCCCCCCCCCCAGCTTTAATAAACAAAACAAAACAAAAATATCATTAGCCAATAACCCTGGGAACAATTTAAGGAAAAAAGATATCTTAAGTCCCCAAAGGTAGAAAAGCTCTTCTGAATCGGTTCACCTAGTTGTGTGTGTGTCTGTGTGCGTCTGTGTGTTACTGACAACAACGTGGGGCATGCATACGTGTTCTGCGGTGCTTGCTAATAACATCTCAATGTGCTCTGCTTCCTGCGGCCGGGGCGCCAACTAACGACGCGCTGTGTGTGTTCCAGTGGGGCCCCGACGACGACGTTCCCGCCCCCCGCGGCCGAGGCCTGGGAGAAGAGGCGCTCTATGATAACGCCGTCCTGTACGATAACTTGCCGTCTCCGAAAATCTTTGCTCGCTCCCCTCCCGCTGGCAGGAAGGCTGCTAGGCCGTCTCCTGACAGGCTGTCCTGTAGCCTCTACAGACACCCCGCCTCCTCCGGGCTGCCCTCCTCCCCGTCTGTCACTAACACCTCTTCCGTGGGGAGGGCGGCTCTCGGGCTCAGCTCACAGGTACAGCACCCCCATTCTGTCGTCTCCTAGAATCTCTCAGTCGCGCTTCTCCTGCAGGGCCTGGCGGCAACAGAGTATCTGCCAGCTCGTGGTCAGTGAGCCCCATTGGGGTACAGCGCAGCCTTCCCCTCAACTAGAGTACGATCTGCAGGTGCACTCGGCGTCCGGCCACCCAGGGACAGGTTACGAGAAACGCAGAGCTTCAACCATGTTACGTACCAGCCCGACTAGTTCAGGGGGCTGCCCTGACGACTCAGAGGTCAAGAATCTGCCTGCAATGCAGGAGAACTGGGTTCAACCCCTGGGTCAGGAAGATCCCCTTGGAGAAGGAAATGGCTACCCACTCCAGTATTCTTGCCTGGAGAATCCCACAGACAGGAGCCTGGCGGGCTGCAGTCCGTGGGGTCGCAAAGAGTCGGACACAACTTGCTAAGCAGCAACGACTAGCCCGCGGTTGCGCTCTGCTTGTCTTTGCCTGTGCACACCTCTCTCTCTGTTCAAAGTTCCCCAGTGAATTTTGTGAGTTATGGTGATTAAAGGCAAAGAGTTAAAGAGGATGAGGTGGTAAGTTTTCAGATTTTTGAGCTGCAGGTTCCTTTCCTGTGTTTCTGTTGCATGTACTTGAGGAAGGGTGGGCTCCACTGGCAACTGCTTTCAGACCTTTAAGCAGGATTAATCCCAGGATTACAGCAGGCTCCCATCATGAATATAGGAGTATACTCCCTAAAATGGAGTAGGTAATAGGCTCTTGGATTCTCACTGAATGGTCAGGAATCTTGATATTGAGCGATTGTCCATCCCACACCTGATGTTTGTGGCAAACCGTGATGTTTCAGTGTAAATATTAATTTTGTGTTTGCATGCATTTAAACTAAGATCAAGTGGTGCCTGGAAGAATACTCTATAAACATAAAGCACAGGACCACATTTTAAATTATTTTCTTTTCCCTCCAGTTTTTGAGGTAATCTTGAGAAAATGATGGATGTCAAGTAAGAGCCTAGAATTTCAGAGTGTGATAGTGCATAGAGGTTCTTCCAAACCCGCTCTTTTCATCAAAGTTATGTAGGAAGATTTTTGTGTTTTATTTTTAACGATAGCTGGAGATGCTGATTCAGTGAGTCTGAGGGCCCAGGCCAGTGCATCTTCAAACATAAGTACTTTATGAGTGAAAGTGATGTGAAAGTCACTCAGCTGTGTCCGACTCTTTGCGACCCCATGGACTGTACAGTCCATGGAATTCTCCAGGCCAGAATACTGGAGTGGGTAGCCTTTCCCTTCTCCAGGGGATCTTCCCAACCCTGGGATCAAACCCAGGTCTCCCGCGTTGCAGGTGGATTCTGTAACAGCTGAGCTACCAGGGTAGCCCGTGATACTTATTTATGAGCACTTAGGTGAAAAGTCTCACAGGTCACATGCTTCACTTACTAGGCGAAGGTACTGACCTGTCTTTTTATTGGTATTGGAGTTCACTTTGGTATGAACGATGGGACAAAATATCACATCTTATCGTATCAGTGTGATACGATAAGTGTGATACGATAATATCACTTATTGTATCAGTGTCCCCTGATCGCTTGACACATGGCTCATTTGTGTTTGTTTCTGTTCACGTTACTTTCAAGTGGGCAGCACGTTTGCTAGTCGCTTTCCTTCAGTCTCTGTGCCCTCATTTGGCCGTTCAGTGGGCCCGCTACACTCAACACACACCTGCTGTATGGGCGCTCTAGGTGTGGGCGCTGTGTCATCTAAGCTTTTTAGGAGCCCTGTGGGTGGCATCCGTGTCTTTACATTTTCAAATGAGCACGCAGGCTCAGAAAGCGTTCATGAAGTGCTCAACACCTCCTAAATGATGGAGTGAGAATTTGAAGCCCCCACCCTGACCTCCCGCAAACCCAGGCTCCCAGCAGTAAGAAACGTGCATATGGAGGAGCCTGGGGCGGACGTGTACTGTCAGCCTTGGCCGTCTAACTGGATCCATGGCCCAGCTAAGGTGCGCACACATAACTTGAGCGGAATGCAGCCCAGGTTGGCTTGCAGCCATCAAAGAAGTAGGGGTACGTTGAATTATTCTAAAATCCTGCAGTGAGTTAAAATACAGTTCCTCCTGTTCCTGTATTTAGCTGCTTCTGCTTCCTTCCTCAGACCCCGTGGGTGAATCAAACGGTCGTTGTCTATCCAGTTAGGGTGTCAGTATAAAGGCCTGGGAGGTGAAGGCTTAAGTGCACACACTCTGCTACTGCCCCAGAGGCCGCTCCTCCGCAGTAGAAGCTGGCTATCCCTGGGGCAGACTGCCGGCGACCTCAGCCCCGGGCCCTCAGAAACCCACAGTCTGTGCCAGCGTCTTGATCGGCGTATGCCACCTCCCGGTAGAAACGGGTAACTTTGGCGCACTCCAGCTGAGGACATCCTAGGGTTCTGTTTGCTCTGAACCTCAGTGCCAGAACCTTCTTAGGCACTCTGGGAAGTTCACAGCCTTCCAAGGTTGGGAAGCCAGACCGGTGTCTACCAAACACCTGTACTTTTTTCTGTGTGTGCCACATTCGAAAGAGTCAGAGGCTGATACAGTTGACTGCAAAAAACCCAGAGGTGTTCACTTGTTTCTCATTCTCCCACGTGTTTATTTCCACAGTCGAAGGGTAAGAAGCCCCCTGTGGCCTCCAATGGCGTCATGGGCAAAGGCAAGGCTCCGAGTGGGCAGCAGAAAAAGGCTGACTCAGTGGCTGGCGTGAAGCGGACGCCTTCGAGTAAGTTGACCTTCTGTCTCCCATGTTCTGGCTTTGGGTGCGGCGTGCAGAGCTGAGGCTGCGTGGCCGTCTCCCTTGCCACCTGGGGAGGTGGAGAGTGCCAGGTCTTGTGGGGGTCGGGATGGGCAGTTGGAGAGAGAGATCTGTTCACACCCGGACTCTTCCTTGTCTGCTGGGTTGCGGAATGGCCGTGACTTTGAACCTGGCTCTTAGGTTGCTGCATACAAGAGCAGACAGAGCTGGTTCAAATGCAGACTTGCTCGTGTGTGTTTACCCGTGAGGTAGTTCTGGGTTCGGGAGGTGGTGCTGCTGTGAGGGACCCTGGTCTTCTCTGTCTGTGTCCCCAGTCTACCAGGTAAGCCTCTTGGGTTGAGTCTCATAAGCTGTCTGAGCTCACTCTCTGCGTGTGGGAGGCATAGACACGGTCAGCCAGGGCCTCTGGCTGAAACCAGAGGGTAGCACGTGTCCCACAGACAGCGGGAGCCTTTCAGGGTCTGTACAGGGTCCTGCTCCCCCAACCCCGCCGTGCTCTCTCTCCTGCCGGGTCGTTCCCCCGGCCCTCACCCCAGATCGGGGCGGTGGCATCGTCCACCCCACAGTGCGAGTGTAGACGCAGGCTCAGGGAGTTGATGAGGCTCCTCGAGGTCTCCCCGAACCTGTGCATGGACCGGGTTTCCACGCTGCAGATCTGGCAGGGACCGGACTGAGCAGAGGAGCCCACCTGCGCCCAGCATCCTTCGTGATCCACAGACGCGTGCTTCCAGGGGCTCGGTCAGCGGACGCATTTATATTTGCTTCAGCCCCGGCTGTGTTGGATCGCTGCTCAGCCAGCCAGTCAGTCAGGCAGGGGCTGCAGACGGAAGACCAGGCAGGGGGCGCCCAGGATTCTGTTCCCAAGGGTCCCACAGGCAGACACTACTCCACACGGGCCTCAGAGTGCGGGCTCTCAGCGGGCCCTGGAGTGCCTCGCTGAGTGTGGGCCTGTCGGGGAAGTTTCCCCGGGAGGAAGGTGGGAGTTAGGAGCTCAGTCTGACACGACCACCTGGGAAGCTGGGCTGACACGTTCTGAGCTGGGCTCAGCGTAGCTCCCCCCAGGTAGTAGCCCCAGCTCCAGGTGACTCGGCACCTGGCTGCCGACCACACTGAGTGCCGGCAGCTTGATTTCATACTCAGCACGCGGCAATGAGACGGGGTTTCGTCCATGGCCTCGGGTGTGCACGGGCCCGCTCTCGTTCCGGGGTGCTCGCGGTGCCTGCCCTGGGGAAGCACGGGCCTCCCGTACGTCAGCTCCCCGGCTCTGCCCTTCTCCTCAGACACGGTCTCACTCCCCCGTTGGGCCTCATCATCGTCCCTTGTTTAAAGTGCTCTTTCTGACCTCGTTTTTCGGGCAGACCTGATTTCCCTCACGCAGTCAGGTGTACTTGCAGTCTCTTCGGCCCACTTGGGGAGGGGCAGGTGGGGGACAGAGTAGCGTGTCTGCAGTCCCCTGTGCCGCAGGGCCCGGGCCGCAGGAAACCTGCCTGCTCCGTCTCAGCACCCGCTCCTGTTCTGTTTCCCAGACAGTTGCTCTCCTTATTTCACGAGGCCTTTGGTAGGGGATCCTTGCTACCTTTGGTGACAACCAGTGGTGAAAGAAGAGAAATTGCAGTCTGTGTTTTTGCCGCGCTCAGCCTGTTGCATTGCATCCCGGATGGCGTTTATTTCACGGGGACCGAATGATGCGGGGGCGGTATGCAACTGCACACAGCTCTGTCAGGAAGCAGCTTAGACTGGAGCGAGCAGCCGCATTTGGACTTTGCTCTGTTTGTAGAATACGCGGTATCCACGCCCCCAGGAGCAGTGCTTTTCTTTCAAGCCTTTTAAAGATTTTCCTTTTTGACATGGGCCATTTTAAAAGTCTATGTTGAGTTTCTTACAATATTGCTTCTGTTTTATGTTGTGGTTTTCTGATCCTGAGACACGTGGGATCTTTGCTCCCCAAACAGGGATTGAAGGGCCCCCTACACTGGAAGGGGAAGCCTTAAGCCCTGGGCCGCCCGGGGAGTCCTTTACGTTTCAGGTGGTTGATTTGGTCATTCTCATGCTGTGATCCTTTTAATATCATCCTTTGGGACGGGGGGGGCATTGGTAGGTTTTTAGTGAGGGGAAGATTGAGCCAAGATTGACGGCTGTGCACCTGCTTCCGTAAATGCAGTTTCATGCGGTCACCATGGTTTGCCTTGCAAGAACTGGTGAATGCTGGGTTTAGGAGAGCCGCTGGAAGTGGCTGGAAAGGGCTCACCATTGCCTCGGAGGGTGGACAGTGCTCTGGGGGCTCCGTTACTGCCAACCGGGATGAGAGCTGCCTGGGGGTGTCCACCACGGCCCGGGCATCACGTGGTCCTGTCAGAGGGAGGGGTTTAGCACAGGCGTCGATTTTTTTTTTTTTAACGCACAAGGTAGGCTTTAGCACTTCTGCTTTATGGGGGCTGAAGCTGAGGCTCCGGGAGATCAATTGCTGGCCCACAGTCATGGCCTCTTCCCTGGTCCACTGCCTTCATTACTGACCGTGGCACCCCTTCCTCCCCCACGGCTTCTCCCCAGAAGTCATTTCCAGCCTAGTGACAGTGTCAGACGTGCAAGTAACCACTGTGGTGTCTCGTGGGATGTGAGCTCCCAAGGCCGGGGGTGCAGGAGGCCTTGAGTTGTGTCAGGTGTGAGCGGTTAGCTTCCGGGGCATCGGGAGACCGTGGGAGCTACAGAATTGTTCCATTGCTCAGTCATGCTCCACTCTGCGACCCCATGGACTGCAGCACGCCAGGCTTCCCTGTCCTTCCCTGTCTCCCGGAGCCTGCTCAAACCCATGTCCATCGAGTCAGTGATGCCATCCAACCATCTCATCCTCTGTCGTCCCCTTTTCCTCCCACCTTCAATCTTTCCCAGCATCAGGGTCTTTTCCAATGAGTCAGTTCTTCGCATCAGGTGGCCAAAGTATTGGAGTTTCAGCTTCAACATCAGTCCTTCCAATGAATATTCAAGACTGATCTCCTTTAGGATGGACTGGTTTGATTTCCTTGCTGTCCAAGGGACCCTCAAGTGTCTTCTCACAGAATTGTGAGCCCTGATTATTCTGGTAAGGCCAGCATAATTAGAGGATAAGAGCACAGGCTCAGGGTTTAACGCAATATTAGCTAGTGGTGTGATGTTGGCCAAGCCTGTCCATTGTCCTTAAGGCTAGTTTCCTCTCTGCTCAGTTATCCGCTCTCGGTGTTTAATGACCATTTGCTCGTTCTGAGCTTGCTCAGAGTTCTGATGAGTGTTAATTTACCCTCATAACAGCCCTGTGAGGGCGCCCCTGGTGGCTCAGCGGTGCAAAAGCCACCTTACAAGGCAGGAGACATGGGAGGCTCGGATTCCATCCCTAGGTCGGGAAGATCCCCGGAGGAGGAAATGGCACCCCACTCCAGTATTCTTGCCTGGAGAATCCCACGGACGCAAGGAGCCTGGTGGGCTCCAGTCCACAGGGTCGCAGAGTCAGACACGACTGAGCAACTATGGACAGTAGCCACCACCCTGTGAACCGCCCGCTCTCACTCCCCCTGTCGCGCAGGTGAGGAAACGGAGGCACAGGGCGAGGCAGGGCCTTGTTGGAGGCCACACAGTATGGGTGGCAAGTTGGGACCCCCACCCAGGCAGTCGGGCTCCAGACGTGGCTCTGCGTGCCCCTTCACCTTCTCACGTGCCCACGTACCCAGCAAATTCCTGTTACGATCTCTGTCCACACCAGGGGCCAGCCCTGCCACCCCTGGAGGGGGCATAGGTGCCGTGGAGCCAGCAGAAGAGTCAACAGCACCGTTGTAAGGGTCAGACGTGACGGTGCGAGGCTTGCGTGCATCAGGAGATTATCTCTGGCGCCGATAGACCCCTCTTCTCAGATTGCAGAACGTTTTGCTCACTCTCGACCTTATTGAAGAGTATACGTGGCATCCTGTCTCGATGGGAGGAGTTAAAGAAATTTTCTAATATCCTTTTTTTTTTTGGCCTTTTCATACTGTCCCTGGGGTCGCAAAGAGTCGGACATGACTGAGCGATTTTGAACTGAACATTCTGTTTTCATCTTTGAAATTTGTTTCAAAGAATATCAGATCATCGGAACCAGTCACTTTTCTGTTTGGTTCAAACCTGTCCTGTTCTTTTTCCTTGTTGGATTAGCAAAATGACTCGCTTTGAATTTATTGTGTGGAGCTGGAGGACTAAACGGGCTTTATGAATTGGCCCGTCATCTGCTTGGTTAAACCTAATTTCCTACCGATGCTTTCTATTTTGAAAGATGCCGACCAGTACAAATATGGCAAGAACCGGGTAGAAGCAGATGCCAAGCGACTGCAGGCCAAAGAGGAGGAGCTGCTGAAAAGGCGGGAGGGCCTGCGAGACAGGCTGGCCCAGCTGCGCAAGGAGAGGAAGGGACTGAGGGCAGCCATCGAAGTGAACACCGGTATGCGGGGGCCCCTTCCGCGGGGCCAGCGCCTCTGCCCAGGGTCTGACCCTCACCGGGCTCTCGTCCTTCCACGCAGTGCTTCTCACAGTTCGGAAGCCTTGCTGGAAGCCTGGGGCAGGGGCCACGGTGTGGAGTAAGGACCAGGCCCCTACTGGGGCCCGGGTGGGTGCCGGGAGCTGTTCCATCCTCGGGTGCTGATGGCCAAGTTGTCGGGGGCATGAGCCCCAGGGCTCCGGAGCTCTGGTCCCCGGCTGTCTCAGCAGGAGGACACGTCGTCCGCAGAAGCCCAGGTGGGAGGCCCCGCCGTGGGGCTGGAAGGAGCCCCCTGTTCCCTGCAGAGGGATCAGCAAGAGCAGGGTGGTGGCGGACTCCTGGATGGGATCTGGGAAGAGCGCAGGGGGATGGGAGCAACCCCGGGGGGTCGGGGGGAGGAGGGCACCCCGGTGCGGACTGCAGCCCGTCTGCCTCTAGGTCAGGCCTGTCGTCGGGCCTCCTCCCCCGGGGAGCTGGGCGAGCAGTGCCAGGCTCTGGGGTGGGCACTGCAGAAACGTCAGTCTGCTCCGCTCAGGGCTGAGTCTGATCCTGGTGCGAGGATGACGCTGTCAACTGTGGTCCTTTGGCCTTGGGTCGGGGGTGGGGGTGAGGAGGAGGGACGCAGAGACCAGGGCGGTTTGGAAGGGAAGCTCCTGCTTTCCATTGGCTTCTGTGCCAGAGGAGCTGGCAGATGTGCAGCAGTTAGCCGGCAGCTCCAGCCATCCCTGACTTTGTGCCTAGGTGATTTTTTTAAGAAGGAAAGCACTTTCAGAGCTTAAAGGATGGGAGGCCAGTGTGTGCCAGTCTGAGACAGCCTGTAGGAGGGGCAGGAGGTGGTATCTCCTGTGAGACGCCCCCACCCCGACCCCGGGACAGGGAAAGGGATCAGAGGCTCAGGCAGAGACCTGAACGGGAGCCCCCAGGTCAGCAGGATGGGAAGAGAGTCCTTCCCTCTTTGTGTTTCCAGTTTGCAGGTTAGTGAAGATGAAGACAGATTAGACCAGCTTCAGGCCTGAAGAAGAGAACCCTCGTGTGCTGCCAGGCACCAGGCTGGGGCCATGCCCATCAGTTGGTTAATCCTTGGGATCAGTTTCCTTATCTGTGCAATGGGCACATTATCTGCCCTCCTGTGTCACCATGACACATTCAAATAAGATAAATAAAGCGAATGTGCTATATTCTATGGAGATGTGAGCTGTATTATATTTTGAGCACAGGGGCAAATAAGATGACTAGAGAGTAGAAGAAAATGAGAACAGAAAAATATTCAGACGTTTCAAGTCAGTGGCACCTTTGGGAGCCACCTAGTCCAAATTCCTCAGTTTTAAAATGAGGGTGTTGAGGTCCAGGCCCCAAATTCCTGCCATTTGTGAGAATCAGGGTCTTCTGCTTCCCAGTCCATATTCTCCCAGCCACACAAAGGAGGGCATTTGGGAAGGGCCCCTGCTCCTTTCAGGAACTGCTGGATTGGAGTTTGGTGGGAAAGATTAGTTGGGTGGGGAGCAAGACCCCCGGGGTTGGGCCGAGTGCCTCGCAGCGGGTCCCCAGACGTCCGTCCTCGCATGCTTGGAGGTATTTGCCTCCAGCTGGAGCAGTAGTGTCCCTCTGGGATTCCAGGCAGGAAGACCCAGGTGGTCCTGGAAGAGAAGCTGAAGAAGCTGGAGGAGGAGTGCAAGCAGAAGGAGACGGAGCGCGTCAACCTGGAGCTGGAGCTGACGGAGGTCAAGGAGAGCCTCAAGAAGGCGCTGGCCGGCGGCATCACCCTGGGGCTGGCCATCGAGCCCCGCTCAGGGACGTCCAGCCCGCAGGTACAGCCCGCCTGCTCCCCGGGAGAGGGCCCGGGCATGCTCTCCCAGGTCGCGACCCATCCCCATCCCCCAGCACCAGCCTCGCCAAGACACAGCTCATGTGTCCGCCCGAAACGCGTTCCTTGGCCGTTGTTTCAAGGTCACGGACCCTGAATTTTTTCTTCTCTGTCTCACTGAACTTTTTTTCAAAGGTGGTGGAAACCCCAAGTTGTTTCCTTCCTTTTGGCAAAATCTGGGTATTATATTGGGTTGGTCAGGTTCTTTCCGTCTGATGTCGTGTCTCTGGGCACCGGAGACACGTGTCTCTGGGCTGCTCTCGGTGTCTGGGGTGACCCTACATTCTGGGGCCCTCTCTTCCTCTCGAGGGTCTCCCACTCAGCCCCCTCTTGCTAACTCTCCTTCCCTGTGCCCTACCTCGGGTCTGCTCCTGTCTCGAGTCCCCTCCTGGGACCCCAGAGCTGCCATCTGCCCATGTGCGGCTCTCCGCCTCATCCCCACCCTGACCACAGCCTGGGAACAGCGGCTGCCATGAGGCACACCTGTCCTGGGGGAGGGCACGGGCTGCCCCTGTCAGGGTCCAGCTCAGCTTCCCGGGGGGTGGACGGAGCAGCTCCCTCCTCGCCACCCCTACCCTTCAGCCAGAGTGGCCTTTGAAGGCATTTCCAAGTGAAGCAAAACGTGGAGAAGCTGGCTGCAGCCTCTCGGGGGCTTCTCAGCCACCCCTAGGAATGGTCACTGAAGCACTGTTCTCCTAAAACGACGTTCTGTCCGATCTAACCAGTGTCTTCCATCACACGTTATGCAGCGAGCACAGGGCAGTCAGTCCTCGAGACCTCGTGTGGGGAAGGACAGCAGATGACAGGAGCAGCTTGCGATCCCACTGGGGACCGGGCGACTGCAGGTTCACTCCGCTCCGCCTCAGGACTTGCTCTGACCCACGGAGACGGGGCTGTAAGCGGTCAGGCATCCTCCGGATCGGTCTGTGGCCACTACCAGGAGCCTCACCCCACGGCTCCAGCATCCGTCCTTCTAATACACGTTCAGGGTTGGTTTCCTTTAGGACTGACTGCACTGAGCTCCTCGCAGTCCCCAGAGACTCTCGAGTCTTCTCCAGCACCACCGCACAGAAGCACCAATTCTTCGGTTCTCATTTCTGCCTATTTCCCAAGCCCGCTTTCTTCATTAAACATTTCCCTCATGGAACACACTGCTGACCTGGAACCCACGCCTCACCCGGCGCCTCCTCTTTCTGTTAACAGTCTCCAGTTTTCAGGCATCGGACTCTGGAGAACTCACCCATGTCCAGCTGTGAGACCAGCGACGCAGAGGGCCCGCTGCCCGTGAACAGTGCGGCCGTCCTGAAGAAGAGCCGGCCGGCCCCTGGCAACTCGCCCTGCCGCGGCCACGTGCTGCGGAAGGCCAAGGTGAGTGCCCTCCCTGCCCGCTGGGGGAGCGGCAGCGCTGACGGGGAGCAGGTATCCGGGGGGGTGGCGACCCCAGCGCTGCTGCCGCAGGAGTGGGGGCACTTCAGCGCCGAGTCTGTTGGGGATGGGGGGGGCTGAGGGGCCAAGCATGGCCTCCTGATCCGGTTCTGCAGCTTCTGTATGTTAGGTACTGTTCCACGCGTATCTTCCCAGTTCTTTTCTAAAGTCAGACCCTCCTTCAGGAAGCCGTCCTTTCAGAGTCAGAAACGGCCAAGGCCTGGTCTCTAGGCCCGCGCCATCTGTTGTCAGGAAAGCCTGCAGCTCTGGTTCTGCCTCCTGGCTCCTTCTGACTTGTGTCTTCATTGATGAAGCAGAGATGGGCCAGGTGACCAGTGGGATCCTTAAGACAAAAAAAAAAGTCGAGGCGTGCTCTTCTCCAACCCCTTCCCGGCCTCCCCCTCCTCACCCCAAAAACCTGTGCCCGAGGGGCCATCCCGTCGTGCCTTTCAGCCATTCGCTGGCACTACCCACTGAAAAGTTTTGATGCCAAACTTAAAATCTCAGAAAATTAAACAACAAAAAAAAAGCTATAGATTATCAAAGTACGCAGTTCTGGGTGGTGTAGCTGACAGTGTGTGCTGTGGAAACATCCTACTTGGTCCAGTCGCCCTACTTCATCCGGCTGAGTTTCATTTGTCCTGATGAACGTGGAGGCCGGCCGCCTTCCCCTCTCTCCCTCCGGGCCCCTCTCTGTGCTGCCGTTACCTTTGTTCTCTGGCGGTTTTGGAGCCCAGTGCAGATCAGCTGGGGAGATACTGTTTTCTGGTGTTTGATGAGAGCCCGTGTTGAGCACTGGCTGCAGGCTGCCCTGTTCACAGGCGGGTCCGTGATGGTGGCGGTTATAAACAGCACCTGCACTGTCTGCCTTCGTAGCGCATGCGTTTGGCCGAGCCTGTGTGCGCTGGTGAATTTGGGGAAAAGAACAATTGTGCGCCATTGGTTACTTTGCTTCATTTCAGTTCAGTTCAGTCGCTCAGTCATGTCCAACTCTGTGACCCCATGGACTGCAGCACGCCAGGCTTCCCTGTCCATCACCAACTCCCAGAGCTCACTCAAACTCATGTCCATCGAGTCGGTGATGCCATCCAACCATCTCATCCTCTGTCGTCCCTTCTCCTCCTGCCTTCCACCTTTCCTTAGCATCTGTTAAGTATTCTTAGTTTGCAGAGGAATATGTTTTGCCTGAGAGATATTTAGAATCGAGCTGTCCCATAAAGTCCCCCTAATTATTTGCAGAAGGGAAATGCGATAAAAAT
Organism: Connochaetes taurinus; assembly: GCA_006408615.1. Lineage (NCBI taxonomy): Eukaryota > Metazoa > Chordata > Mammalia > Artiodactyla > Bovidae > Connochaetes > Connochaetes taurinus. The sequence goes on from SJXO01002330.1 coordinate 223,006, forward strand.
ATTCCCTTTTTTCCTTTACTGTCAAAGAAACCAGCGTATTAACCTCTGGAAGGCCCCATCTCGCAGGCCTGCCCTTGCCATGCAGAGGCGCGTGCTCTGCGCATCCCCCTCACGATAAATGTAAACTGTGGTTTTGGCTGCAGCAGACGCACAGCTGGCCACTCAGACCAGCCCAGGGCCTCCCTGAGAGAATGAGGTTGAGCGAGGTTTTCCCGGGACTCCCGAGCGTAGTGGCAGGGGAGCCGTGGCTGGAGGAAAGGGGCGGTGGCCCGGCCCAGCCTCCGGGAGCGTCCATCCACCTGTGAGTGCATCGCACATGTGGCCTCTGCTCCCACCATGGCCTTTCTTTCTGGGACTCCTCGAACTCATCCTGGGTTCTCATCGAGAGCCGTCATCCCAGGCAGTGTTCCTAGGGTAATGCCCGACTCCCAAAGAGGGCTGCTCTGAATGTGAGAGGGTGTGCCCCTGAAAGCTGGGGAGTGGCAGGTCGCCCGTCACGGGGTTTCCCAGTGTGAGGAGGGCTGACGGGCCCCGACGTCCAGCTCTGGGCAGCCGCGTCCTCCCCGACTGGGCACCAGCGCGTGCGGGAGGCGGCCTGGCCTGCCGCTGCCCCAGGCGTGCCCTGTAAACCTGTATATGCCCCCTCTCCCCTCGCTTGGCAGGAGTGGGAGCTGAAGAACGGGACATAGAGGACGCCCGGCTCTCGCAGCGTCGAGTGACCGCCCTGCGACTGCGCTCCGGTGCCAGCACCCAGGCCCACCGCGCATATCCTCTCTACTGTATAATGGTCCCCTTTAAAGAGATTTACTTGTAACGCTTTGGCTTCCAACTTCATTTGTGAAAAGACAGCAAGGGGCGGAAGGTGGGGAGCCTCCCCGCTCCGGCAGATGAAGAAGCCACAGCTTCCCACCCAGGTAGACGGCAGCTTCCACCCGTCCCCGCCCCTCCAGACAGAAGACCCGCAGGGACCTCGACGTGGACACGCTCTGCACGCTGGGCGCAGCGTGGGCCTCCGGCTGCCCGCTGCTCGGCCGGGCGCCCCGGGGACACCCCCACCCCCCCACCGCCCCACGAGTCTCACCAGCGCCTCCTGCATGCTGTGTCACCACAGAGCTATGCTGTGAAGCAGTCTGTCTGTTTTCACAAACCTTTTATGAACAGATGATTTTGTCACCAGGACACTCTTTAGACCTTAAGGAAACGTCCTCTCTGCATCCTGGGTTGCATCTAGCGCCCAGGGCTTGCCGGAGCCTCTGGGTCATATTTTATGAATGATCTGTCCCGCTTTGGAAGGGCGGCAGAGGGTTTCGGTGCTTCACGTTGTGTGCGTCCTTTCCTGCCTTTTCCAGCCCCCTGCGACCCCTCAGGGCTGGCGGGTGGTCTCAGAGCCTGGGCGGCCTTGGGTGACGGTCACGCTCATTCCCCAGGGGCCTGGCTGCCAGGCAGGGCCTCCTGCAGCATCACTATCTGCCTCCTGTGGGATGTTTCTGGAGCCTGAGATGGGACGAGGACAGGCCCATCCACAGGCTGAGGTCATCTGGGTCTGAGGACCAGGCCAGCCTCCCGTTTGAGGAGGGGCCTCTCAGGAATACTTGTGGGAAGCGTGGCCACTGCCCAGGACAACCATCAGTCACCCCGGAGGCCCCTGCACGCTGACCGAAGGACCAGTCACACGCATGCACAGGCTCTCTGCCCCCCGCCGCCGGAGCGGGCCTGGCATCCACTGCCCCGCGGGTGTTTGTCGTCAGACACAGGAGCAGGAGGCGAGCAGGCAGCGTCTTGTGACCACATCCTGGTGCTCACGTTTTCTGCAGTCCACGCTGGTCAAGGTTGCTGTCGGCAGCAGGGTCAGGGTGGCCCCCAAGGCCGGCACGGGCCCTGGCTGGCTTTACCGACCAGAGCAGGGCAGTGGTCTTGGTGCCTAGGAATTTCATAGCAGAACCGGAAGCTGTTTACCTGGACCATGTGAAGTCTCTCAGTCGTGTGTGACTCTTTGCGATCCCTTGGACTGTAACCTACCAGGCTCCTCTATCCATGGGATTTTACAGGCAAGAGTACTAGAGTGGGTTGTTATTTCCTTCTCCAGGGGATCTTCCCGACCCAGGGTTTGAACCCGGGTCTCTCACCTTGCAGGCAGACTCTTTACCATCTGAGCCACCAGGGAGGCCTGTTTGCCCGGAGCCCACCTGAAAAGCCTGGATTTCTCTCAAGGCCGGCCGTCCGGTCTGCGAGCTGCCACCTGGCTCCCAACGCTCAGGCTCATCCTCTGTAGTTGATACAGCGGGTGGAGGCGCGTCTCACCCATACCTGTGGCCCCGACCCCAGGAAATCCAGGCAGGAAGTGCGGAGCCCATCTTCCCAGTGCTGCTCCCCCTGTTCTCCCATCCACGCAGGAGGCTGGACCACATGGCGTCATATGAAGCTGAGTTTCCATGAACTGTGAGCCACTATAGATTCTCGCTGCCTTGTGGTCAAGTGAACGTTCTCCATTGTGGCTCTCCGGCTCCTCTGATTGGTAGCCAACTTTGTCCAAGAGGATGGTCAGGCTTTGACTGTTCAGGCTTCGATTGTTACTGAGAAGGGAAAAGGTGATCTTATCCTGGCGCAGGTGGGCGAAGTCAACCAGCCGTGGGCCAGTTGGCAGCAGTCGCCGCGACCATCTCTGTGGGTGGCACCCGAGGACAGTGGTTGGTACCAGAGGCAGGATTTGGGCCCTGGTCTTCAGACTCCTGGTGTATGTATTTCCTGCCTAAAAAAGCCCACGTTTTTAAATTCACTTTCACAACCATAAGCCTTTTAAAGAGAATGGAGGATTCAACCCTGTCTCATTCCCCGCAGCCATGTAAAACGGGCCCCGTGGGGGTCAAAGCCACCAGCGTCAGGCTGTGTGATATCATGCATTTCCTTCAACATCTTAGATTCGCTCAGAAAGTTAAGGCATTTGCTTCAAAATAAGTTATTTATTTGTATATGTTCAGTAAGTATAGTTTTTAATTTATATCTGTACATATTAGACACACCGTGGACATCCTGTCAGAATCCTGGCAGTGACAGCGATCTCTGTAGCCCACCCGAAACGCGCCCCAGGGGGCTGCCCCCTCACCCCGGGGGAGACCAGGAGGCAGCGGTGACCGAGCCAGCTCGGGGGAGAGGCAGCCGGCCTGGACCCTTGCTCCGGGGTGCAGGCCCCCATCCCCTGGGAGCAGCGGATCCTTGGGCCACGTTCCCATCCCTCCGACAGACGGCCGTGATCACAGAGTGCTGGCCAAATAGGATCCTGACCGAAATGAGGTGAACGTGGTGGCTGGACCAGAGCCCTGGCGTGAGACCGTCGCCTCCCCAGGGTCTCCAGGTCCTTCCCTTAGGACGGGGCGACCGTCAGCCTCTCAGGCTTGTGTTCCTGGCTCTGTTTTGACAAGGGTTCATCAACCTTGAAAATCCCCTCATTTTCACATTTTTATGAAGTGAAAGTCGCTCAGTCGTGTCTGACTCTTTGCAACCCCATGGACTATACAGTCCATAGAATTCTCCAGGCCAGAATCCTGGAGTGGGACAGCCTTTCCCTTCTCCAGGGGATCTTAACCCAGGGACTGAACCCAGGTCTCCCACATTGCAGGCGGATTCTTTACCAGCTGAGCCACCAGGGAAGCCCAAGGATACTGGAGTGGGGAGCCTACACTACATTTTTATAGTGTTTTTCATTCATTCACCAACCTTTTGCACAGACATAGAGGGCATGCCACGTCATCCTCGATCTGGGCTCAGAAGGGGGAGAGGACTGCCCCTCCCAGGCCACCGAGGGCTGAGCAGGGCCAGTCTGGGGGTCCGAGGAGCCAGCAGCCCCCCCGCCTCCCGACAGCCATCTGCGGGAGCCTGCCGGGGCCGGGGTACCTGCACACGCGTCTCCCCAGGCTCTTCTCCCAGGGACTGTGTAGAACCAGTCGTGGCCCCTCGGTTCGCACACCTTGGCTTTGTCCAGCTGGACCATCCCCTTGTCCATCTCCCTGATCCCTCAGCTAGTTTGGGGTGTTTTCGTGAAAACCCAGGATGACCCTGATGGGCTGGAGACGTGCCAACTTGGAAAAATCTGTCACAGAAAGTGAAAGGCGTGTGTCCTGGCCCTGGAGGCCGGCCCCCAGCGAGGGGTTCAGGCTGCTGTTCACTGAGACAGACTGTTGGGTTTGCGTTTCCCAGGGGAGAGCGCAGGGCTAAAGCTGGGCTGGGCCTGAGGGTTGAGGGCAGAACGCTGTTGTTTGCGCCCCAGCCTTTCTTTCCTGAAGAATAAGTGTCAGCGCCCTCTTTGGAAGGAAATGTAAACTTCGCCCGTGGGCAGCCTTCTCTGATTATTCACCAGCGTCTGTCCTGGGACTGGAGCCCTCTTGGCCTGGCCCAGGGGCGGGCACTCGGGCAGTCTGTGTCCCAGCCGGGCTGCTCCGCCCAGCGACGCCTCCTTTAGGAGCCAGCAGGATGCCCGGGCGTCTCCACCTCCACTCAGCAACACTTCAGTATTAAACTGTTGCCTTCCTCTTTTTTTTTTCCCCTAAATTAAGGTTTTTAATGGAAAAATAATAATTTCAGACCATGGCATAGTTTTAAAGAGGGTATTTTGTTGTTCTTGTCCTTACTGTCTTATTATTATCCCCATGATGGACTGGGTTGATACTGTGAAATAAACTAGAAATAAATTAACATCTTCATGCCCCTCCCCAACACACACACACATACATACTACACACGGCTCAGCATCCCAGAAAAAGAAGCAGCCTCTTGGTGGGCCCCGAGCCCTGGCAGGACTGCCTGTCCTGTGTCCTTGGTGAAGACGAGAGAGCTTCACGCGCAGGGAATGTTGGCCTCATGTGCATCCCATCTTTTGTGAAATAACCCAGTTATGTCCTTCCAGATAAACCCAGCTTGACAGCGGACAAGCATCACCAGGTGTTTCTATTCGTTGCCATGGAAGAAACTCTCCAGATGGAATCATCAGATCATAGTTCTTAGGAACCAGAGGTGTTTTTAATAAGATAATCTTTGATTTTTTTTTTCTAAAAAGAAAGGAAACACTAACTTTAAACTTTAACATCAGCTTTTAAATTATACGTGTTCAGCGTTAATTGACCATGGCTGTGAGTTGTAAAATGTTTTCATATTAAGAATGTAATTATTTCCTTATTGTATTTTTTAAAAGCTAAAGTCATATTTAAAATTCTCTTTGAAACAGGCAAGAAACGGGAAAGGTTTTTTTAATTAAATATGTTGGCAATGTCCATTTTAAATAACTGTAAATATATTTTCACTGTTTCACCATGTATTTAATTCATAAAGTAAAAAAAGAAAAATTTATCAGAAGAGACTCGCATTGGAAATACTCATTTTCAGTCCATTTGCCCGATTTTGTAATAGCTTCACTTGACTTTTCTGCTTTGCTATGGATTTTCTACAGTTTTACACGGTGTAGCCCACAGACTGGCGCCCTCGGGCGTGCCATCTTTGTGTATTGCTAATAAACTCGACTCTCCCAATCCAGCCTCCGTGTCTTGACTGACTTGGCTTGTGGGCGGACGGGAAGGACTGTCCAGTGGATGGAGTTTTACCAACAAGGCATTTTGCTTCCCGGGGCTTCCCTGGTGGCTTGGACGGTAAAGAAACTGCCTGCAATGCAGGAGACCCAGGTTCTATCCCTGGGTCGGGAAGATCCCCTGAAGAAGGAAATGGCAACTCACTCCAGTATTCCTGCCTGGAGAATCCCCATGGACAGAGGAGCCTGGTGGGCTCCAGTTCCTGGGGTTGCGAAGAGTTGGGCACGACTGAATAAGACTAACGCTTTCATTTTGCTGGCGGGGTTGAGAAGGGGTATAAGGAGGGGTCAAGGTGGAGCACGTGTTTTGTTTCTTTGGCAAAAATCTTTCATGAAAGAAGCATGGTCCTTTTATTTGGATCAGGGAGCATTTGTGTCCCTTCTCAATGCAGCTCTATGCCCGGCGCTGGAAACAGGGCCGATGGGAAGTGACTCTGTTCTCAAGGCGCCTGCTCCAGCCAGGGAGACAGTCGTGTCCACAGTGTGGAGTGCCGGGAGCAAGAGTGAGGAACTCCCCCCATGGCAAAGGTCATGAGGAAGGAGGCTCGGCATAACGCAAGGGCAGGATCGAGCTCAGGAGACCCCTGTTCCCGAGCAGCGGGGTGGAGTGTGCCAGGACCGCTGGAGAAGGAGCAGCTGCCTGTGCGGCCACTGCCTTTGGTGGTGGGGTTTGCAGGGCCTCCCTTGTGGCTCAGCTGGTAAAGATTCCACCTGCAATGTGGGAGACCTGGGTTCGATCCCTGGGTTGGGAAGATCCCCTGGAGAAGGGAAAGGCTACCCACTCCAGTTCTCTGGCCTGGAGAATTCCATGGACTGTATATAGTCCATGGGGTCTCAAAGAGTTGGACACGACTGAGTAACTTTCACTTTTGCAGGGTGGGTATTTGAGCTGGGTCATGGTGTTTAAATAGGAGTTCAGCAGGGGGAGAGGGGCACCACAGGAGACCGGGGTGGTGGGTGAGAGCAGGTCCAGAGAGCGGGCAGGATCAGGCCGTGGGCCTCCTGTCTGCAGATGGGGGTTGGGCGGGGCCTCTGTGCAGAGCATCCAAGCCTTTTGGTGGAGTGGGGGGATGGCCAGGTTTCTGGTTTTAGAAAGACCACTGCCAGGGCGAGGGTGGGCGTGTGTGGCGCACTGGCCTCAGGGCCAGGAGCAGACAGGCCACTGCTGGTGCACAACCCACTGAGGGCTGATGGAGTTCAGACAGAGGAGCCCCGAGGGGCTGGCCAACCTGCCACCTGACATGGAACCCGGGGGAACAGAGCTTGGCCAGACCGGCAAGAATAAGGCGTCGGCTTGGGCTCTGCAGAATGCCTGGGTCACCGAGGAGGGGTGGCCTGTGTCGGGGACCCAAGCCATCACCCACCAGGACCAACCTTTCAGGACTTTTTTTTTAGCCAGGCCATGCAGCATACAGGATCCTAATTCCCCGACCAGGGACTGAACACACACCTCTACATTAGAAGTGTGGCACCTAAACCACTGGACCACCAGTGAAGTCCCTGGACCCCCCTTTCAGAGGTCAAGGATCAGGTGACCCGGGGGGGCCTCCTTCACCTCCACTCTCCCCTCCCTGGGGCTGGGCTGGGTATTGGCTGGTCATGCCCCTGATAATGAGGGCCCTTTCTTTGCTAGAAGGAAGCAACCGCCCTGAGTCAGGTAAGCTCGCTTCTCCAGGCCCCCTTAAACAGCAGGAAGATGATGGTCCGCATGCTCTCAGCTGGCCTCTGCCCTCCAAGCCATCCGCCAGGGCAGTCCTCTGCCCACCGCTTGCTGTCCAACAGCGGGTGGTTCTGCTTGGCGAGGGGCCCGGTTAAGCTTCATTAGAACCTACTTTAATTGATGCTTTTTCCTCTGGCTTGCACGTGGGCCACGTCCTGGCAGACTTGCAAACGATAAGGAAATGCCTCTTTCATTTCTTTTAAAACTCAGCAAAAGGGACCCCAGAGTTCTTGGTTTTGCTTTCTACAACCAATGGAGACAAACCTGGGGATAGTTATACCTCCAGCTATAATTTTGGGAGCAGGCGACACGAAGCCCTGATCATTATAATCATTATAAATCAGAAGCCCGGCTCTTTAAGGGGAGGCCGGGAAAACGTGAGCTGCTGTCTGTGACCCAGGAACTTTTATGATGGGGACTTCATCAATTTTGCTGCTAAATCACTTCAGTCGCGTCCGACTCTGTGCGACCCCATAAACGGCAGCCCACCAGGCTCCCCCGTCCCTGGGATTCTCCAGGCAAGAACACTGGAGTGGGTTGCCATTTCCTTCTCCATCAATTTTACGATGCTCTTAAAAATGACTATCTTTTCAGGGACCGGTTAGCCAGAAAACAGAGCAGGAGGCACAGTAGGGATGATGAAGCGGGTCAGGTGGACTCACCTCCAGGCCTGGGGGGCCGGTCCTGGACACAGAGAAGTCAGTGTGGCCTGGGACAGCCTGCATGCCCAGGGGTGGAGGGCAGGGCATTGGAGGTCTCCTTGTTCTGAGGCTTTGACAGCTGGGGCCTCGCTGACCCTGGAGGCACGGCCCTTCCCGGGACCACTCGCTGCAAACACCGCTTTCACATGTGAAGCGAGCCGGCCAGAGTCCACACCCCAGCCACCTCCTCTGTAGGTTCATACGCTCCGGGACCACTATCCCCTGACCTCATCGCCGTTGGGCCGGGTGCTACCCTGGTCCCGGAGTCTGCCGAGATTACTCGGGCCAGCCCAGCCCCTTTCCTTCCTGTGAAAACCGCAGTAAATGAAGGCTCGTGTCCTCATCTCCCCCTGCCTCTGCCTCCTGACTGGCCCCGGGTGCTTCCCTGCGAGGCCTGGCCCGGCCTGACATGGTGCTGCCTTACGGGGAACGGGGACTGTAACAGACTTACCTCCTGATCCGCCCCACAGCCCCCGTACTGGGCAATGATAAAAGCCAGGGTTTGAACACCCCAGTCTGTGGGAAAGGCACGCTGTGTGTGATGGGAGACGACCCGACCGTGAAACGCCCTACAGCGTCCATAAGACTCTTGTTGAACGGAAATCATTTCCTCTGCGGGTTCTCTTTCCAGCAGGATAAACACTGTCATTTACTTCAACTGATCATGCGTTCATTTCCTCTTTCGGGGAGGGTTTACTGAAATCCCTACGGCGCCTGGGGCCCTGGAGACGCAGAACTCTATAAACGTGACTGTCAGCATCGGCTCCTCACTGCAGCCGGTGATGGACGTGTATGTGACCCAGGCGACCTCACTAATAAACACGTAATTATAAATCGTGAGATGCCACGAAGACACACCCACCCCCGCCCCGTCTTCTGGTGGTGACAGACACCAGCCGTGGCCCACCGTCCATGGGAGGCACCAAGAACCCATCCCCACCCCTCTGCATCAGGGGACACTCCCACACCGATCCTGGGAGGATGGGGGTTTCTGGCCCAGGGGTGTTTCTTGAAAAGCTCTGTGTTGGCCGCTGAGAACGGGAGCCATCTCCCCCGAACCTGGGCCGGATGAAGGCGACTCTGGAGGAGGCGAGCCCAGGAGATGTTCGGTGTGACTCACTGATCCCGGTGTCCCTAGGTTCGGGGTCACAGACATGCCACTCAGTTCTCACGTTGACCTCTGTGGATCAAGCCATAAACACACGCTGGGCCTGGCGGTTCAAGACTGACTTGAGTCGCCGCAGCAGTGGGGAGCATTGCTGCCACCTCCCAGGTCTAGACGGTCACACACCCGGACCCCCCAGAGCCCAGGGGAGCCTGCAGCCGTGACACCTGACGCCATGAGGAGTCTGTAAGGGGCTTCGCCCCCAACCTCCCCACGGGCGTGACGCAGCACGCGGGCAGAGACTGTGCTGGGGCTGGGTGGGGAGGCTGCACATTCTGGGGGTGGCGGACGCTGGCTCCCACCCCAGGCAGGTTCCTGGGGATCCCCAGTGCCATGGAGGCCCCCCTGCCAGAACTGGGGTTCGGGGGTTGAGATGTTTGGTGGAGCTTCGGCCTCTGCCCGAGTCAGAGGGTTTCAGCTGTGATGCTTCCCCTGGCTCCTGACAGTGTTGGGGATACAGCCCGGGCCACAGGAAGCATCTCCTCCTAGTTTCCAGACCCAGCGGTTCCCAGGGCAGGGACCTCCCCGCCCCACCCCGACACACACACTCCATCAAAAGTCCTCTTCCTCCTGAAACAGTGAACAAAGCAATCTTGGGGCCCTAGAGGAACTGCAGGCCGTCCAGCCACCCGGGACCTGGGAGGCGCAGGGCGGGGACTCCGCCCACAGCCCCGCCCAGTTCTCCTGAGTTTTCCCACCTGAGAGCTGGAGGTGAGCACCCTGCTGCTGCTGAGGCAGCTGCACCAATTCCTGTGGAATACGCGTGGCTTCCAGGCTGTTAAAAAGCAGAGACGTCACTTTGTCAACAAAGGTCCATCTAGTCAAGGCTATGGTTTTTCCTGTGGTCATGTATGGATGTGAGAGTTGGATTATAAAGAAAGCTGAGCGCCGAAGAATTGATGCCTTTGAACTGTGGTTTTGGAGAAGACTCTTGAGAGTCCCTTGGACTGCAAGGAGATCCAACCAGTCCATCCCAAAGGGAATCTGTCCTGAATATTCATTGGAAGGACTGATGTTGAAGCTGAAGCTCCAGTACTTTGGCCGCCTGATTCAAAGAGCCAACTCACTGGAAAAGACCCTGATGCTGGGAAAGCCTGAGGGCAGGAGGAGAAGGGGACAACAGAGGATGAGAAGGTTGGATGGCATCACCGACTCAATGGGCATGAGTTTGAACAAACTTAGGAAGATAGCAAAGGACAAGGAAGCCTGGTGTGCTGCAGTTCATACGGTCACAAAGAGTTGGACACTTCATGGTGGTTAAGAGTCTGCCTGCAATGCAAGAGACCTGGGATCTATCCCTGGGTTGGGAAGACCCCCTGGAGGAGGAAATGGCAACCCACTCCAGTATTCTTGCCTGGAGAATTCCATGGACAGAGGAGCCTGGTGGGCTTGAGTCCACGGGGTCGCAAAGAGTCGGACACGACAGAGTGACTAACCTTCATTTTGTTCATTTAGCGACTGAACCACCCAGTACCTGGGAGGCAAGTGACCCTTTTTGTTCTATGCCTCTTGGTGAAGTTGCTCCTACCTGGCAGGAAGCAGCTGCCCTCGCAGGTCTAGGCAAATGCTCCAGCTCTTTCCAAGTGGCCAGGGAGGCTGGCTTCTCCTCCTCCAGAAAGCCAGCACCTTCAGCCATGCTGGTCGGGTCTGGTGGGGAGAAAACAGCAGGTCCTCTCCACACCTTGGTGGGATGCAGGTGACCAGCTGCCCTGGATGCTGCACACACAGAGGGTTTCAGAAAGGGCGCTGGAGGCGTGCGCAACCATGGGCTGGTGACGAGCAAGTCGGGAACCGTCTTTGAAACACCTCGGTCTTTGGCACGAAAGCGGGCAGCTCTGGAGAACTTGACCAGAAGCTGCTTGAACCTGAGGAACTGCTTGAAAGTTCCCAGCAGCCGCCCGAGTCTACGGCAGCAAACAAAATGCCTCCAACTGCGCGTCCATCACACGCTACCCGTAGCCGCATCTCCAGAGGACGGCGCCCAGATCTGTCTGAATCTGCACCCCTGCCTCTTCTTGGCCAGATCATACCTCTGCCCCAGCTTCTCAGGACACCTTCCATGGGGACATGAGTGATGCCGGGGGTAGGTGGATGACAGTCAGGCACGTGGGATGGCGGAACAAAGACAGCGATGCCACGCCACCCCGTGGGTCACTCCCGTCCTGACGCCAAAAGCGGAAGGCGCAGGGCCAGTCTGAGCACCAGATCCCACCCTGCAACTGTCCTTAAGCTCACACCAAGCCTCGGGCCTCAGGGAAGTGCTCGGGAATCTTGTGGCTTCTTGCTCTCCTCTGTCTGCACATCTGCTACCGTGAACACTGTTACCTGGTCCGGAGGCGGCCTCCAGCCCCGCCTGCCTCCCAAAGTGCCCACCGGGGGGCGCTGGCTCTTCAGTTCAGTTCAGTTCACTCAGTCGTGTCCGACTCTTTGCGACCCCATGGACTGCTGCATGCCAGGCCTCCCTGTCCATCACCAACTCCCAGAGTTTACTCAAACTCACCTCCATCGAGTCGGTGATGCCATCCAACCCTCTCATTCTCTGTCGTCCCCTTCTCCTCCCGCCTTCAATCTTTCCCAGCATCAGGGTCTTTTCAGATGAGTCAGCTCTTTGCATCAGGTGGCCAACCAATCCTTGGTTGATAGAAAGATGTCTTTGGGGGCAGTTTTCCTGTGAAAGGTGCCCAGATCTTACAGTTTTGAATGCTTTCAAATCTACGTGAACCCTTCTACTTTCCATACAAATGAGTCACACTCAGACTGAGCCCGTCAGCACAGTCGCTCTGTTTACCTCCCAGCCTCAGTCCTGCCCATCCCCCTCCTGGTAAGTGTTGTGCGTGTTTTGTGTCGACTTTGTAAGACTTTTTAATCTTCTGGTTCAACATCCTTACAGGATGGACTTTGTCTTGATACTGCGTAGGCCTTTTAACTTGAAGGCTCTGACTTTCTCCCGCGTGGCTTGTGCGCCCCAATTCCTGAGGAAGCCTGTGTTGGATGGAAGAGCTCTCTCCATCTCCTCCACGGCTTTTATTGACTCTCTTCCTCATTCCTTTCTTATTTTTGGAGAGAGGTAATCTGCTCTTCTGCCTTCTGCTCTTTATTACTTTCAATGCAAATAGATGCTAATTCTGCTCCTCCCTTTCCACTCTCCTGCCTCACCTCCCTCCAGTGGCATCCCCTCCTCCTCAGCCTGTATCTCTTCTGTCTGGTCTCAAAAAGGCCACATCTTCTGACATTTCACACTGAGACACGATGCACACAGTCTCTAAAATTTCCTCCAGCTTCCTTTAATAAGCTCTTCTGCACCAACCATGCTTCTCTCTGAACCTGCAAGGCAGCGCTCCAGCAGTCTCAGCTGCAGGATCTCAGATGCAGGATTGTTCTTCGGGCCCCTTGAGGCTGTGGTTGTATTTGTTTCCCATTATCTATCCTTGAATGAAGAGCACTCCCTCCAGACCAAGCGTTTTCCGGTTCAGGAGGCTGTGTCCCGTCTCCCCTCGCTGCGTTCTCAGCTGCTGGGGGAGCCCTCCTTTTGCACATTAATCCTGAAGGCAGCGTGATGTTGCCCTGGACAAATCGTGAGCGTCTAGCCGACCATCACCGCATGTGCACCTCCGGAACTGACCTCCATCTGAGGTGAGGGCTGCGGGCTGAGCATTGAGTTTGGCATCATCATCAGCTTTCTGTGGTGGTTCTGGCCCAAATGCAGCGACGTGTGGTGACCCCATCTCCTGGTTGGGACATGGGGTGACCCCACCTCCTGCTTGAAAGCAGAATACCACGTGGCTGGGGATTAAGTCAGTGAGCTATATAGTGGTTCCTCCTGGGATGTCCATGTGGCCTGACCAGAGCGTCTGGACTTTATGAGAGGAAGATGTCCAGGCTGGAGCTGCTGCAGCCATTTTGTAGCATGAGGACACCTTGGTGGCTCTGTTCCCGAGCAGTGGCCTGTGGCTTGGAGATACAGAGCTACACCGGAAGGTCTCCATGGAACCCTGTGACGCCGACCTCCCATGAGACCTCCACCCTGCTGGCGATCTTAACAACTTCCTTAGCCAATCTACGTTCTCACAGCCCCAATAAAAGTTCACACCTTCTCCTGTTCCCTGGCTCCCTTCCCTCTTCTCACTTTTGGGGATGACCTCACTTGTAACTTCCCTGAGAACGTGGAGCCCCTGGAAGAGAAGCTTCCAACCCAGGTGCTTCTGAGCCCTTCTGTTCCTCAGGGCCAGGGGTCCCCACTCCCACCTGATCTGACCCTCTGCTCACGCTCAGGCTCCGGGCCCCTCACCCCTCAAGGCCTTGTTGCCCAGCATCCCCTGCTCTCCCTCCTGCATTTTCTGTCTCTCCAGGTCTATTAACTCACTCCCGTCCACACGCTGCCCCAGCTGCTGCCCCGGTTCTCTGTCCTTGAGTCGCCAGGAAATTCTAGAACATGTTATTCTGTGTTTTGTCTGTCCAGTGCCTCAGCCCCCATGAGTCCCTCGACTGGCTCCCAGGAGGCCTCTGTTCTCACGCCTGCCTGCAGTCTGTCCCCGTGCCTCACCCTCTGGGTAGTCTCTGCATGGCTGACCCAGCCCCACTCCGAAGCACCCTTCACGTAGAACACAGTGGCCTCCCCCTGCCTGCAGAAGCGCTGTGGTCAGCAGAGGGCCTGGGCTGCCCGGTGATGTCGGGCTGAACCCCAGCTCTACACTGCTTCATGCCTCGCTGCCCGTGACTCTGGGGCGGGGGTGTTGGCACCTGTCTCTGGGCTTGCTGCCGGCCCGGTTCGCGGCTGTGTGCGGGAAGCCTGCCTTGGACCCGACACACGGCAGAGACAGAGTGTGAGCCGCCGTCGTCCCTGCGGTCACCTTGGCTCGTGGTTCTGACGGCGACGGGTGGATCCTGCTGGACCGCTGACAGGGCCAAGCACCGGGGCCAAAATCTGTGAGCTGCAAACCACGAGCGTGGTCCTGTGTCCCCGTGCAGCCCGAGGGTTGTGTGAAGGCTTCATGCCAAATGGAATTGGGATGAGCAGGGGCCAGGGGCAGCTGCCCAAGACCCCCCACCCTGGCCCCCACCACATTAGCAGGGTGGGTGCGTCTGGCTGCTCTCTTTGCCACTGAGCTTGGAGGTCAGGGGGTTTCCTCCTCCAGCTGGTCCTGCTGAGTTGACAGCAGTCTCACACAGAGGCTGCTCACCGGGCCCCGGGCCTCCCGTGCCCCTTCAGGACGAAGGGAGCTGCTGAGGGCCTGGCTGTGGCTGGACACAGCGGGGGCACTGTGATCGGGCAGCTCAGCGATCAGGTCTGGAAGTGGGGCCTCAGGTGGGAGCCACCCCCGAGCTCAGCATGGAGGTGCGAGGTCAGCGCTGACCCGTCTGTGTTCAGCTGTGATTGCAATCGCTCTCAGCTCTGTGGTCGAGGCCTGGTCTGCCGCTGGTGACAGGGCCAGGAGTCGGGGCCGCTGTGCCCTCTCTCAGCTCGGTGGAGTGCTTCTCGAAGGGGTCCTGACCCTGAGTCCCCACCAGAATGGCTGTTGGTCTTGACAGCAGCCTCCGTGCCTCCTGGGAGACATGTTGCCACATGCCGGGGCATCTTCGCGGGGGACCCGGGGCCTTGCTGCTGAGGAAGGAGGTGATTGTCCCTTCTCGGGAATCCCACCTGGACAGGGGCTGCTCCTCCAACCTCCGAGTGGCTCGCTGGCCCTACAGCTGCACCCCCGTCCTCCCCTCGCCCCCCGGTCGGGAAGGAGGCCTCCAAGTCCTTGGAAGTGAAACTCTGCTGTTGACAATGCAAAGCTGGTTGGTTCCCACGGGGACCGGCCGAGGGTCTTAACGACCGAGCCAGAGGGCCGAGCGCCGCAGACCCTCGAGGAAGGGTTTTTCCTCTGATTCTGATTCGCCGATGGCCCTGCGTAAGGCTCGTGGCTCCCTGGTGACCCTGGACACCAGACTTGGTGTCTTCGGTCAAAATCAATTCTAGTCCACCTGGAGTTTGGGGCTTCACTGGAGCGTTAGAGTCACACCTCTTGTTTGGGCTAAAAATAACTTTCTTTGCCAGCGCCTCTGTCTCCCCGTCTGTGGACAGGGGACACGTGGGCCTGCACGGTCACAGGAGCTCAGGTGTGGTCATAGCGCCCGCATTTCGTAGCCACCACGGGGCGCGTTTGTGTCCTCTTGGTCTGAGCAGGAGGCCACCCCTGGCTGTGCCCGGGGCCGTCCCAGGGGCTGTGGGCCCGCACGACTCTCCTGCACCCCGCCTGGCCCTCCATTCAGGAAGGGGCTCCAGACGGATTCACATGGGAGCTGCACACGTCTAGTCACACCCACCGGCCTCTCCCAGGGGAGGCCCCCGACAAGCCCCGCACGCCGAGAGCTGGGGATCGCGATCGGCCAGCGGAGTGGGGAGGGTTCTCACTCCCCCAGGCCTGGCACACGCACACGGAGAAGACCTGCTCGTGCGCTGTGGGTGCCAGCCCTCGAGTCCCCTGTCTCTGTCTCTCCTCGCACAGCGCACATCACACACAGACGCAAATACAGGCACAGACACACATTCACATACACACACAGACACAAATACACACACAGACACACACATGCACACACACACACACATGCACACACAGACACAAATACACACAAACCCACACATGCATACACACACACACACAGATACACACACAGACTCACACATGCATATACAGACACAGACACAGATACACACAGACCCACACACGCATACACACACAGACAGACACAGATACACACACACAGACCCACACACGCATACACACACAGACACACACAGACTCACACATGCATACACACAGACACAGATACAGATACACACACACAGACCCACACACGCATACACACACACAGACACACACAGACAGACACAGATACACACACACAGACCCACACACGCATACACACACACAGACACACACAGACCCACACATGCATACACACAGACACAAATACACATACAGACCCACACACGCATACACACAGACAGAAATACACACACAGACATAGACACAAATACACACACAGACCCACACATGCATACACAGACACAGACACAGACACAAAGAAGTGCAAACACACACACAGAAATATATACACACACAGACACAAATACAGGCGCATACAGACATTCACGTGCATAAACACACACACACTCACACACACACACATACACACACACTCACACACACACACATACACACACACACACAGTCCTCTCGGCCTCCTCCGCCCTGCATGGCCCTGGCCCTAGCCTGCAAACACATGCACACAGTCTCTCATACATGCACACACACTCCTCTCGGCTCCCCCGCCCTGCATGGCCCCGGCTCTGGCCTGCTTCCCACGCGTCCTCTCCTTCCTCCCACAGGGCCGCCGGCCCTCCCCGCCGGGTTGGGCCCTGCAATCATCGTCAGCGTCCCCACAGGCCCGGGGTCTCCTTTGGGCCCCAGGGGCGTGTCCTGTTCACTCAGGGCTCCAGCCCCGGGTCCAGCCCTGGTCCCAGGGCGCACGAGATCTGGCCAGAAGGCTCTGAGGATGTCGACGACTCTGAACTCCATGTACTGGGGTCCAGAGGAGGAAGGGGGTGTGTCTGTGAGTGTGCGTGAAAGCTGTGTGTGTTGTCTCTGTGTGCAAGCACGTCAATATGTGTCTGAGTGTGTCTGTGCGAGTGTGCGTGTGCGTGGAGGTGGTGATCTGACCACATCAGGACTTCCCCTATCCACTCCTGGCTCCTCAGTCTCCTCAGAGACAAATGGGTGGCATTTCAGGGACAAGGGGCTTCCGTTCAGCTGTGGTGCACCTCCAGGCCTCAACCTCTGGCCTCTGCACCTCACTGGGCAAACGGAGCATGTTCCAGGGCCCCTCGCTGGCCGCTGGGGGAGAAGTGAGGTGACCCATGTGAGGGCGTGGTGGCATCACTGCTTTGCAGGTGGCACATCTGGGTCCAGCGACCGAGATGGCCAATGTCACGGCACCCTCCCCCCCAAAGTGCAGGGACCCCTGGCCTGCCCCAACCTCCGTGACACCACAGTCCTGGGGCCCTGGGTGTGTGTTTACGGAAACGTTGACAAATAGCTTCATAATAAGGCAAACACCGAGCGTACGCATTTAATCTTTGTTAAAAGCATCACAAATGATTTATTGATTTTTAAAAAGGAAAAATAAGAAAGAATTTATCGCATCTCTGTTATGTGCATATAGAAGTGTGGGCTCGATCCAGCTGAATGAGACGTTAGCGGTCCAAGCCCAGCCAGCTCTTCCCACGGGCCCGCGCATACCTGTACCGCAAAGACGCAGGACCTCAAAACGCGGAACCAGATAAACCCAGACCTACGTGTGGATCTACACGGTTATGGGGACGGAAGTGTATTCGGTTATAGACGCCAGCTTATTCCCAGGCTCTTGGGTCCGCACACCCAAAACGCTCTTCATAGAAACGATGACATAAAGTAGGAGAAGAACACAAATAGCTAAAGGGAAGCCCTATCCCATCAGCAAGACAATGCAGCTGAGGGTCAGGAGGTCACAGGGGCGTCGTCACCCAGAGGCACTGCCGAGCTGCGTCCAGGGGCTCCCTGCTGACCTTGACCTGGGACCTGGCCGGCGCTGAAGGTGTCTGACCCTGGAATGAGGCTCACAGGCCGGGTAGGGGGTGGATGGCAGGACGTGGAGTTCCCTAAGGGGTCTTTGGAGACGGCAGACAGGCTGGGGGAGGCAGACACCTCGAGAACCCAGCCTCTCCCCGCAGCACCCCGCAACTCCCGCACTTCCCCGAGGAGGGCGTGGAGGACGCTGGCATGGCCAGCTCTGCCGGGCAGCAGCTCAGCCGGGTGGGCGCGGCGGGGGGAGGGGCGCCTCTGCCGCCCGCCGCGTGACTTACAGTGACCCCTTCTGAGCCGGTCTCAGACCCCATTTGCGACACATGGGGCTGGACACCAGGGTCCCCTCTCCCGCGTGCGGGAGCTGCTCTGGGGGTGCGGATGACCCTCCGTAGGCCGCCTTTCTTTTCTGCGGAAGTGGGCTAAGGCTTCCCACCGCCCCCGGCTTCATCCTGGACTCCTCCTCGCGGCCAGCGGGGTCCTAGCCTGGGATCTGGGGTGTCCCCACCTCTGGGAGGACGGTCTGGCCACCAAGAGCCCATGGTGGGGGCGGGGAGGGGACGCTGACTTCCAGTTTCAAGGCAAAAGGTGAAACCCCGCCCCTAGATGCTCCTGGCGTCCCTGACTCTAGGCATCAGTGAGCGAGGAGGGTCGAACGGTCTGGGAAGCGGTGGGGGGAGGGGGGGCGGCTCCTGGGGCACCTCTGTGGCCCCCTTGCTGTGTGTGACCCTGGGGCAGCCACTCCCTCTCTGGGCCTCAGCGGCTCTGTCTTTCAGACGAGGCGGGCACCACCTGTCGGCCCTTCACGCTCTGCCTTTCTAACTGCTCCTGGTTCCTGGGTCTCTATGCGGCTCCCTTTAGGAATGAGGAATCGCAAAGCACTGGCATCTGTGTGGAGGCCAATCCCGGGCAGGAAGCCTGCACACGGGCCGGCCGGGGGTGGGGGCGCTGGAGCCCTTGAAGGGCGGGGC
>SJXO01002330.1:242226-293947 GCA_006408615.1 Connochaetes taurinus
GTCAGAAACGCCCGGGCGGGGCCGCGTCCTGAGACCCCCGGGGAGCAGAGGCGTGGCCGCTGGCCGCCTGGAGCCCCCACCTCCCGGGCGCACCGAGACGGAGCGGCCCAGAGGTTCCAGCGGGGCCGTGGGGGCCACGGGGTCGTGAGCTGGCCCGGGGCTTTGGGTCCAAGGTCACCACCTGTCCACTGGGCCGCCTGGGTGGGCGACGTCCCCTCTCTGAACCTCACTCCTAGCCGTTTAAAAGGTGGGGACCGCGATTCCGCCTCCCACAGTCTCAGGGACAGGGCAGATCCAGGTTGAGGGGATAAAAGCGCAGCGATGACACCCTCGCCATCCTAGGTGGCAGCTTCCTCGGAGCCCACTGGGGACGTCACAGCACCCCAGTGGCGGGGCGTGCAGCGCAGGTGGGGTGCAGAGCGACTGTTAAGGGTCGGGGGTAGCTGGGGCCCCAGGGTCTGGACTCCAGCCCTTCCCCGCCAGCTGTGTGGCCCTGGCCCGGGGCCAGTCCAGGTCTCAGCTCTGAAAAGGAGCGCCCCTGCTGGGCTATGGAGGAAGCAACGCCGGCTGGAGCACTCAGCGCTCCTGCAGCTGGGAGCACCCAGCATTCACGTGGCCTGGAGCACTCAGCGCTCCTGCAGCTGGGAGCACCCAGCATTCACGTGGCCTGGAGCACTCAGCGCTCACGCAGCCGGGTGGGCGGCGCCAGTACTCGGGCGGGACTCAGGGCTCCCGGGCCTCAGTCTCCCCATGGGTTGAGGAGGGAGTGGGGATGGGGCCTGCTGTCTCATCAGAGTGTGTCTCTCCCCCAAAGATGGACAGACCATGGTCACCTCAACCACAGAGTCAGAACCAAGGGGCAGCGGTGACGGCCAGGCTGTCCCCTCCCTGGTCTCTGCGGCGCAGAGGCCGCAGGCGGGCGCTGGGTGGACAGTGCAGTGGGCTGAGCCGGCTGCTGCGTTATCACCGGCAGAAGCTTCGAGGTGGTGGGGCTCAGCCCATGAATGCCGGCTCACGAGAGGCCCCAGGAGAGAACCGGAGGTCAACACAGACCCCCCACCCCCAGAAGAGGCCACCAAGTGGGCAGCTGCTCCGTCCTCCCGCTGGCCACGGGGCGGGGGGAGGCAATGGGGTCACGAAACAGAGACGCTGTGCAAACTGTAAAGGGCTGTGCACAGGTAGTTATGTCCATGTGCGAGGCCCAGGGCATCGTCATCCCAGTGACGGGAGGGATGCCGGGAGCGTGGAGGGGGTGACTGCGGGAAGAGGACCCCGGGACCTCCCAGAACACAGCAGCTTCGCCATGAAAGCCAGCGCTCCTGTCTGCCCCACCCCTCAGGGGACTGTGGGGACGGGCGTCCGGGGTCCAGGTCCACTGGCAGCCCCGGGGGACTCCTGCCATCACCTGTCAGAAGGAGAGGACCCAGGGTAGGGCCCGCCCGGCCCCAGGCCTGGCGGTGGTGGCGCAGGGGCTCCGGCGGAGGGGGTGTTGGGGGCGGGCGTTACCTAGAGTCTGTGGGTGGAGCTCATCCTCTATGAACTCCTCCCCCTGGATGGCGCTCTGCACACCCTGGCTGTGGCTCACGGGGCTCGTCATTTCCTGCTCCTTCTCGTTGTGCATCTGGGCATACACGGTCCTGCCGGGGCGTTTCCTGCAAGGTGGGGGGCGGGGAGATCAGGGCTCTGCCTGGGACGCCTGTCCCTGGAGGCCCCCAGCCCACCCTTCTGTGCAGTGCTCTCATCGCTCCCGGGTCTGCCTCCTGTGCCACCTCTGCGCCACGCCACCTCCTCCAGGAAGCCCCCCTGCACCACCTCTGGGCCAAGCCACCTCCTCCAGGAAGCCCTCCGTCCTGTGAGCTCCCACAGCTCTGGGTTTGCCTCTGCCCCAGCGAGGACCGTCCATCTGTCTCCCCTGAGGCGTGCTGCAGGGAGAGGGTGTTTCTTTATCTCTTTCAGCTCCCTGTCACCCATCACCTCCAGGTTCTGATCAGGTCGCCAGGCGTGTGTTTCCACAAGGCATGTGATGCTGACAGGCTCCGAGAGGTGTTTGCCGAGCCCTGCCCAGGCCCTGGGGCATCCTCTAGTGCCCGTCCTCTCCAGGGCAGAGGGAAAGGAGATGGAGGGCACAGCCCCCCTCTGCCTCAGCTGGGACTAGGCTCAGGGCCCTGGGCCTGGCTCCTTCGTGTGTGACGCCCACTTAGTTGGAGCAAAACTCCAAAGGGTGCATGGTTCTACTTTACAGATGAGGAAACTGAGGCTCAGTGGGAGGGTGGGCTTCCTCAGAGCCACCATAGGCAGTTCGCCAACAGCAGCAGTTCTCTGGAAATATTCAGATGGCAGGATGCACATTCAGGCCCCGGGGTGGGTTGGGTCATGACTGGCCCCAGGGGACTACAGCACTGATAGCCTCTGAGACTTAGGAGCTGCTTGTTATGCAGGCAGGCCCAGCCCAGGCTGACGGCTGCGCCAGCCAGGAAAGTCCAGCTCCCCACAAAGCTCAGAGGGTTCGGACAAACGGGGCATCTCTGCCCACCTGTTCTGCTCTCTTCCCCAGGTGGACGCCAGCGCTCTAGGGGGGCGCGCTCACCCCCAGAACTGTGCTCTGTCCACAGTTTCCATAGTAACCACCCTCCCATGAGTAATTCAGAAATAAGCCCTCAGAGCGCTGGGTGAGCCCAGGGGTCACACCCTCGCCTCTCCTGGGCCAGCTCCTGGGCTGGGCTCCAGGTCTTCCCTTCCCCACCTCCGCTCCTCTGCAGACAAGGTGCCTTCGGGACCGTTTACACTGGGCGCCATAACTCTGGAGCAACTCGTGGGAGCTGCACTCTGGGCCTTGGGGGGTCTGAAGACGGCAATTTACAGAGACCAGAACCCTGCCCCTTTCATGCCCGACCTGCCAGACCTGCCTTCTGCTGCCCGGGCAACTCCTGCCACCCTGCAGTTCTCAGGAGCCCTTCATTTGTGTGCAGTCACTTCAGTCTTGTCCGACTCTTTGCGACCTTATGGGCTGTAGCCCGCCAGGCTCCTCTGTCCGTGGGATCCTCCAGGCAGGCGTACTGGAGTGGGCTGCCCTGGGAGAAGCCCAGATTCGCCCCGACTAAGGTCCGAGGGGAAAGAGAAGGGGGTGGGGCCAAACCCCGAGTCCAGCCGGTGCCTCCAGCACAGCTCTGACCTGGGAGGCAGCGTCTCACCCGTCCTCTCTGCAGCCTCTCGGGACTCACCCACTAACAGCCTGCCTCAGCCAGGCCAGGGCCGGGCAGTTTTCACAAGGTCCCAACTAAACACATCACGGTAAGAATGGAGGTGTGCTCAGGACAATGTCTGCAGGCGACAGGGCCCTGCCTCTGCACCTGCCCACCTCTTCTTCCCTTTTTCCTGCCTCCCTCCTGATTAGTCCCCTTTTACAGATGAGAAAACTGAGGCCCAGGGAGGGAAAGAGACTGGCCGGAGCCACAGGCTGGATGGCGAGCTGGTCTGGGAGGCTGACCGTCTGGGCTGCCCCGCAGGTTGGGAGGGTGGGTTGCCCAGTGTGAATGGTCCTGGAGGACAGAGACCCAGCAGAGCCCTGGGCTGCAGGAGGGACCCTTGGCCTCCAAGGAGCAGGAGCCGGAGGGTCAGGATGTCTCCAGACTGTTCCCAATGGTGACCCTGAGCGAGGAGACCGAGGCCACTGGAGCCAAACCAGCCAGATGAGGTGAAACGTGGGGGCCGGGTCTCACAGCTGCATTTGCAGGACATGAGTCTGGCGACACTCTCTGGCCTTTGTGTCCATCCCCGGGCCCCGTATCCGGGTAAGATCAGATTCTCCAGCCCCTCTGAGGGTGCCCATGAGTAATCCTAGCACTGCAGGCTATTAAACCCATTTTTACAGATGAGGATCAAGGTCAGAGGGGAGGAGGCACCACAGCCCCTCTGATGACGGCACACTGAGCTTGCCACCCACCCAGCCTCATCCCAAGCCCCTGCCTGCTCCCACCCTGGGTGTCACTACCCAACCCTGACTTCTCCCGGAAAGAAGCTGGAGCCCACCCCACCCCCCAGTTGCCATGGGGCGCCTGGCACTGGGCAGTTCTGGCTCAAGCTCGTGGAGGGAAGGGTGGAAGAGCGCTGTGGGGAGCATGGGTGGTAGAGGACACGGCCTGGGGTCAGATCCTCACTCCTCAGCTATGTTGCTCTGGGACAATCGCTTGACCTCTCTGAGCCTGGGTTTCCTCATCTGTAAAATGGGTGTATGGAGCAGAGGCGGGGATTGGGTGGAAGACGCTCCCTGGCTTGTGAGTGGCCGGCTGCCCTCAGGGACTGAGATGACTCAGGACCAGTGCGCGGGTCCAGATGAGGGCCCCTCCCTGTCCCGCGGCCCATCAAGGGCACAGTCCCAGCCCCCCGTGGCCCTCGGGCCCCGCCCACATGCCCCACGAGCCCAGGGAGGCCAGGTGGCCTTGCCTTTTGAACTTGTACAGGATGAAGGCCCCGATTGCGAAGAGCCCGCTGATGAAGAGGATCGCCACCGCCCAGTAGCCGCCTCCACCTCCCAGGCTCGGGGAATCTGTGGGCAAAATGGCCTGTGAGTGCTCAGAGTGGGCAGTGGCTGCCCCCGGAACCTGGGACACCACTGGGTAAATCCCGGCCCTGGTCTTTCCCCCCCCAGAAAGTGGACACAGCTCCGTCCAGACCGTTGCTGGCATGAACATGTGTCTTCATGGAGCAGAAAGCGGCCCTTAGGCTCCTGCCAAGATTCTTGCCCCAGAGCGGGGAGGACAGTCCATGGTGGGCGTGGGGGCAGAGTGCACCTGAGACCCTGCGTGCATGCCCAGTTGCTTTAGTCACGTCTGACCCTGTGACCCCATGGACTGCAGCCCGCCAGGCTCGTCTGTCCAAGGGATTCTCCAGGCGAGAGCGCTGGAGCGGGGTGCCATGCCCTCTTCCAGGTGGCCTTCCTGACTCAGGGATCGAACCCGGGTCTCTTACATCTCCTGCACTGGCAGGCGGGTTCTTTACCACTGGCACCACCTGGGAAGCCCAATCTGAGAGCCTAAATGATCTAAATTAAAGCAAGAGCTCCGTGCGTGTCCACGGGGGAGGGCAGCAAGGCTGACCAGGATTTAACTGAAGACAACCACCCGGCTAGGAGGGACATGTGGTGAGCAGAGGGGGCCCCTCTGCCCCCAGTGTACACAGTAGCCAGCATCGTCTGAGGGGCCTGGACGCCCGCCGGTCCCACCTTGCAGAGGCGAGCCCGGCCCAGGCCTCACCTGTGTCCATGTCCCTCACGGCCACCACGACCCGGACCCCGCCGCGCAGGAGGAAGCTGATCTTCTGTGCGTTCAGCACCTGCTGGATGGCCATGAGTCTCTGAAAGCACAGAGCAGGGGAGTGAGGGGGGTCTTCAGGGTCCCAGCAAGGGGAGCGGGAGAGCTGGGCGGACGTCCGCCCCGACCCTCCGTGGTCAGGGGGCTGGGGGAGGGACCCTGCGCCTCTCCGGGCCTCAGTCACCCCATCTGTAAAATGGGAATGCTAGCCACCAGCCAACTCTGACCAAGATCCTCTGATGGGACACAGGGTGACCCAAGCGTGGCCCCGCCCTCCCAGAGCTCTGGTTTAGTTGGGACCATGGAGTGTGGCAATCCAGGGATGTCCGGGAGGCCCCTGGCCCCAGAAGTAATCAGGGCAGGCTTCTCGGAGGTGGAAGACCAAGAAGAGGACAACGCAGGGTCAGGGCAGGTGACCCTGGTAGGTGAGTGACCCCACACCTGAGGCACAGAACTCCCAGGGGTGGTGTTGCAAGACTGTGGGGTGGGGGATGGGCAGTGGGCCTCTGGGGCGCCCTACTGGTTTGGAAATTCACAAGCGGGGAATTTCTGGGGTTTGGAAGGGACTCAATCAGCCCACATGGGTGTCAAGTGTGACCCTTCTGCACAGGTGGGGGCAGAGGTGCTGGGAAAGGAGGCCCCCAGGGATGGTGGTCCTGTGGCATCGCTCCCGGGGCCTCTGGGGGGGGGACATTCCCTGGGGACTCTGGCCGAGCCTCGCTGAGCAGTGTTTTGGCCTCTGGGACTCGGCTCTTGTTCACAGAATGAGGGTGCTGGGTTGGCCTGTTGCTTACACAGCTCCCCACCTGGAGGATCTGGGAAGCACCTGGTGGGTGGTAACGCCCATTTTACAGACGAGGGAAGCGGGGCTCAGTGAGACCCCTGCCAGGAAGCACAGTGCGGGCATGGTGCCCACCCCCGCTCTGGCTGCAGAGCTGTGCTCCAGCCACCCCTGGGCGGCCTCCGGGTGGACCCTTGACTGTGCCGGCCTGACCCACAGCCCATCCGGAAGGGCAGCCGCGTCTGAACCCGGGGCTCCCAGCCATGCCCCAGGCTCTCGACACCTCTCTGTCCTCAGGTCATCGTGAGGATTCATACAAGCATCTCGCGTGGCGCCCCGAGCCCTGAGCTCTGCACACAGCAGGCTCCGCAGGATTGGCTGCTGGCGGTGGATGGGTGTGCGGCTAAGGCTTCTCCCTGACATTGGGCATGTGGTTTACTCCAAGCACTCAGGACAGGGAGAGAAGTTCAGTTCAGTCGCTCAGTCATGTCTGACTCTGCGACCCCATGGACTGCAGCACGCCAGGCTTCCTTGTCCATCACCAACTCCCAGAGTTTACTCAAACTCATGTCCATTGAGATGGTGATGCCATCCAACCATCTCATCCTCTGCCGTCCCCTTCTCCTCCTGCCCTCAGGCTTTCCCAGCATCGGGGTCTTTTCCAATGAGTCAGCTCTAACCATCAGGTGGCCAAAGTATTGGAGTTTCAGCTTCACCATCAATCCTTTCAATGAATATTCAGGACTGGTTTCCTTTAGGATGGACTGGTTGGATCTCCTTGCAGTCCAAGGGACTCTCAAGAGTCTTCTCCAACACCACAGTTCAAAAGCATCAATTCTTCGGTGCTCAGCTTTCTTTATAGTCCAAATCTCACATCCATACATAACTACTGGAAAAACCTAGCCTTGCTTAGATGGACCTTTGCTGACAAAGTAATGTCTCTGATTTTTAATATGCTGTCTAGGTTGGTCATAACTTTCCTTCCAAGGAGTAAGCATCTTAATTTCATGGCTGCGGTCACCATCTGCAGTGATTTTGGAGCCCTAAAAATAAAGTCTGACACTGTTTCCACTGTTTCTCCATCTATTTGCCGTGAAGTGATCGGACCAGATGCTATGACCTTAGTTTTCTGAATGTTGAACTTTAAGCCAACTTTTTCACTCTCCTCGTTCACTTTCATCAAGAGGCTCTTTAGTTCTTCACTTTCTGCCATAAGGGTGGTGTCATCTGCATATCTGAGGTGATTGATATTTCTCGCAGCAATCTTGATTCCAGCTTGTGCTTCTTCCAGCCCAGCGTTTCTCATGATGTACTCTGCATATAAGTTAAATAAGCAGGGTGACAATGTAGAGCCTTGATGTACTCCTTTCCCTATTTGGAATCAATCTGTTGTTCCATGTCCAGTTCTAAATGTTGCTTCCTGACCTGCATACAGGTTTCTCAAGAGGGAATGGGGGCAGTACCCCACGGTTTACGCTGAGCACTCAGCAGAATGGGGGGAGTACCCCCACCTCCTTTCCTTCCAACCCTCAGTCTGAAGTGCCCCCAGTGGGTGCAGCCTGAGCCCAGTGCTGGCAGCCAGGACCCCTGCAGTCTTCCCCAACCTTCACCCAGCCTCTACTCTCAGATCCTCATCTGAGAAATGGGTCAATGACTCTCAACCGGCTGCTGACCAACATCTGGAGACACCTATCATCAGGGCTCAGGCGTGGCTGGGAGCCCGAGGTTCAGACACAGCTGCCCTTCGGGAAGGGCTGTGGGTCAGGCTGGCACAGTCAAGGGTCCACCCGGAGGCCGCCCAGGGGTGGCTGGAGCACGGCTCTGCAGCCAGAGCGGGGGTGGGCACCGTGCCTGTGCTGTGCTTCATGGCAGGGGTCTCACTGAGCCCTGCTTCCCTCGTCTGTAAAATGGGCGCTACCACCCACCCACAGGGGTCCTGCAGATCGGGCTACAGCCCCGCCTCAGCACTGGTCACTCTCTCCAGACCATCTGCGTGGGCATCAGTGCCTGCAACTAGTCCAGAGCTTGGCTGCGGTTCTGATTCTTTTTTTTCTGAGATATTTACTTTTGTAAAGTGTACCATTCAGTGGTTTTTAGTATATTCACAGCCACGCGACCACTACTACCGTTTAACTCCTCCCAAAGGAACCTTTCTATCCTCCCAAAGCAAATCCTGCCCCCACCAGCAGTCACCCCCCTGCCCCCCCCAGCCCCTGTGTTGTCTCTGTGGATTTGCCGATTTTGACATTTTATATAAATGGAATCGCACAATCAGTGGCTTTTTGTGACTGTCTTCTTTCACTTTGCGTCGTGCTTGGGTTCACCCGAGTTGCAGCCTGGATCAGAATGTCACTCCTGTTCATGGCTGAGTAATGTTCTGCCGTGCGTCTGGACTGCCTTCTCGCCTGGTCGTCTGTTCCGCTGTGCGTCTGGGCCGCCTCCTCCTCGCCCAGTCGTCTGCGGGTGGGCATGTGGGTTGCTTCCCCTTTGGGTTCACGGATACTCGTGCCTGAGTGTGTGTGTAGACACGCGTTTTTACTTCTCTTTGGTACATCCCTGGAGGGGTGGAGCTGCCATGTTATATGGTAACTTCGTGTTTGAAGCTCTGCCAGACAGTTTCTAAGGCGGCTGCACTGCTTCCCGTTCCATCTCAGCAGTGACAGGGGCCAAGTTTCTCCACATCTTCATCCACGCTCGTCACTGCCTGCTTGTTGTGGAATTACAGCTGCCCTGGAAGGCGTGAAGGGCTTCCCTTTCACCTTTCAGTCCCAATCCTAGTTGGGTGTCCTGAAACCAGGTCCCGGAGTCCTTTGGGTGGTGCTCACCCCTCGCAGTGAGGCTGGGGTGGGGCGACCAGGTCCAGCCAAAGAAATGGGAATGAAATTGGCGCGTGCCCCTTGGGGGCTGGTCCAGCCCGGCGCCCTGGTCCCCCAACTCCTCCACCATCGTGACCCAGGGGTAGCCACAAGGGGGAGGAGGGATAGTGATCGGTGAGCGATAAGCCTTTACGTGACGAAGAGTGACTGAGGTCCCCGTGTTTGTCGGGTATCGCCATCAGACCCTACGCTGTGCAGGGGGCACCCGGCCCAGTGGCCGCGGGAGGTACCTTGTCACTGGTGAGGCTCCTCTTCCTCGTAGGCCTGGGAGGGGGCAGGAGCACGTGCAGGTCGGCCAAGGTGGGCAGCCCCGGCTTTACCACCGTCACCATCAGCTCCTCAGGGATGCTGGTCTCCTGCGGGGACACAGAGAGCCACTCTGATGCGCCAGCATGCCTCCTCTGTCCCAGCCATGCTCCAGGGCCCCCGCGATCACACCCCCTCCCCACGTGACCTGTCCAAGTCTTGGCCGTTCTTGACCCCTGCCCGGCATGGGGGTGGCCCCAGCATTCTTTGGCGTTATCGTCCACCTCCCGCATCCCTGCCCTCCTGGGCCCTCAGCCTTTCTCCTCCCACCCCCACCACAGCCTCCGCTTGCCCAGGGCTGGCCCCCTTCAGCTCAATTCTCCCACTGCCTGCAGGTGAGCAGGCCCCTCCCTCGCTTACTGTCCTCCCAGGTGTCAGGACTTCTGACCACGCAGCTCCCTCAATCCACAAAGCTCTGCTTCCTGTAAGTCCCACTCCACGCACATTCATCTGGCAAACTCCTATTCACCCTTCAGTGCCCAAGACAATACTACCCGAATTCTTAATGGGCCAAAGGGAGGCATGGCCGTGGGGAGCGTCAGCCTGGGACAACCGTGGATGACTCTAGGGAGCTGGGCTTTCTCCCACTGGGGGGTCAGGGGCCTCAAGTGCCCCATGCCCACCCTGCCTTTGTCTTCTGTGAGCTCACTGACGGTAGACATCGCAGAGACTTGTCTGTCTCCCGTATCCAGCAATGAGTAAATGAGAATCACTTTAAAGAGATTCTGGACCATTGGAGGAGGGCAACTGCGTCTCGTAACAGCTGGTGCTTACTAGATGTGCATGGAGCATGCAGCCCTGCCCCTCCCCCACAAGAGGATGCTCCGACCCTGTGTCCCCCAGGGCCAGGTGAAAGGATCCTAAGTGGCTTCCAAGCACCATTGTCGGCGGACCCAAAGAACAGATAATTAGGACACAGGGCAGCCTGCCCGTCCCCCGTCCCCTTCCCTGAGGACTCTGGCCCCTGCCCCCCACTTCCCCGGGGTACCCACAACCCATAAGAAGGGCGGCGGCTCTGCCACGGGTGGGCCGGGTACCTTGGAGAGGAGCCGGGACACCACGAGGCCAACGTCTTCCCTCCACTCGGGGGTGTTGGGATTGTGAGCGTCCAGGTCCTTGGAAAACTGCAGAGGCACGACCTGAAATTGATCTGAAAAGAGGTGGAGTTGGGAGAGTGTCACCACCCTGCTCCTTTCACAGCCGGTGGCCACACACCCTGGCTGGTCCAGGGCTGGCCCTGGGGGTGGATCCCGCCGCCCACCTTCAGAAAAAAGATTCCTCCCCATCTGTGTGCCAGCAGCTGTCCCTGACAGGGCCCACTGCACTGCTGCCATTTAATAATAAAAACAACAACGGTGACAACGATGAGGATGGTGGTGCTGACCTGGGAGGGAGCCAAGCCTGCCCTGTGGCTTCCCCATCAACCCTTGAGGACAGACAAGCTTGGCCTTCCATCTCCTAGGGATCCACTGAGTTTGACCGGGCTGTCCCCCCACCGAATAAGAGTCCCTGGAGAGCAGAGTCCACCTGCCCCCGACCACCTTCTCTTTCTCTCAAATTCCCCAGGGCCCCCAACTCAAGACACCTCTTCTAAACCAACAAGCAGCAGGTGGTGAAAGAAAGACCCAGCCCTGGGAGCCTCAGAGTGAACTGTCCTCTTTCCACTTAGCTCCCGAGCCTTGGTTTCCTCATTTGTAAAGAGGGAGGGGGCTCTGCAAGGGTGAGCAGTCAAAGGGACAAGTGCCTCGTGAATGTGCAGTGCGGGTGGAGGTGAGTGTTTCAAGGCTCTGGGCTTGGGGTGCGGGAGTGAACAATGGCCAAGGGCTGTCCCCTGAATACTTTACTGATGGCTGCTGTCCATGGCAGATGCTGTCTTAGAGCAAAATGAGGTTTTTATCGGGGCGATAAAGAGGGGAACGTGGCTCTGGGTGGTGGGACGCCTCCATTCTGAGGGCTAATTTTTGGTTGCAACTGTCTCCTGGGGGCGAGGCTCAGAGCCCCCAAGCAGGGAATAATAGATAAATGGGAGACAGATTCAGAGCAGAACTCCCAATAAAGTCAAGATCCCATGTCCTTTGAGATATAATCGCATGACAGTCCTCAGAGGTCAGGATGCTGAGGACAGGTGCCCACGGCGGGGGCGAGGGGAGGGAGTGAACTGTCCTCTCTCCACTGGTCTTTCTTTCACCACCTGCTGCTTGTCTTGAGTTGGGGGTCCTGGGGAATTTGAGAGAAAGAGAAGGCGGTGGGAGGCAGGTGGACTCTGCTCTCCAGGGACTCTTCTTCGGTAGGGGGACAGCCCGGTCAAACTCAGTGGATCCCTGGGAGACGGAAGGCCAAGCTTGTCTGTCCTCGAGGGTTGATGGGGAAGCCACAGAGCAGGCTTGGCTCTCCCTCCCCGTGCCCAGTCCCAGCTCTGTGCCCCCGGTGCGTGACCTCACCAAGCCCCTCAGCTGCATCCTCACTCGTGTCGTGTGGGGCTCGTGAGTGCCCCGTGCACAGGGGTCGTTGGTGTTTATTTTACAGATGGGGAAACTGAGGCCGGGGAGCCCAGAGGTGTCGGAGCCATGCTGGGCCATCCCTCCGTCCAGCCAGGGCCGCCCCAGGGTGGCTGGCGCCTCGGTGGGTACCCCCCTGCCTGGCCCGACCCTCAGCTCCCGGGAAGGAGCCGCTGCATTGCCTGCCGCGGTGGGGGAGAGGGCACTCACCCAGCACGCGGACCACCTTGGAGTCCTGCAGCACGGAGGTCCCGCAGGCAGCCTGCACCGTCACCCGCACGTCCCCCGGGTCCCCAAACCGCGTCGTCACAGAGTTCTCCAGGGACAGGCGGGGCTGTGGGCACAAGTGGGCTCAGGACCGGGCAGGAGAGCTGGCCCCACGGGAGCTTGCTGAGAGCGCCCGGGGGGCATGGGGAGATACCCCCAGAGAGACTCCTGGACCTGAGAGCTCCCCAGCACAGACACGCATCTCCCAGGGCCCCCTGCCCTCCAGAGGCACCAAGACCCCCTGTGTGGATGGTGTCGAAGGCCCAGTGTGGCTGTTAGGCTGGGCGTCCCTGTCACCTTCCTGCCCCAGCCCAAGCTCAGCTGGGCTGTAGCACCTTCATGCTCGGACCCCAGGTCCTGGCTCAGCACCCACCACCCCATGGGGTGGGGCACCCACGTCTATCGTGGGTCCACACTATGATCTCGGGCCTTGCAGATGGGGAGACAGAGGCTCTGGGAGGTGTAACAACCCTCCAAAGGCTCAGCTGGAGATGGCTGACTTGCTGCTCGAGCCCAGAGCCCGAGCACCTTCCTCACCCATCCCCACGCCCCAGAACCACAGTCCTGAGCCCTGAGCCCCTCCCAGGCTGGGCCCTTGGCTGCTGTCTCGGGGGGCTGCAGGGCTGCCATTTGCTGAATGAGCAAAGGATCCCCTTTGAGTCTTGGGGTCCATTCCCCCAGGCTAAAGGGCAGCCTTGTCCACAAAGGTCCTCAGGACCTCCCACCAGGCATCTGTCTTCGGTTCCCCATGGCTCTCAGGACACAACCCACAACCCTGGGTGATGCTTCTGAGGTTGGGCTCAGCCCAGGGACCCCCTCCTCCACGAAGCCCTCCCTGATTACCTCCATGCTCAAATTAGAAATGATCTGTCTCCTTCCTGTGACACTTGTCACACCCCAACTCGGGTCACCTACTCTGTTCACACGTCTTCCCCAGGAAAAAGCATGGTCTGGTCTGATCCGATTGACCACATTTTCTACCACACTCAGACACAGCCGGACAATAAGCAGCTGCTCAGGGTGGAGGGAGGGCTGGTGTGCGCCCGCCTCACCTCCATGGTGCCACATGCTCTGTCCTGCCCGGTACGGAGGGTGGGATCTGCCCCAGGCTCCACCCCAGATGGGAGCCTGTTGGGAGGAGGGGCCTCCAGGGGCCCGGGCCTGCGTACCTGCAGGCTGTGGCCGATCCACCAGTAGAAGACGGTGAGGTTGGGGTTCAGGGGCAGCAGCACAGCCGTGAGGTTCACCTCCTGGTTGACGCCGATGACAGGAACCACTTCCAGGTACAGGGCCTGCAGGGGGGCTGCAGGGGCCACACAAAGGTCAGGGGTCAGAGGGCATCAGGGCACTGGCCATGTCACACATTGCTATTGGTCACTGTCCCCATCAACCTCATCACCACCACCAACACCTCTACACCATCATCACTACCTCCACCAGCATCAGCCCCACTAGAAACACTACCACTTTCATCGCCACCATCATCATCATCACCATCATCATCATCACCACCACCATCATCACCATCATCATCACCACCACCACCATCACCATCACCACCACCATCACCACCACCACCACCACCATCACCACCACCACCATCACCACCACCACCACCATCATCACCACCACCACCACCACCACCACCACCACCATCATCACCACCACCATCGTCACCACCACCACCATCACCATCACCACCACCACCACCACCATCACCATCACCACCACCACCATCACCATCACCACCACCATCATCACCACCATCACCACCACCATCGTCACCACCAACCCCGCTGTTGCACAGACCACCGTGGGTGTGGCCTCCAGCCCCGCCTGCCGGCCTTCCTACCCCTGGGCCCCCCGTGCTTCCCCAAGGACAGCTCTCTGCCACAGGGAGTCGCCCTGGGCCTGGCAGGGGCGATGGGCTCACCGGTGACCTGGACAAACAGCACTGCCTCGTCGTGCCCCGCCACGTTCTCCGCCCTGACGGACACGCGGTAGATGCCGGGGCTCTCGTAGCGGTGCCGGATGGGCTCCCCGGTCAGTGTGAGGTTCACGTACATGGCCTTGAAGCCGTCCCCTAGGTCCACCTGGTACTTGGTGGTCAGGACATCGCCCTGTAAGGCACACCAGGGGGTCACTTAGGACCTGGCCGCAGAGCTGGGAGCCAGCGATGGGCCATTCACTGGCTTGCTCACTCACTCATTCATTCATTCATTCCCCCACTCCTTTCTTTCCTCAAAGCGAGCTCCCTGGGGACTCCAGGGAACCAAGTCTGTCCTATCCTTGCCCCCCCACACCCAGCCTGGAGGGCAGGGCCGAGACCAATAGGAGAGGATGGAAGCAGTAGCCAGGGTCAGGTTTGCATTTCAGAAAGATGACCCAACCGCTGAGGCGGAGAGGAATCAGCTCAGATGAGATCAGGGAGGCCTGAGCCAGGGACCGGGAGGGCAGGGAGAGGCCCCCCGACCTGCTGCACAGTTTAAGGAACAGGGAGATGTGCGTGCATAAAAACTCTTAGTCTCCTAGGAAATTGCAAAACAAAACAAAACGAAACATTATTTTCCCCTCTGATGCTGCGATTCCTGCGTGTTCTTTCATCTTCTCACTCTACGTGCTGCCAGCAGTGATGCTCGGGTGCACAGGCTCTATGCAGGGAGGGGGTCCCACGTCTGTCACCCCCTCCCTGGCATCTCCTCGCCCACACGAGCTGTCTAATCGTCTGTCTAATCCCCACTGCGAACATCGCCCTTCCAATAACCGTGCTTTCCTCATGGAGTCTTGGGAAAGGAAATTGAGGAAGCAAACAGGAACTTTTCTAACTTCGTGGCAAGAATGAGTTCTTCAGTTATTCCAGGGCCTCTCTCCCCGTCACCTCCCTATCATATCTTCCTGGCACCCCTCTGCCTGCTGGGGGAGCACCCAGGAAACCATGTCCTAGGGGTCAGGAATGAAACACGACCATCATTAACTGTTCAGCGAGCCTCTTGGTTTACCCCTGCCAAACCCTAGAACTTGACAGAGTATGTTTATGTAAATTATGTTCATTCACCTTTCTTCACAAATACGCTGTAAAAGGTTGGATCATCCTCCCCCATCCACACCCACTCGGAGCCTCAGAACATGACCTTATTTGGAAATAGGGTCTTTGCGGATGTAATTAGTTACCTCGAGGTCACACTGAATTAGAACAGGATCTAAGTTCCATGGCTGGGTCTTTATCAGAAAGAGGAGCAGCTCTGAGACCCAGAAAGGGAGCCAGGTGAAGACAGAGGCTGGAGCGGGTGCAGCCCTCGCCCAGCGCTGCCCGGAACCCCCAGAAGCTGAGAGACACGGGAGGACTCTCCTTCCAGAGGGAGCCCAGCCCTGCTGACACTTTGATTTTGGACTTCCGGCCTCCAGAGCGCTTGAGGGGAGAACTCTCTGATATTTCAAGCCACCCAGTTTGTGGCCACTGTCGTGATGGCCTTGGGGACCTTACACAAGTATGTTCTATGCTCCCCGTTTTATAGGTTGAAGGACTGAGGCTCTGCGAGTCCAGAACCTGCAGGCTGGCTTGCGGTCAGGGCTCTCTCTGTTTAAAGGCAGCCTCGTAGATGGGGGTGGTCTCAAGGTCAACTTGCTCCGGGAGGGAGGGGTGTCCATGCAGCTTCCTGGGGGAAGAAGGGGCTTCTGGCTGAGTCTGGACGTGTGGCTTTGATGGGCAGGAGCCACACCACCTGGGGATGCTGTGTCCTGCCTGTGAGCAGCTAAGAGGGTGTGTTTTAACTCCTGAAACACTCCCCTTGGTTAAAACACTTCATCACAGGGACTTCCTTGGCGGTCCAGTGGTTGAGACTCTGCACTTCCACCACAGGGGCCACAGGTTCGATCCCTGTTTGGGGAACTAAGATCCCATATGCCATGTGGTATGGGCAAAAATAAATAAATAAAATAAAAAATCCTACCTTGTCAGCCTGAGCATCTCAAAGAGAGAGTAGCCCCTGCTTGCCTCAACTAAAGAAGAGCCCTCAAGCAACAAAGACCCAGCTCAGCCAAAATAAATAAGTAAAACTATATTAAAAAAAATAATAATAAAAACCTTGTCATAATCAGGAAGGTAATAGTGGCAATACCATGTGGTATGGGCAAAAATAAATAAATAAAATAAAAAATCCTACCTTGTCAGCCTGAGCATCTCAAAGAGAGAGTAGCTCCTGCTTGCCTCAACTAAAGAAGAGCCCTCAAGCAACAAAGACCCAGCACAGCCAAAATAAATAAGTAAAACTATATTAAAAAAAATAATAAAAACCTTGTCATAATCAGGAAGGTAATAGTGGCAACGTAAGAAAATACGAAAAGGCAGAGAAGTAGCTAGAAAGGAAAAATGGTAACGTCACCACAACACCCACCACCCACAGCATAGGTTTCCATGCAGATCTCTGTGTGTGTGTGTTTATTCCTGAGTGCTTCAAGAACACTCGGAAGTCTCGTGCTGAGCCAACTGCCAATTCACATGTAATTGTCAAGGATATAACACAGAGAGGCCCACGTTGGCGGTCTCCATGCGAACATCTTGCAGAACACGTATCACGGCTTGGAATCCAGTGATTCAGCCACGATTCAGTCACCCCTGGGGTCCCTAGGCCTACCCTTTCACACCCAGACGTGCCTCTCCGTCACATCCCCGACTCCATGGGATTAGAACCTCTAACCTGTTCTCCATTTCTATAAGTTCGTTACTTGGGGAATATTCTCTAAATAGAATTGCTGGGATTAGCGTGCTCATTCAGTATAATTCTTTGCAGATTCGCCCAAGCTGTGCTGTAGAGCCTGTTCCTTCTTACTTCAGAGTACCGCCCGTGGGATGGACATACCACCTCACCTCGCGTTTATCCACTCGCCCGTCGAGGACATCTGGCTGTCTCCCGTTTCTGGCTTTTGTGAATAAAGCTGCTGCGAACCTTGATTGCACAGGTTTTCCTGTGAGCCTCTTTGTTTCCCTGGGATAAAGGCCCGGGAGTGTAACTGCTGAGTCCTGTGCTTGTTGCATGCTTAGTTTTTAAGGAAATAACCAACTTTTCCAGAGCGGCTCTACCATTTCACGTCCGCGTGAGCCGCGTAGGAGGGACCCAGTTTCTCTGCCTCCTCACCAGCGTTCGGTGGGACCACTGTCTTTAATGTTGGTCATTCCTGTAGGCGCGAGGGCCCCCTTTGCGCTGCATTTCCTGCTGGCTAACGCTGGACGTGGTTCCCTGCGCGTATTTGCCATTCTCTTCAGTGACACGCGTCTCCGTGTCTTCAGCTCATCTTCTAATTGGCTTGCTTGTCCTCTTACGGTTGGGTTCTGAGTAATCATTATATATTCCGGGTACTAGTCCTTGTTGGATACGGTTTGTAATTATTTTCTCTGTGGCCGTCTTTTCACCTTCTCAGGCTCTGTCACAGATGACACGTGTCGCATTCTGATGAAGTCCAATTTATCACACTTCCTTCATGGATGGTGCTTATGGTGTCAATGCTAAGAATTCTGTCTAGCCCTAGAGCACAGGTATTTTCCCCTGTGTTTTTTCTACAAGCTTCACAGGTTTCCATTTAAGGCTGTGATCCACTTTGAGTCAACTCTGCCTCAGGCATGAGGTTCGTTTTCACCATATCCTTGTTCGTTGACGCCCGTCCTTCCTTCGCTGAAATGCTTTTGCGCCTGGGCCGTCTGTGTGGGTCTGCTTCTGGGTTCCCCTTCAGATCTTATGTTCAGTTCTGAGATCTTCACAGAACTTGGATTCCCCTAAATCCAGGGCTGTTTCCACACCTGGACTGGATGCCTGTATCTGTGGTTGTGTACGAATGCGAGTGCATAGTCACGTGTGGAAATGTGTAAGTGTCCGTGTCTGTGTGTGTGTGTGTGAGAGAGAGAGAACAGGGGTGTACCCCAGTGCGTGTACCCACTCCAACCTTGCACCCACTCCTTCCCAAGGCTTCGATGTGGGAGCCAGTGGCCTCTTCCGGACAGTGGAGGACAAAGGACTCTCTTCCAAGAGCATCTTTCTGCTGCTCCCTCGCCTCCGCCCCTGCAGGCGAGGGTCCCAGCCTGCTGTCCTGCCCTGGCTCCGGATGGAGCGTCTCAGCAGTGGCGAGCTGCTGGGATTCCGGGCTCTAGAGGGCAGCAGGTGGCCCTGTTTTCTACAAGTCAGTCCTGGAGCTCCGGGCGGCAGCTGGGTCCCCTCCGAGGTCCGGGTGGCCCGAGGCTGGGCAGGAGGCTGCACCCTCCTCTGAAGTGAATAAGCCTCCCCCCCGCCCCCGCACACACACACACCACCCCAGGATGGCCCGAGGCTGGGCAGGGGGCTGCACCCTCCTCTGCAGTGAACGAACCTCCCCCGTGCCCCCGCACACACACATGCTGCCCCAGGGTGGCCCGAGGCTGGGCAGGGGGCTGCACCCTCCTCTGCAGTGAACGAGCCTCCCCCCGCTGCCGCACACACAGACGCTGCCCCAGGGTGGCCCAAGGCTGGAGTGTGACTCTTAGGACCAGGCTCAATCATCACGGGGCCAGTAGGCTGATGCACCCTCTGCTCAGGTCTGGGGGCTGCAAACCAGGAGGTGTCCACATGGAGCCCCCAGGCCTGGACCCAACGCCAGCTCTGCGTGGCCCCACGTGGGTGGCTGCCCCTGTCCGAGCCTCGGCCTCCCCAGCTATAAAGCCAGCTAGTGGGAGCACAGCCCGTGGGCGGGGGAGGACAAAGGGGAACGCGGGCGCCCGCGCATTCAGTTCTTCACACAGGACTAGAGCCCCTGCTTTCCAGCATCAGAGACCGCGTCGACGTTCCCCGGTCCCCCCGGGCAGGCATGGAAGGACGTCTTCTGAACGGAGCCCTGCTCAGTTTGCCCAGCACGTCTGTTAACCGAAGCCCCCAGTGCTCGAGAGCCGTGAGCCGGGGGCCTGGGGCCCCGGGGCCCCGGGCAGGAAGAGGGGCCTCTGCACCCCCTTTGTGCACTCCTGTCTGCTTGTGAGGGTTTTTAGTTTCTATTTTTGGATTTTCTACAATGAGCATTTGTTACATCTATAATCAGAAAAATAAGCACCTGCATATTAGTTTAAATAGACTAGAAGGGAATAAATTAACAGTGGTCACCTTGAGAGAATAAGATTTGGGGTGACATTTGTATCCTTATGTTTTTGATGTGTTTCCCCAGTGTTCTACAATGAGTATATACTGTTCTTAAAATCAGGGGGAAAAAGTAACACTTATACTAGAAAAAGAAAGAACTACTAGGAGACAGGGAGGAAATTTGTATGTGTGTGTGTGTGTGTGTGTGTGTGTGTGTGTGTGTGTGTGTTAGTAGCTAAGTCATGTCCAACTCTTTGCAATCCATGGACTGTAGCCCACTAGGCTCCTCTGTCCATGGGATTCTCCAGGCAAGAATACTGGTGTGGGTTGTCAATCCTTTCTCCAGGGGATCTTCCTGTCCCAGGGATCGAACCCAGGTCTGCCATACTGCAAGCAGATTTTTTACCATCTGAGCCACCTGGGAAGCCCCATATATATATGTGTGTGTGTGTATATATACACATATATGAAATATTTCTATATCCGTCCATCTGTATTTGTATCTATGTCATCCATTAACTATCAATGATTTTTCCATCAGTCTATATCTATTTATCATTTATATCTATCTATCTATGCATCACTATGAACAAAGCTAGTGGAGGTGATGGAATTCCAACTGAGCTATTTCACATCCTAAAAGACGATGCTGTGAAAGTGCTGCACTCAATATGCCAGCAAATTTGGGAAACTCAGCAGTGGCCACAGGACTGGAAAAGGTCAGTTTTCATTCCAATCCCAAAGAAAGGCAATGCCAAAGAATTCTCAAACTACCACACAGTTGCACTCATCTCACACGCTAGCAAAGTAATGCTCAAAATTCTCCAAGCCAGGCTTCAACAGTATGTGAACTGTGAACTTCCAGATGTTCAAGCTGGATTTAGAAAAGGCAGGGGAACCAGAGATCAAATTGCCAACATCCGTTGGATCATATAAAAAGCAAGAGAATTCCAGAAAAACATCTACTTCTGCTTAATTGATTATGCTAAAGCCTTGATTGTGTGGATCACAAAAAACTAAGAAAAATTCTTAAAGAAATGGGCATACCAGACCACCTGACCTGTCTCCTGATTAATCTGTAAGAGGGACAAGAAGCAACTGATAGAACTGGACATGGAACAACAGACTGGTTCCAATTTGGGAAAGGAGTACATCAAGACTGTATATTGTCACCCTGCTTATTTAACTCATATGCAGAGTATGTCATGTGAAATGCTGGGCTGGATGAAGCACAGGCTGGAATCAAGATTTCTGGGAGAAATCTCAATAAACTCAGATATGCAGATGACACCACCCTTAGGGCAGAAAGTGAAGAGGAACTAAAGAGCCTCTTAATGAAAGTGAAAGAGGAGAGTGAAAAAGCTGGCTTAAAACTCAATATTCAACAAATGAAGATCATGGCATCCGTTCCCATCACTTCATGGCAAATAGATGGGGAAACAGTGGAAACAGTGTCAGACTTTATTTTTTTGGGCTCCAAAATCACTGCAGATGGTGACTTCAGCCATAAAATTAAA
Organism: Connochaetes taurinus; assembly: GCA_006408615.1. NCBI lineage: Eukaryota > Metazoa > Chordata > Mammalia > Artiodactyla > Bovidae > Connochaetes > Connochaetes taurinus. Next base: position 262,875 of record SJXO01002330.1, read on the forward strand.
CAATGCTTGATTCTTGGAAGGGAAGCCATGATCAACCTAGACGGCATATTAAAAAGCAGAGATATTACTCTGCCGACAAAAGTTTGTCTAGTCAAAGCTATGGTTTTTCCAATAGTCATGTATGGATGTGAGAGTCGGACCATAAAGAAAGCTGAAGAATGATGCTTCTCAATTGCGGTGTTGGGGAGGACTCTTGAGAGTCCCTTGGACTGCAAGAAGATCCAACCAGTCCACCTTAAAGGAAATCAGTCCTGAATATTCATTGGAAGGACTGATGCTGACGCTGAAGCTCCAATACTTTGGCCACCTGATACAAAGAACTGACTCACAGGAAAAGACCCTGATGCTGGGAAAGATTGACGGCAGGAGGAGAAAGGGATGACAGAGGATGAGATGGCTGGATGGCATCACCGACTCCATGGACACGGGTTTGGGTGGACTCCCGGAGTTGGTGATGGACAGGGAAGCCAGACCATGGGGAATGGGGACACAAAGAATTGGACATGACTAAGCAACTGGACTGAACTGATTTATCTGCCTATCACCTATCACAGAATTTGTATTGGCTATGAGATTATAAAGTAATAATTTTTTTAAAACCTGCCTGTTTTTCTTAAGATTCTGAATTAGCTAGATCAGTATAACCAGAGGTTTAAAACATTCTATGGCCGTCCACAGGAATGAACGAATCTGACATCACCATGCGGTCAACACCCAGGCAGACGTGTTTGAAGCCGCCTCTCCCTGGGCCTGAGCTGGCGGCTGGCTGCTCCGTTGCCCCTGCCCTCCACTCCCTCCCGAGTTTTCCATTTCATTGCTTCAATGCTGGTCTGGACCTGGGCAGGGGTCTCCAGCGCACTGTTACCTTCCGCAGTTTGGAAACACTGGTCCAGTGACTCCGCACTCCAGGACTTCAAGGGGGAGAGGACGCTGCCCACCGCCCCGTCTGCCCGGCCGAAGCGGCCCCTCACCTGCTCCTGCCGCACCACGAACAGGACGTCCTCCCCGGGCCGCACGGCCACCGCCTCGCCGCGGATGCTGACCTGCAGGCCCCGCGGCGGCAGGAGCGGGCACTGCAGCCGCACTGGGCTCTGCCGCGGGTCCACGCCGCCCTCGCACACATTGGACACCAGCTTCCGGTACCTGCAGCCAGAAGGCGGGTCAGCATCCGTCCGGACGGCCCGGGGCCTGCCGCCCGGCCGGACAGCTTCGGTCACGTGCGAGGGCTCTTGGCTTGTGACTCCCATGCTTCAACCCCCTCCCTCTTCCAGACTCCATCTGTTTGCTCTTTCTACCCCATTTTGGAGCTGGGGAAACTGAGGCTCAGAGAAGGGAATGAGCTCTAATGGTAGGACCGCGGCCCTCACTGATCCAAGCATGTTCTCATGATGCTGAGAGGTGTTGTTGCTGGGGGACGACTGGAGAAGTCAGAATGGATACTGCGACTTTGCTGGGAAACATGGTCCGGGGAAGCCAGAGTGCCCTGGAGGGGCTGGGACTTCCCAATGACGCGCCACCTGGCTGTGGGCAAGCACAGTCCCACGGGAGGCCTCCTCCTCTTACATTGAGGGACTGGGGACAGGCGACACCCGATTCACCAGCTCATTCATGCAACACGAATTGACTGAGCATCTGCTATGCGCCAGGTATGAGGGCTGAGGTCATCCCTCGCAGCCCCTGCCCTTGCGGAGAGGACTGTCCAGTGGGAAGGCAGCCCTCACCAAACCACCCCCCACATCAAAGCAACATCACGTCTGTGACAGTATGGGGAAGGGGCTGCAGCTGGGGATCCTCTCCCCAAGAAAGGGACTTTCAGCTGAGAGCAGAAGGTGAGCAGGAGAGTGAAGAGTGTCCTGGGCACTGGAAATGGTGTGTGCAAAGGCCCTGTGGTGGGGGGAGGCAGGTGTGAGAGGAGGGTGGGGAGGGGCTGGCTGGCAGAGCCCAGTGCACTCTAGTAAACTTTTAGGGCCTCCCTAGTAGCTCAGTGGTAAAGAATCCACCTGCAATGCAGGAGACATGGGTTCAATCCCTGGATCAGGAAGGTCCCCTGGAGGAGGAAATGGCAACCCACGCCAGTATTCTTGCCTGGAGAGTCCCGTGGACAGAGGAGCCTGGCAGGCTACAGTCCATGGTGTTGCAAAAAGTCAGACACGACTCAGCGACTAAACAGTAACAACAAACTCTTAGGAGACGTTAGGAAAACCCTGCTGGGGTGGCTGAACTGTCATCATGCAAATGTGCATGTGGTTGGTTGGGAAAAAAATACCCTCCCTAAGAGCCACCCTCCCACAGCCCCTCAGCATCCAGAGTGTGCAGATGCCGTGAAATGAAACCCTTTGCCCTTGATATGGGTCCTGACTCTGACATTTCAGACCAGAGTCCCTGCTTGCCAAGCCCTGGAGCAGCTCCTGTGGCTCCCTGATGGAGGGATGGATGGATGATAGATGGATGATGGGTGAATTGTTGGAGGGATGGGAGGATGAACGGATGGCAGGCGAGTGAGTGAAAAAATAAAGAGATGGATGATTGGATGGATAGATGGATGATGGATGGATAAGTGGACAGGACAGATGGGTGGATGATGAATGAAGGATGGATGGGGAATACACAGAAAGATGATTGGATGATTGGATGATGATGGATGGATGGTGGATGGATGGCTGTGGAATACACAGATGACTGGATATTGGATGGATAGATGGATGATGGATGGATGGGTGGACAGAGGGGTGGATGGGTGAATGAATGAAGGATGGATGGGGAATACACGGGTGATTGGATGATTGGATGGATAGAGGGATAATGGATGGATGGGTGGATGGATGGATGATGGATGGATGGGGAATACACAGATGACTGGATGATTGGATGGATAGATAGATGATGGATGGATGGGTGGATGGATGGATGATGGATGGATGGGTGGGTGGATTGCTGGATGATGGATGGATGGATGATGGATGGATGGGGAATACACAGATAGACGATTGGATGGCTGGCTGGATGTATGTATGGATGGATGATGGACAGATGGGTGGGTGGATGATGGATGGATGGAGAATACACAGATAGATGATTGGATGGATGGATGGATGGATGGATGGATGATGGGCAGATGGGTGGGTGGATGAATGGATGATGGATGGATGAGGAACACCTGGAGAGATGAGTGGATGACTGGCTGGCTGGATGATGGGATTTATGCCGCTGAGGTCCGAGCGTGCAGTCTCTGGCCCTGCTTCTTGCTTGTTCAGGCTCTGTCCTGCCCCATCCCCAGGGGCAGCAACCAGGCTTGTCTAGTGAGTCCATAGGCAGCCCACTCCCTCTCAGAACCTCACTGCAGGGGCACAGAGACCTTTAAGATGGAGCTCGCTTAGGACCTGTGGAGTGGCGGGCTCCCAGCTGTTACGCACAGAACGCTGTTATAGTTTGATCCCCGAGACGCAGCATGCTCAGCCTCTGCAGGGGGAAGGAGGTCACCCCTGCGGAGCACTTCCCTCCCCCTCATGCACAGCGTGTGTCCATCACACCACACACCGAGGGACACACCATGTGTCGGAAAGCTTAGTCCAGTCCAAAGGACAACTGGGTGAGCGTGACAATAACTGGGGACGTTCTGTTCTCACAGAGTAAGCTCGGGGCCCAGGGTGAGTCAGGGAAGGCTTCCTGAAGGAGGCGCCATTCAAGCTGAGACCTAAAGGAAGGGTGAATATCTCTGGCCCAGCTCAGGCCTGGCTCGCTCAGGGTTGGCAGATGGGGAGGGGCTTTGGCACTGCAGGGGCTCAGGGGGGCCAGGCAGGCGGGTTCCTTCTCTGGGTAGAGAGGGTATGAGCGCCGAGGCCGGGGACCTCCTTGCTTTCTGTTCGGAGCGGGTTCAGGGGGTCTCTTCTCCCTGATGCTGGCCCATCTGGGCTCCGAATGGAGAGCCCTGGCCGGGGTCAGAGTCTGGGTGACTTGCAGGAGGCCCAGCGCAGAGGGCGGTCAGCCCTGATTTCTCTCTCCCTGACTCCACGCGAGGAGCCGTGGGCACCAGGCGGGAAAGGCAGGGGGTACCACGGTTCTGCCCTGTGCGACTCACCCGAGACTGCTGGTATAGGTCTGGCCCAGGACACAGTCGTCAGGGGGCGACAGGGGGTTAAACCAGAAGTTGGCAAAGCACTTGTTGGCATCGGACTCCAAGGAGGGGGCGCGCTCAAATCCGTAGTCACTGGGAGGAGGAAGATACGGTGGTCAGGAGACCGGCAGTGGCAGGGGGTGGGAGCCAGCCCAGGGCAGGTGCCCCACACCAAGGACACAGAGAGGCGGATCCACAGGCCCCGCCCCAGAGGGGAGAAGGGCGAGAAGGGATGCAAAGGGGATTCTGGGAAATTATAGCAGAGCACTGAACCCAGCCTGGGCATCCTGGAGGGCTGCCTGGAGGAGGTAGGCTGACGCTCAATGGAAGATCAAGAGATAACCAGGGGAAGGGGGGAAGGGCACTGCAGGTGGGGGCCAGCCCCTTCAGCGCCAGAGCCGGGAGACACAGGTGGGGATGGCAGGATGAGGAAGGGTGAGGATGGCTGGGGAGGGAGCCAGCTTCCAGAATTCGGACATTCTCCTGTGGGTGGTGGGCAAGCACAGGAGTCCTTGAGCGGGGCAGCAGGGTCGGGGGTGGTCAGGGGGCTTCCAGCCGGGTCTCTGGATGGTGGAGGGGGTTGCTGGCTGGTCCCCAGGCTGCCCTCCGTCTTCCTCTGTGTCCACACCCGCTTGGGAGCAGGCTGCCCCTGCTGGCTTGGAAAGGACACCCACGGATTCTTGAACGTGGGCCGGACCGGGTGGCTGGGTGATTGGGCCCAGAATAAGGGGGCTGTGCTGGAGCATGGCTCTCAGCTTGCCCGCAGAGGCGGCGGCCGTAGGGTCACTCAGGCAGCACCCCCCTGCCCCCCACCCACCCCCAGGGCTGGGGCGGAGTGGGACCCTCACCAGAGGAAGTCCGAGGCCCGGCAGGGGCACACGCGGGCTGTGAGCGCCGCCGTGAAGCTGCGGCCCGTGACGCACCAGGACCCGGGCTTCCTCCTGCGGAAGCTCCTCTGCTGGCCCATGACGCAGCGGTCACCCTGCGGGGGACATGGGTGAGGGGCCGCCCCACTGCGCTCCCACTGCCGGTCTGGCCCGTTCCTTATTCCCCTGGCCTGGGCGGGCATCGGGGCAGGAAACCAGGGCCCAGGGGCAGGGCTGTGTGTGTGCCTGATACTGACCCGGGGCAGCTCGGCCCCTGTCCCACCCCCCCAGCACTCGCTGAGTGATGTGTACCTGGCCCTGCTGGGCCCTGAGGGGGTCTCAGGCCCCGGAAGAGAGGCCCCGTGCAATCCTCAGGCCTGAGGGTTTCAGATGGGCCCTGTGAGGCTGGGATGAGCCACGGCCTCCAGGCCTCAGGGGCCACACAGCAGGTGCTCAGCCAACAATCCAAGCAGGACACACAGGTGTGAACAGGCACCATGGCAGGTACAGCTGTGGGCACCCCCCCAACCCCAGCAATTCTGGGCTCCTCCACTCTGAAATCCTGAGCACCCAACCCGAACTGCAGTGGAAGGCCATTTCTGGTCCTCACGTGTCCCCTCTGTGTGAATATTCCTCATTTTGCTGTAGGAAGTTTTGTGTGTCTGAGATTATGGCGTGGGGCCTGTCCCAGACCATTGGTGTTACCCAAGGCCCTGTTACCTTCCCTCCATCCCACACATCCAGGACCCCGAGCACAGCTGGCTTCGGGCTGGATCGGGCTCATGCCCCTGTGCCCCTGGGTGTACCCGCAGACCCTGGCCCAGGCTGCCCAGAAGGGCCAGCAAGCCCAGCAGGAGCACCCACATCGGGGGGAGGCCGGCAGCCTGGCAGGACGGGGTTTGCGGGCGGAGGGGGTGCGCTGCGTGGGGCCGGGCCCACCTGCAGGTTGGTGAGGTCCCAGGAGCTGTAGTCATCCTCGCTGCACGGCCTGGAGAACCAGGGCCGGAAGTCCACCTTGACCAGCTCCCAGTCCGAGCGGAAGCTGATGTGGCCGAAGACGCTGGGGAGGGAAGCAGGGGGCAGGAAACCACCTTAGTCCAGCCCGCCCCCCAGGCGCCCCCAGTCCCCTGTAGGCCTCCGCCCACACCTGCCCGGTGGGGCCAGCGGTCGCTCCCCTGCCCACGCTGGGCAGCCCCAGGACGGACCCTGTGCTGGGCCGGGCAGGCTGCAGGCCTTTGGGCATCAGCGTCAAGCGTTCCCACTGCCATTGCCCATTATCTACGGCTCATGGATGGTGCTGCCATGGGCCATCCCAGGTGGGCCTCACGGACGAGGACACGGGCACAGTGGGGTCAGGAGCCCAGCCCTCCCTCAGTGGCCAGGCTGGTCCTGGCAGAACTGTTTCGCAGGGGGACTCGTGGTCGGGTGTTTGCGTCCTGTGCTGTCTGGCTTCTCCCTGCCTGCGTCCCCACCTCTGTTGGCCTGTGCATACCGGGAGTGGGGGGCTCGTGCTGCAGAAACCCAGCTCCCTCTGCATAGCTGGGCCACAGAATATCCCCCCCAGGCAGACTGGACAATCCATGGAGAGGTAGGGAGTCACCCCCCGCCGGCTCAGAGCGGGCCGGGAGCACTGTGTATGCTGCTTGGTCTAAATCCTCACCACAGCCCACTTTACAGAAAGGAAAACCAAGGCACAGAGAGGCTGAGTAGCTTGCTTAAGGTCACACAGCATGTTTGTGCCACTTCTTCGCCCACAGCTGTCATGTACTGAGTGCCTATCATGCGACGCCCAGACCCCTCGCTCCCCTAGAAGGCTGCTGCTTAAGGGGTTTCCTCCCAGCACCTCACACTTGGGCTCCAGGAGCCCAGCCTGCACTTCTCTGGTCCTTCTCCAGTTCACCCTATAGGACCCCAACCATATTATCAGAGGTTGAGTGCCTGGATGGAGGAGGTGATGTACTCACTCAGGCCTTGGTCCCCATTCCAGGCTCACGGATAGGAGCTGGATACTTGGGGAAGTCAGTCATGGCCTAAAGGGCACAAACTCCAGTCTAGGAGGGTAGTTGAGAAGGGTCTTGGAATGTTTTCTAGGGAACATGATGGCTGGCTCTGCATGTCTGAGGCTGATACTGGAGGAGTTTTGGCTCCGAAGGACACCTCGGAGCCAGGCAAGCCTGGGTTGACGCCTGTTTACCTGTCTGTGACCTTTGGCATGTCCATTCCTCTCTGTGCCTCAGTTTCCTTGGCTTTAAAATGGGGACAATGACACTGGCCTTTTGGGGCCCATGGTGGCTTAGCGATGGTTTGTGTAGGATGCTCGGTTATAGAAGGTTTATAGACACATGCACACACACTCACTCTTACACATACACCCCCTGACACACATGCACACACATTACCTCCATTGCCCCGAACAGCCCCCAGAAGCAGATACTGTGATCTTTATTTCACAGACGGGACCCTGAGCCTTTACAGGGGCTCTTCTGGTCCTTGCAGCCTCCCTCTGCCTTGGCCTGGCTCCCACCTCTGTGGTCCACCTCCCCGTCCGGGGCTCTGAGAGGCCTGATTGCTCTCCACTGGCTCCTGCCTTCCTTCCTGCCTGCCCACGGGCAGCCCTGGTGTTTGAAGACACCCTGCGGTCCTCCTTCCAGCCTGAGCCTCTCACCCAATCGTGTTCAGCTGCCATAATCCATCCTGCTTTTCTGCTGCCTGAGGCGTGAGCCAGAACCCCCGTCACCCCAGCCCGGGCCTCTCCTGCTGCTGGTGGGTGTGGCCCAGCGTGGACCAAAGGGCCCACTTCTCCTCCGCCTGGCCCAGCAGCTCTCAGAGGGGCTCCTGACAGAGAGGTCGTGGGTGGCCTGGATGGGGGTGGTGACGGTGGTCATGAAGGTGTCCCGCTGGTCTGCTGTCCCGACTCCCGTGCTGATGGGGACAGTCCCCTCCCTGGGAGTCTCCCCACATGGGGACTGTCTTTGCCATGGCATCCTCTTTTCCTAAGCAGAGCCAGCTGAGTTGTTACTTAAACGGGGCATGAGGGTCTTAGCTCATTGAAGGGATGTCCTTAAGGGGCATCTTCAGTCCAGTACCCCAGCCTGGAGAATTCCACGGACTCTACAGTCCATGGGGTCGCAGAGTCGGACAGGACTGAGTGACTTTCACTCACTCACTCACTCCAGGCCCTCCACAGCCTGAGCCTGTCTCCCGCTCTTCCGGAAGCCGTGTTACAATGGAGGAGACTGCAGCGGTGACTGCTGGCGCGTCCTCTGCCCCTGCCGAACACCCGCCCCCCATCCACTCCTCCTCACCACCCCAGGGGGTGTGCTGTTAATACTTCCACCTTACTGACAAGGACACTGAGGCCAGGGATCCCTCGGGATGGCTCGGTCCTGGCCCATGGGGAGCGGGATCGGTCTCCCAGCTGGTGGCTCTGAGGCTCTGATGTCCAGCCCGGGAAACACGCATTGGCTGGAGTGTGACCACTGCGCAAACTCCTGCGCGGGCTGCAGAGGCCCCACCAGGGAAGTCTCTGAAAAGAGGCTGGTCCACTTGATCTAACTAATCCCCTCCGTGTCTCTGAAGTCCTGCCTTTTATGAAGCCTAAACGTTCAGCTGATACTTTGAGAAATGGCTGGCATCTGGCTAACTCTGAGTTTTAGGAAGTCAGTGCCTTTAATGTGTGTGTGAAAGTGAAAGCGTTAATCGCTCAGTTGTGTCCGAGAGTAGGTACTCATTCCCTTCTCCAGGGGCTCTTCCTGACCCAGGGATCGGACTGGGGTCTCCCACATCACAGGCAGATTCTTCACCATCGGAACCACCTTCTGAAAGTCGGAAAGTGAAAATCACTCCAGTCGTGTCCGACTCTTTGTGATCCCACGGACTATATAGTCCATGGAATTCTCCAGGCCAGAATACTGGAGTGGGTAGCCTTTCCCTTCTCCTGGGGATCTGCCCAACTCAGGGATAGAACCCAGGTTGCCCGCATTGCAGGTGGATGCTTTACCAGCTGAGCCACCAGGGAAGCCCAAGAATACTGAAGTGGGTAGCCTATCCCTCCTCCAGCGGATCTTCCTGATCCATCACCATCACCATCACCACCATCATCACCATCACCATCGACAGTATCCCAATCTCAAAGGGCCAAATGGGCAGTGATCCAGGGCTGACCCTTGACTCTGTCCCACCCCTCACCGGCCCGGTGATCCTGGGCAGATGACAGATGTCCCTGGTTAGGGAAGAGTGGCCACCTCCCAGTGGCAGAGAGTGAGAGGATGCAGAGGATGGTAGAGACGAGGAGGCAGGTGTGAAGATGGGGGTGAGAGTGGGGAGGATGGGCAGGGAGGCGGGGGGCAGTGCTGAACCCGCCCACAGCAGCAGGGCCTGGGGTGCCCTCCGCCACGGCCGCCTGGGGTTCGGCTCTGACCTGCCTGCCCACCTCCCGTGGGCACTCACGTCATGACCAGCGTCTCGTCCCCTGGTTCACTCAGCAGCCCATCCACAAACACGGAGGTGCTGGTGAAGTTGTGTGTGCTCCAGGTGAGGCCCTCGTCCACGCTGAACCTGCCGAGAGAAGGGGCAGCTGGGGACACAGTCTGCGCCCAGGGCCAGCTGCCTTGTCGGACCCAGCCCTGCCCACACCCAGGGACCAGAGCTGTCGAGCTGAGGCGGCTGGGCGAACCAGCAGGGGCAGTGACCAGCCCCAAGGCCAGTCCGGTGTCCCCAGCGCGACTGGATCCCTGCCCTTACAATCCCGTAGGAGGTCACGGCAGCTACCTGCCAGCACCAGGCGGCACCCACGTCTGCTCAGGGAGATCCCCTGGACTGCGGTTATCCAGGTCTTGGAAACATCCAGGTCAGCCCTACCCAGTGCCCAAGCCCAGCCCAGGGTCTGCCGGGTCACGTATAGGAGTACTGCCTCCCAGTATGGCATATCAGTGTTGCCAGCTTGCCGTGCAGAAAGATCTTTTTCAGACTAAAGTGATACTGGTTTCCTGACAGCTCCCTGGGCTCTGCCTCCCAAGTCCACAGTTCATGCCTGCCCTCACATCCCCACAACAGCCCTTCACACGTCTGAAGCTGATGCCAAACCCACTCTGGCCTGGGCACATGCAGCCGGCTTCCCTGTCTGGCCTCCACCTATCTAACTCAGGTCCATCCTGAAAAGTCACCTCCTCTGGGAAGCCTTCCCTGCTCTCTCAGGAGGAGGGGCGGGTAGGGGCATCCTCACAGCCCCAGGCCTCCCTCTGGCCCACTCGACCATGCTGGGTCATCTTTCCCCACCCCTTGTCTCCCCAGGCCTGGCAGGGAGCAGCTATCAGCAGCATGGGTGGAGGTGGTGGTGGTGGTGGGTGGTGAGGGGGCAGGGTGGTGGTAGGCAGGGTGATGGTGGTGGGTGGGGGGTGGACACTGCAGAGCCTGGCACTACACTAACCCCCTTGGCGGGGTCTGGTGCCTTCGTCCTGGGGTCCTGCGCAAGGGCCATCCTGAGGAATGCTCCAAGGGGTCCCCAGGTGGAGAGGACGGGCCCCCGTCGCACTCAGCGCTGGGCGCCCAGGGTCTTACTTGAGGATCTTCAGGGGGATGGAGGTGTCCTTGATGGCCACGATCACGCCTCCGTGGTCCAGGTAGAGGATGTGATGCTCCTCCTCGAACACCTGCAGCAGACCGCGGGCAGGGCTCTGAGGGCAGGACCCGGGGGGGCTTGGAGGGCTTTCCGGGTCGGGGGTCGCTCTCCCAGGGACAGAGCTGCCCACACGCTGGCTGGGGGGCTGCAGCAGAGTCCAGCTCCCTGAGGCGGGGCTGGTCAGAGGGCTCCTGGTGTCCCCAGGCCATCCCCTCCTTCCCGCAACCACCCAGACTCAGTACGTGTGGGATGAATGGCATGAGTGGATGCTGATGGCGATTTCTAGACCACTGACCAGAGACCAAAATGCAGATCAACACCGCAAGTGGTTCTGCCTATAGGAAAAACGCAGGCAGCCAAAAGGCCAGCAACGTGAGGCTGAGAAAGAAATTGTAGAATTTAGGAAAGCATTTAGGGTAAGCATCCACTAGTAAAAGAAAACCTCTGTTTACCACTGACTCGGTTCATGTGCCGCCTCCTTCAGGAAGCCCTCCCAGATGCCACGCTGGGTGGGTGAGGGGAGTCTCTGGGCCCCCTGTCCCAGAACTTGTCATTGTCTTCTTCAGCCAGGGAGCTCCTCAAAGGCCCAGTCTGCCTCTGAGTCCTCTCTGTGGCCCAGTACTGGCTCAGCTCACGGCTGGAGGTGCCAGGGCTCAGAAAGTGTGTGTGGGTTAGATGAATGAGTGAGTGAGTGAGTGAGCGAATGAATCCCTACCAAGTCCTTAGGGGACAAAATGTCGAGAGATCTGGATAGGGCTCTCGGAGGAAATACCTCTGGTGGCCAGCAGGGCATAGCCCCAAATGTGCTCACAACCCTCACATGTGGTCAGACTCCCCATCTTCACACCTGCCTCCCACAAGGACAAGCAGGGGGCATCTGCCCTGTCTACCCACAGGGAAGACGGGTACCTGCCAGTCTCCCCATGGGAGCCCCACAGGCAATTCCACCCTCATTAGCTGGGGACTTGGAAATCAGGCGACTCCAACCCCATGCAGCCATGAAATTAAAAGATGCTTGCTCCTTGGAAGGAAAGCTATGCCCAACCTAGACAGCATATTAAAAAGCAGAAACCATCACTATGCCAACAAAGGTCTATCTAGTCAAAGCCATGGTTCTTCCAGTGGTCATGTATGGATGTGAGATTGGACTGTAAAGAAAGCTGACTGCCGAAGAATTAATGCTTTTGAACTGTGGTGTTTTGGGCCTGGTGTGAAGAGCAGACTCATTGGAAAAGACCCTGATGCTGGGGAAGATTGAAGGCAGGAGGAGGAGGGGATGACAGAGGATGAGATGGCTGGATGGCATCACCAACTCGATGGACGAGTTTGGGAAAATTCTGGGAGATGGTGAGGGACAGGGAAGCCTGGGCTGCTGCAGTCCATGGGGGGGTCTCAAAGAATCAGACACGACTTAGCAACTGAACAACGAGACACCCACAGGGAACCCGAGGGTCTTCGCACATCCAGTGCTCTGGTCTGCCGCCCCTGGAACAGTCAGCGGCCCCCCACCCCATTCCCCGTCTTTCCCACTTCCCTGACACCCTGAGCTCTAGAGGGTGCTCCTTAAATGTTTTCTATTTCGGGATCATTCCAGGGAAGTCCTGTTTTTAAAATATGCCCCTTTAACAGCGTATGCGCTGTCATTTGTAATTTACATTCCCAGAGTTTTGCGGTAGAGACATCTCATGGCATCCTTGACAAGCCAGCCTGAGCTCTCCAGGTCTTCCTGCCTTTGTCCCACCCTGACCTCTGCCTCACCGACATTCTCCCACTTAATTCTGACAAGTTCCCAAGTTTGAAGTCTGAGCAAACGGCTTGCCAACAGTGGCCACTGTGAATACCATACGGCCAGTTTCTACAAAATGCATTTCTCTGTCTCATCAGGTCTATTAAATCTAATAAGCTGGGGCTGGGGTGGGGGTGGTTTCTGTAATAAATGGACAGGCAGTGACCTTTAAGAGAGTTTTAGACATATCTCACTAGTTTTAGTGAAACAGAAATATTGTAACACAATAAATCTCTTTTGCCCTTTTCAAAATTCCTGGTTTCTTGCATATTATTAACAAAAAACTGCCGGGACTTTAAACCAGGGAGCAGGTGAGCGCTGCGCTTTGAGGATTAATGTCTGTCCAGAGCAGTAGCTGGGAGGAGTCTGTTTAGTGGGGAGCTCAGAGGTGCAAAAATTGGCCTGAAAATAAAGCTTCTTCCATCCTCAGGAAGGGGAGACACCGATGAAAATTTAGTGCAATTTCTTAAGCGCTTAAGATAGAAATTGCCACTCCATGAAGCTGGCAGACCACACGAGGCTTATTTATTTATTTTTTCTAGAAAGAAATAAACAGCAAGTGCAGAGGGGGTCCGAGCCTCTCCTGGGGCGGAGCGCTTGGGTCTGGCCGGACTGCCCAAGTGTTGCACCATCAGCCACCCTGCTCCGTGGGACGCCCTTCGGACAGCAGCCCCCACCAGTCTGAGACTCTGAGTCGCGCGTTGGGGTAGCGCTGACGGGCCCTCGCAGGGTGACCCCCCAGGCCAGGGGGCCACTTCCTGCATAACTGCTGTTGCCTGATTCTTGTCCTTTTCCTGTTTTTCTTTTCTCAGGCCACACTGAACGTCAGATCATCACCCCGAGGATGTGCCCGAGGCACCCCAAACCACACTCACCGCGACCCCCCCGACCCTGCTCCTCCCCCGTTTCTCCTTTCTCTCCCAGGTCTCTGCCGTCCACCCAGCAGCTGCCCCTGCAGGACCCCGGGCCTGGCCTGCGGCCCCCACGTCCTGCTCTCGGGGAGTCTCCATGTGCCTTCCTGCCGGGACGGCGCCTCCACCCCATCCCTGGCGGTTATTCCGTTTGGGTTGACATTCAGGGTAACCTGACCGCGGGGAGATGTGTCAGACCGCAAACCCTCCAGCAGTGGCTGCTGCAAGAACAGCAGGAGGTGGGGGCCAGCCGGGCCTGGGTCCTCTTTTCCCCGATGGTGACCTAACTCCTAAAGGGAGCGGTGTCTAGCCGCTCAGGCCGGGGCAGAAACAGCAGTGTGTCTCAGAGCTCCTCCGGGAGGGAGGGGGCGAGAACAGACACGTCTCTGGGGGCCCCGGCGCGGTGAGCCCCTCCCTGCCACCTTACCTGGCGCCAGGTGTGGCCACAGTCCGACGTGATGTACATTTCCTCTTTGTATTCCACCAGCTGGGAGCCCAGGTTACCTGGTCCGGAAGAAAAGAGATGGAGCTGCTCTTAGGACCGGCCACTCTCCCCCGACCGAGGTCTGAGCACAGCCAGGGCCCCGAACCAGGGCTGGCGGTGGATGGGCCCTGGGTCTATGCCACCAAAGCCACAGTGGATGTGCCTTCTGCCCTCCTGGGTGCCGACAGGCCTGCCGTCACCGCTGTGGGCCCTAGTCTGCGTGGTAAAGGGTTAACTTTGCCCAGAGAAAGCTGGCCTCAGGCAGCTCAGGCAGAGCCCAGGTGCAGGCAGAGCATGGGGGCCTCAGGAGACCCACGGGTGAGGAGTGGGGTTCAGGAACAAGAAGCATGGCTGGGGACCACGCGGGCCAGATGAGCAGGGTGTGGACCCAGCAGCCAGTGATGGGCTTTAAACTGGGGCAGGACACGGCTGGGTTTGCCTTTGGAGGTAGCCCCTGGGGGATGGGTAGAGGGGAGGCCAGAGGCTGGTCCGGGCAGCATGAGGCCATCCAGGTGCGAGCTGGGCAAGCACATAGTAGGTGCTCATTAAGCATCCGTTGAGGGGCCGTTTGGAGGATGGGGAAGTGGGCACCAAGTCAGCTGGGCAGCCAACAGGCTCCTCCTGGGTCCTGGTTCACTTGTCTCTATACCAGGCTGGCAGGTGGGTCACCAGCCTTGAAAGGGCCACTCTGCGGGGTTAAGACTTAATCTGGGGGTGCTGCTGAGTGGGGGCAAAGAACCCCTGCTTAGTATCCAAGGTGACTCTGGTTTGAAGACCAGGAGGCTTGGCCAAGTGGACTCCAACAGGAAGAATGTTGGTCGCCTGGAGGACACAGCTCCAGGACGGTCACGGCAGCCTTGGAGCTGGGCTGGGCGACCCCAGACAGCCTCCCGGGAAGGGGCTCTGACAGCAGAATTTTCTGACATGTCAGATTTCACAGGCTTCTGTTCTGACCACGTGGTGATGGTGGGGGAGCCAGGGACCTGAGCTTCCTTCCAGGATGAAGGGGACCTGCTTTGAGGACACAGTAGCCCTTCTGGACTCTTCCTGGAGCCCCAGAGGCCCCTGACCCAGCAACCTGAGCAGCACATGCCCTCTGGCACCTTATCCACATGGTGCCCTCAGGAGTGCCTCCTCCAGAGCCAAGTGTAGATGTCACTAGACAATCCCAAGGGAGAGGGATCGTTCTCAGAGACGAGGCAAAGCCAGTTCAAGCAGAGCAGCTGAGGGCTTGTGTGCCTGCCTTTTCTTCTTTTGAGGTCCAACCAACATCCAAATCATCCATCCATCCTTCATCAATTTATTATCCATCCACCCTTCATTAATTTATTATCCATCCATCCATCCATCCATCCTTCACCAATTTATTATCCATCCATCCATCCCTCATCAATTTATTATCCATCCACCCTTCATTAATTTATTATCCATCCATCCATCCTTCATCAATTTATTATCCATCCATCCATCCCTCATCAGTTTATTATCCATCCACCCTTCATTAATTTATCCATCCATCCATCCATCCTTCATCAATTTATTATCCATCCATCCATCCCTCATCAACTTATTATCCCTCTAGCCTTCATTAATTTATCATCCATCCATCATCCTTCCATCCCCTCGTCTCTTCTTCATCAGTTCCACCCCCTCCTCCTCCCCCTGCACTTATCCATCAGCATCTGTTGAGTGCCTGCTCTCTTCCCAGCCTTGTGCTAAGCTGCAGGGGGTGCCAGCTGAGCAACCACAGCCCTGGCCCGCAGGGACCTCTCCGCCTAGCCAGGGAAGAAGGATGCCCTGCAACCGGGGCAGGGCCGAGGATGCCTGGGATCCCAGGGAACCGTGAAAGCAGAGAAGGGAAAGTTAACAGACCCACGAAGGAGGGGAATCCAGGAGCGATTCCTGCAGGAAGCGATCTCTGCCCCTTGCCTCGAAAGACGAATGCCACTGGCCAAGCGAAAGGGGCAGGTGTGCCAGGCAGTGGGCTGGGCCTTGGCGACGGCAGCGAGGTGGGAGGGGAGGTTGGTCAGGGGAGGTGGGGCGGAGGGGCAGGTGCCGAGCTGGGTTCCCTTCTACCCACCCGGCCACCACAAGGCACTCAGGAAAAGCTGCTGAGCACAGTCGGGGGGTGACGGAATGAAGGCAAAAGCTGGGGGTTGGGGGGTGGGCAGAGGACAGAAGGGGCGCCCTTTATCTCCACTCGCCCTGTCCTTCCAGACACCAACAGAGACACCGGGACCCGTGCATCCAATACCGAAGCCGTGCAGCAAAGGCTGCAGGGTCAGCGCAACCTCACAGGCGGATCTGCCGCCCATGGTTTCGGGGGAGTGATGTCTCTCTTTTAAGTGACGCGATCTGTTTTCCTTGCTTCGTCTACCAAGGCTGTCAGGCTGCCAGTCACCAAACAGGCACCGGGGCAGGGGGCGGGACATCAGGGGACATTCAGAGGACACGTCCACAGGCCATCAGAGTGGAAGGCTCTGCGGGAGCTTGGAGGCTGGGGCCCTCACCTTAGGGAGGGGAAACTGAGGCCCAGGGGACGTCCCCAGCGCTGTGTCCCTCCTGGCTGCTCTGGGCTCTCCTTGGGCCTCCTCCCCCAACAGCCCGGCCTCTCTGCCCTGCAGCCATGCTCTCAGGGCCTGGCATACAGTAAGCACTCCCTGAATGCACGTTTCCTTTCTGACCTTCCTTGGCCTGCAGCTTGCAGAGTGGCCAGGACCTCAGGGCCCGAACAGAACAGAAGACCAACACAAGATCCACCCCCATCTCCTCTTGGCTGAGGAGGAAGGCAGCCTGGACCAGGAGACAGGGCTCCTACTGGGGGCCCCGGGGGCTCTTCCTGGCACAGAGAGGACGGAGGTGCTCCGAGCTCCCCGTCCCGGCCCCTCAGGGTTTTCCTGGCCATGGGACTCCCCCGGAGCTGTGTCCAGGAGGCGTCTGCAGCCTTTGCTCTGTGTGGCCCTGAGGATTCACCACCCAGATGCGGAGCCGGAAGCAGCGTGTGCGGCGTGGGGGGCCCAGGACCCGGCAGGGCAGCTCCGGGAGGCGCAGCGTCCGCCCTACAGCAAGAACTCGGGAAGGGCCAAGTCCGAACCGGACCGGTCCCCTCAGTCCAGACCACGCATCTGTGTCTGCTGCCTCCTTAGAAGCTCGTCCCCTTGACGCGACCCAGCCGGGGGAGAACGTTCCAGCTGGCACCCTGGCCTGCCGCGCTTATTGCTGGGTTCACCCTCTGAGGCTGCTTGTCGACCCTGGTGGTTAGAAGCCAACGTTCCCTTCTTTGCTTCTTAAATTCTCCGTTCCTGACCTCACTGGAGTCACCGCTGTGGGTCTAGCCTCTCGTCCACAGGCCTGGAGGACAGGCTTCCAGCAGAAGGCGCCTGGCGTGGAGCCCGGCTCAAGGGCGGTGGTGCCCAGGCGCTGTCTAAGTGATAGGGAGAGCTGCGGAGACACGCCTGGCATCCGCCAAACAGAGGTCGTTTTCTCTTTCTGCAGATGCGGGTGCTGAGGTCCGGAGGCACCAGTCACGCCCAGAGCCCAGCAGCTGGAATGGGGCAGAAGCGGGGCGTATGGCAGCCTCTGCCTGTCCCAGGGTGAGGGGTGAGTGACGGGAGATCCGCGCAGAGGCTCCCTGGAAACAGCCATCACCCCCCGGCTGCCTCAGGCGGCTCAGCCCAGACGGAGACCAGCCCTCATTTGGACCCACTGCTCCTGCCACGTTGCCCAGCCCACAGGGAGCCACCAGTGGGAAGCTGGGCCCTGCTTAGCAGCAGCGGTGGGGCCCGAGGAAGCCCAGCTCACTCCACCTCCTCTCTCTGGTCCTCTCTTCCCAGCAGACACCCAGGGCTAGATGGAGGATGGAAAAACATTCACACCTCGGTTGGCCCACATTGTACGGATGGCTCCATCTCCATCTCGGGAAAGCCATGGCGAGGTTAAAAAGCTGCGGAATGAAGTATAAATGCAGCGTCCTGCCCCTGGCGGGGGGGGACAGTGAAGGGAGGGAGGGAGGCGCAGAGGGAGGCAGCCACCCACCCCCTGCACACCCCCTTCTGTGACTCGCATACGGTGAAGCGAAGCTCCTGCAGATCCTCGCAGCTTTCCTGGGGGCTGGAACGCTTGTCCTGAGCTTTCAAAGTCTTAAGTGCTGGGAACATTTGAAACTGTGCCTTTTGCACCTTTGGTCAAGAATTTGAGGTTTCAAGCCGTCACGAATATGCGTTTTAAATACACTGTTGGCTTCGGGTCCAGGGACCTGAGTCCACAAGACTGAGGGTGCCTGACACAGGTGGCCCGACCCCTCTCTGTGTGGGAGCTGGTGCCCCACGAGCGGCATTGAAACCGAGGCTGATGAGCATTTTTGTCATTGACACCCACCTGGAAGCAGGTGGACCCTGCCCCAGTGGCAGCCACTAAGACCCCTGGGGCACGGATGGGCAGAAGGAGGCCCAGAAGCAGAAAGCTCTTCCTTGCCGTCATCTCTGTCTGGTTGTATCACTCGCTGCCCCCCACTGGAATGCCCCCCTCTCCAGGATAACGTGGAGTGCCCACCCTGACTGCCAAGGTCTCCCGCCTTCTGAGGTGCACAGTGCCCACAGGGGCCTCACCTCCCGGCCTGCCTGTGGGCTCTGATCCGGTCGTTCTGAGACGCATATTCCCTCCTCTGTCTGGAAGGACGGCCCTGCCGCCTCAACGTGGCCATTCACTCATTCACCGGCTCACTCACTCATTCACTGGCTCACTCACTCATTCATTCACTCTCTCATTCATGCACTCACTCACTCACTCATTCATTCATTACTCACTCATTCATTCACCCTCTCATTCACGCACTCACTCATTCATTCCTCACTTGTTCATTCACTCACTCATTCATTCACTCTCTCATTCATTCACTCTCTCATTCACTCACTCACTTATGCATTCATTTACTCACTCATTCATTCCTTCACTCCTTCATTCATTCACTCAAGCCTTCACTCACTCACTCATTCCTTCATTCACTCACTCACTCATTTTTTCATTCATTACTCATTCCTTCATTCACTCACTCACTCATTTTTTCATTCATTACTCACTCATTCATTCACTCTCCCATTCACTCACTCACTCATTCATTCACTCTCCCATTCACTCATTCATTCACTCACTCACTCACTCATTCATTCATTACTCACTCATTTGTTCACTCACTCATTCATTCACTCTCTCATTCATGCACTCACTCACTTATTCATTCATTACTCACTCATTCATTCATTTACTTATTCATCATTTTTTCATTCATTACTCATTCCTTCATTCACTCACTCACTCATTTTTTCATTCATTACTCACTCATTCATTCACTCACTCACTCATTCATTCACTCACTCATTCATTCATTACTCACTCATTTGTTCACTCACTCATTCATTCACTCTCTCATTCATGCACTCACTCAGTTATTCATTCATTACTCACTCATTCATTCATTTACTTATTCACTCACTCATTCACCCATTCATCACCACACTCATTCATTCACTCATTAACTTCCTCGCTCTTTCATTCACTCACTCATTCACTCACTCCTTCACTCACTCACGCATTCCTTCATTCACTCACTCACTTATTCATTCATTACTCACTCATTCATTCTCTCACTCACTCATTCATTCATTCACTCTCTCATTCACTCACTTATGCATTAATTTACTCATTCATTCCTTCACTCATTCATTCATTCACTCATTCATTTACTCATTCATTCATTCATTCACTCATTCATTCATACACTTACTCATCACTCATTCGTTAGCTTACTCACTCATTCCTTCACTCACTCATTCACTCACTCATTCACTCACTCACTCTTCCCTTCACTCACTCATTCCTTCACTCCTTCACTCATTCATTCACTCACTCATTCATACACTTACTCATCACTCATTCATTAGCTTACTCACTCATTCATTCACTCTCTCATACACAGCCGCCAGGCTGGGATACATCTGCTGAAGGGTCAGATGCGTCATCCAGCCCAGGGTCTGGGGTCTAAATTCTCCAGGCTGCAGCTGGTGCTGGAGCAGAAAGAGGGATAGAGCCTCGGGTTCAGGCAGCCATGAGCCCTGGCCCGGGCCTTGGCAGTCCCTGCTCTGTGACGAGGCAGACACACTGTCTCTCTGACTGCCACATGCCCCATCCATGCCTGGGTGTGCACAGCCCCAGCCTGGCCCTTCTGTCCCCAGGACCAGTGGCCGGCTGGTGGGCCTGCCCCAAAGTCTTGCTCTCTGCAGTTTCAAGGGGCACAGCAGTCCTCCCAGGGCAGGGGACTTTCTTTCCCAGAGGAGCCTGGGGTGGGTCTCAAGCTTCAGGAGGACACCTTGCAAGTTGCGAGCAAGTCTTCCCTCTCCTCGGGTTCATTACCTCCTCTGCAAAGTGGGGGTGCTGACCGCTCAGGGTCACGGTGATGATGAGAGGGGTTCAGGGCCTGGCAGGGGAGAAACGGCCACCATGGCAGCTGTGGGCAGAGTGTCAGGGCTGAGCTGCTGAGAGCTGGTGAGGCTGTCCCCTCTCTGAAAGGTAAAAGGGAAGCCAGACGCCAGCCGCTGCCTGGCAGTGGACTTTTAAAACATGTGATTTTATTTGCAATGATTCTTCTAACTCACATAAACCTTATTTTAGAGTTTTATTTGATCAGCACATATTCAGTGACCCCTGAATAAGTTTCTAGTTTAATGGGATAGATAGACACAATCACAACATATGTTTCTTTTTTCCCCTTATGTAAGTTGTATATGTGTCTCTCTCTCCCAACTAGAAACTTCTTTAGGGACCAATAACTATCAACCATTATCCTTCCATCCACTCATCCATCCATCCATCCTTCCATGTATTTTCACCATTTTGTTTTCCATCCTTCCATTGGGCCATCAGACTATTATTCTTTCAACTATTCAAGTATCCTCTGACCCATCCTGCCACCCATCCACCCTTCCCTCCTTCCATTCATCCATCCATCTGTTCTTCCATTGGTCATCCACCCATCTATCCATCCTTCCATACATCTGTCCATCCATCCATCCATTCTTCCATTCATCTATATCCATCCTTCTATCCATCTATCCATCCACCCTTCCCTTCATCCATCCATCCATTCTTCCATTGGTCATCCATCCACCTATCCATCCATCCATCCATCCATCCATCCATCTATTCTTTCATTGGTCATCCATCCACCACTATATTCATTCTTCCACCCGTCTATTCATCCATCCACCCTTCCGTCCATCCATCCATCCATCCATCAATCTATTCTTTCATTGGTCCTCCATCCACCACTGTATTCATCCTTCCATCCATCTGTCCATACATCCTTCCATCCATCTGTCCATCCATCCATTCATTTAGTGAACACCTATCATGTGCCCACTCTGGACCATGCAGACATCCCTTGGGGAGGTGCCAAGAAACCTGGGCTTCCTGGGGATGCTGTGGCGCTGTCCCAGTGGACACACCGTGGCCCCAGGCCTGTGGCCGTCAGGTTCCACCCCGAGCCTGGAGCTTTGTGTGGGCGGCGCGGCTCCCGCGGTCTGGCCACAAAGGCGGCCTCCTACCTGCGCCCATGACCAGGCCGGGGGCGCTGTCCCTGGTGTGCACGGTGCCCGACACGTAGGGGTTGTCCGCCCAGCGCAGGTGCAGGTGCAGGTGGCAGCCCGGCTGCAAGGGGGAGAGGGAGTCGCGGTCAGCACTGGGCAGGGAACGGCGACCCGGGAGAAAGCAGGGCCCAGGCGGACGCAGCCCCATGGGTCCTGGGTGGGAAGGCAGGGCCAGGGTGTTTTAGCGGAGTGGGAGGAAGGTGGGGAGGAGGCTTGGAGGCTGACCCCTGGGTGAAGGTCATCAGGTTGGGGCCAAGAGGGCTTCTCCAGAGGAGGGGCCTCCCGGCCTGGGTGCTGGAGGGTGGGTTCCCCAAAGTGGCTCCTGAGTGCAGAGCTGGGCCACAGAACGGGACTCCAGGAGCCTGCACAACACATGGCCACATTCATCCACCCAGAACCTTCACTGGGGGCCTCTTAGGTGACCATGGGCATCAGGGGACAGCTGTGGGCAGCCCGTAAACTCTGTCCTCTGGGGGAGGCAGGCAGTACAGTGGCTGTGTTAGAGCCCAGGTTACTCTCGAACATCAGCAGAGGACATCAGGGAGGCAGCCTGGCTGGCGCCCTGGCTGAAGGGGCAGAAACGCTGGCTGTTGGAAGCCCTCTAGCACGCCTCACGTTGCTTGGCGGCCGCCTCTGGGCCAGCACCAAGCCACATGCTTTACGAGGGGCGTGTCGTGGAAGGCTCTCAGCATCCGTCCTGCCATCCCCTCTGTGCTGATGGGGAAACTGAGGCACAGTATGTTTAAGCAACTTCTCATGGCTGGGGCTGGGGCACAGCTGGAGCTGCCTCATTCAAAGTCCACACTGTGAGCCCTGCGGGTGGGACGGGGGGCTGGCACCTCCAGGCAAACCAGGCCGGTGGCGCTCAGAACGAGGAAGCACCAGCTGTTTCTTGTCCAGCATCGTCAGACCCCCACATCTGTCTTTGCCCCAGCTGCCTGCCCACCGCCCCCCCTACTCTGCTGAGATGGTAGAGGCCAAGCCAGCTCCCTGGGGTGGGACTGGGGGCCCAGGGGAGAAGACGAGCTGAAAGGATGTATCCTCTGGACTGACCCTCCTGAGTCTCCCCAGACCTTGGTGACTCATGCCCACAAGCCCCACCAGCCCTCGGTCACATCTGCCTAGAACACAAAACCACAGGACCTAGGACAAGGCCCCAGGTCTCCACACAGCTCCCCCCAGGCCACCAGACACGACCCCAGGGAGTGACCTGCCCGCCATCAGCCAGGACTGCCTGTCGCCCACCCCTCCCGGGGTCATTCCATACTCTACCATCTACCGAAATCCATCTGAGAGATCTCTCTTTTCTCTACGTTTAATGTTGCCTTAACACTTTCTTCTGGCCCGTGAACTGCGTACGTTTTATACCGATTATTCGAAGTTAAAAATCAAAGCGATCAATAAATTAGATATTGATCTGGGCCAGGTGCCCAGGGCTTGATCCAGTGGGAGAGGAGCTTGATTGGTCTGTACCAGAGTTTTAAAATATATATTAGTTTCATCACACCCTGTATGGTTTCATTAATCGCAAACGTCCAGAGCAGGGAAGTCTATAGACAGGAAGTGGACTTCAGGGCAGGGCGTGGGGTGGGGAGAATGGGGGTGGTGGCTAAAGGGTACAGGGTTTCTTTTTGAGTCTAAAGTGGACCGTGCTGATGGGCGCACAGCTCTGTGACAATTCCAGAAACCACTGAATTGTTACACTTTAAATGGGTGAATTGTATGGGATGTGACTGGCATCTCAGTTAAGCTGCTAAAGAATAAAGTAAGAGGTGGCAAAATGAGCTGGAAGAGTCCCACTTTTAAGCAGACTTGGTGGGCTAGACCCTCCCCAGGGCAGCCTGAGGTTGGCAGGGCCCCGTGGGCAGGCAGCTTGGTCACTGAGTCCCCCCAGACGGGAGCCCCCCAGACAAGGGGAGTGCTTGGCTGAGCAGGATAAACTTGACCCGCTTGGTGACCTAACACCTTCAGGGCACCTTCAGCCCCCTCTCCCGGGGGGTGATGGTGTGTCTGGGGGAGGGGTGCCCATGACCTCTGTGAGCAGGGCCAGTCTCCAGCTGCAGAAGGAAGCTCGAGGCAGGAGGACAAGGCACCTCTGCAGGGACATGGCCTGCCCTGCTGTGTCCACAGACATGCTCCTGGGCCGAGAAGGTCCGGCCCAGGCACGGCCCTGCTCTGGCGCCCCAGGAGTCCCGGGTGCCCGGTCCTGAGTGGAGTGGCCACACTCCCCAGCTTGCAGCCAGCCTTCTGCACGTCCCCTGACACTCTGTGCTCACAGGATCACTATCTCTGGGAGTGGTGAGGCCTGACTTCCCTTCCCCATCCCCAGCGCACTGCGGCTGTCTTAACTGCTGGACGCTTGATGGGGGCACAGATGGAACACTCCTCAGGGGTCCCTGTGGTCGCGAGTGGCCCACAGGACCCTGGCAGGGCTGCGGTCCCTTTTGAGCCACACAGGCCCTTCCAGCAGGTCCTGGAGCTTTGGGGGCGCTCGGCCGGGGTTCTGACTTGCTGACACAAGGCCCAGCCGTGTCTGTGCTGAGCTGATGAAGGGATGGCAGGCCTGGAGAGGCCGACCCACAGGGCCCTCAGCACCTGCACATATGATGGGAGGGGACGCACCGAGCACCAGGCTGCTCTCGGGGTGCAGAGTTAGACACGGCAGGGTCCCGCAGGGCTACCGAGGGTACCGGCGGGAAGACCTCAAGAGCAGGTTGGTGCCAGGGGAGGCGATGCTGAGTACCTGCAGGGCCTGGGTGGGTGTGACGGGCTGAGGGGGCAGGACCATGCTGCCCCAGGGCGCCCCTTCCTTGGCCCCTCCACATGCAGGAGCTGGCTGGTGTGCTAAAGGGGTGTCCATCAGAGACTGTCGGCTGGCTGGAAGGCCCCACTGTTGGCCACTGTGAGCAAGGGGACCTGCTCACCTGCGCACCCCACCGCTTGGCTCAGCCAGTGTCTGAGAAGAGCGGCCACAGATGGCAAAACGGACAGGTTTTCATTCTGAGCCCGAAGGTCAAGAGAAGCAAAACTATCTCCAAGGGCAACCGAGCATCCGAAAACAAGTCTGATCCATGCTCGTCTGTTAAAAAGTTCCCTTCAGAATTTGCTCTGTGACTCAGGAAACTCAAACAGGGGCTCTGCATCAAACCTAGAGGGGTGGGATGAGGCGGCAGACGGGAGGGAGGTTCAAAAGGGAGGGGATAAATGTAAACTTATGGCTGATTCATGTTGAGGTTTGACAGAAAACAGCAAAATTCTGTAAAGCAGTTATCCTTCAGTTAAAAAATAAATAAATAAATAAAAAAGACTCCTTCATTTCCCTGTCACTAGAAGGTGATCTTCCCAGCCAGAGAGTTTGTCATATGACCCAGGAAAATCTTTCTGACCCAGAGTTAAAAGAAAAACAGAAGACTCAGAAATCCCACGTGTCGGGATCCCCAACAGAACTTTTTAACATGACTGGAAGCCAAAGGATGGGAAAGAAAAATGCCTGCCGCTGTCAATTCTGAGTGACGCAGTTACAGGTGTAACTTATTCCCCTTTCTATACATTCCTGCATTTTCCAGGTATTCTGCAATGAGCAGGAATAACTTTTCCGATGAGAAGTNACCCCTGGACCCTGCAGTTGCGTCCGGTGCCCACCCCAGGGAAGGTGTGTGCAGTGAGCGGGGCACTCACAGGCTGGCAGTTGGTTGGTTTCCCGTTCATGTCCGTGCTGGGAGGCCTCAGGTAATCCCAGTCTCGGCCCTTGTTGTAGGTTATAAGTGTCACCACCTTCCCGTTGACCTTCTGGTTTGCCAGGAAGACTCCTTTCACCCCGCGGACCTGGGACAGAAGCACAAGAAGGATGGTAAAGGCCTGCCTGGCCCGCTGTGAGAGCTCTGTGTGCAAGGCCTTGTTTGTCCCTGACAACAGCCCTGAGCCAAGGCTGGCTGTACACCCTGGGGGTTAGTGGGGCTCGGGGCACAAGGGAGCAGAGATGTAGTCTGAGCTCTGCCTGGGAGATGGTTCTGTCTGACCCCACTTTCCAAGTGCATTTCACGACACCGAGCTGTCCTCCCAGGTCCAGCCTCTGCTGTCAGATGGTGAGCAGAGCCCTGGTCCTTGACATGCATGCACATCTCGGACACCCCGTCTTTAGCCGGGGCTCCTGACTCAGAGTCCCAGTCCCTCGCCTCCTTCCCAGGAGACCCACAGGGCCTGGACCAGTGGAGTCGCTCTGGGCTTCCCTCCAGGGACTTCATCAGCTCAGCCCCACAGGAGGTTGCCACAGGAGGCTGAGGTTGGGGTCCATGCTGGTCCCAGCCTGCCCTGGATGAGGGTCAAAGTTGCCCATGCTCCCTTTCTCAGGATTCCTGGGGGGCCCAGGGAGGTGGGCCACACACACGCCATAGTCAGTCACTGAGTCGGCTCATAAGAAATGGTCAAGCATCAGCAATTCCCATTGTTCAATCTAGTGATCCTACGGAGATGAGTTTTTCCTGGCAAGTTCCTTGGGCGTGGAGGCCTGGGACCTAGTAACTGAGGCCCGCTGGTGTGGCCTGAGTTCCTTGGAGCCCCCATGGGCCTGAAGCAGCCTTTGCTGCTCTATAAATAGCATGAACCCAGGGCAACTGAGGCACGGAGTTTCAAGATTTATCTGGAGTTCCCTGACCAAAGGTGAAGCTCAGGGCAACGGTGATGTTCAGAGTGCCTTCTATGTGGTGGTCAAGGGGGTCAATAAGCAGCACTGCATTAAATTCTCAGACTCCACGAGGTCGCTGCTTTCCTAGGCCTCCGTGGCAAGGGCCCGCCAGGTGGGGAGCAGGCCGGGGAGGAACCTGAAGACTGATGCAGAGTGAACGGTGTGCGTGTTTCCTGTGGCTTCTGCGACAGGTGACAGACGGCTGGGGCTTAAACTACACAAGATCGTGTGACAGCTCTGGGGGCCGGGAGCCCCACAGGAGTGGGTCCCACAGGCTGAGAGCAAGGTGTCGGGGGCTGGTTTGTCCTGGAGGCTCCAGGGAGATGCCGGGTCCTTGCCTTTCCCAGCGTCTAGAGGCTCCCGAGGTGCTTGGCTTGCGGCCCCTCCTCCACCTTCAAAGCCAGTTGTACAGCGGCTCCCTGGGCATTCTTCCATGGTTCCGTGGGTTTTTCTGTTCCCTTCTGCTCCTTGCACTGGCGAGGACCCCTGAGAGTGCAGCGGGCCTCATGGAAAACGCTGGAAACTTCCCATCTTCTGTCTGCCGACTCCATCCCCCTTTGCCTGTGTCTTCTGCTAGGAGGCTGCTGTCGGGTGGGATGGCGGTCTGGCCCTCACTCCACAGATGATGTTTCAGGGATGGTCTTTCTGGGGGACGACCCGGGGGAGGAGGACCACGGCCCCTTCTCTCTCACTCGTGGTGACGTCACTGTCTTGGGCCCATCTGAGCATCACTCGGGGGAAGGCATCCAGCCTGCCCTGTGCTGTGTCCAGACGCCTTCCCTGATGTCCCAGGGGCAGATTCGATGCTGATTTGCCCGGTGATGGCTTGATGGAAAGCGCTCTTTTATATCCCAACTGGTCTCCATGAAAACACTCAGCAGTAAATAACCCGGACCCTCCTGTCCCAGAGAGGTAGGAGCAGGCTGAGTCTCCCTGGGGTGGGTCTGATCAGCTGAGCGCCAGCTTCCAAAGCTGACGTGCCCACTCCACGTGCCCACCCTTCTCACAGCTGTGCTGGCTTCCAGGGGCTGACGTGAGAAAGTATCACAAAGTGGGAGGGGGGCGGGGCTCAAACAACAGAAATTCTGTTTCCTCACAGTCGGGAAGCCAGAGGTCCACGATCCAGGCACTGGCAGGGCGGTCCTCTCTCCGAAGTTTCTCGGGGAGGCTCCTTCCTCGTCTCCTCCAGCTTCAGGGGTCTCCAGGCGTTCTCTGCTCCGTCTTCACAGAGCCCCCTCTCTGTGTCTGTGTCTCCTCTTCTGATCCTTACAAGAATACTTGTCATGGGTTTAGAACCCAACACAAGCTCATCTCAAGACCCTTGACTTAGTGACGCTGCAAAGATCCTTTTCGCTAAGAAGCTCAAAGTCATGGCTTCAATGTGGTTTTACCTTTTTTTGGGGGGGGGGGGCGTCGCATTCAGCACATTACAATGGCATGGCTGTCTCCCAGGTGTGGTCAGGACTTCTCAGGGTCAGGGCACAGGACTGAGGACCCCCATGAAAGTGTTAGTCACTCAGTCGTGTCCGACTCTTTGAGACTCCATGAACTGTAGCCCACCAGGCTCCTCAGTCCATGGGCTTCTCCAAGTAAGAACAGTGGAGTGAGTAACCATTCCCTTCTCCAACCTAGGGATCTTCCCAACCTAGGGATCAAACCTAGGTCTCCTGCATTGCAGACAGTTTCTTTATCATCTTGAGCCACCAGAGAAGCCCCCATATTCCCCTTCCTAACGCAAGCTTCAACACAAGGAGGCCCCCATATCCCCCTTCCTAACCCAAGCTTCAACACAAGGAGGCCCCCATATCCCCCTTCCTAACCCAAGCTTCAACACAAGGAGGCCCCCATATCCCCCTTCCTAACCCAAGCTTCAACACAAGGAGGCCCCCATATCCCCCTTCCTAACCCAAGCTTCAACACAAGGAGGCCCCCATATCCCCCTTCCTAACCCAAGCTTCAACACAAGGAGGCCCCCATATCCCCCTTCCTAACCCAAGCTTCAACACAAGGAGGCCCCCATATCCCCCTTCCTAACCCAAGCTTCAACACAAGGAGGCCCCCATATCCCCCTTCCTAACCCAAGCTTCAACACAAGGAGGCCCCCATATCCCCCTTCCTAACCCAAGCTTCAACACAAGGAGGCCCCCATATCCCCCTTCCTAACCCAAGCTTCAACACAAGGAGGCCCCCATATCCCCCTTCCTAACCCAAGCTTCAACACAAGGAGGCCCCCATATCCCCCTTCCTAACCCAAGCTTCAACACAAGGAGGCCCCCATATCCCCCTTCCTAACCCAAGCTTCAACACAAGGAGGCCCCCATATCCCCCTTCCTAACCCAAGCTTCAACACAAGGAGGCCCCCATATCCCCCTTCCTAACCCAAGCTTCAACACAAGGAGGCCCCCATATCCCCCTTCCTAACCCAAGCTTCAACACAAGGAGGCCCCCATATCCCCCTTCCTAACCCAAGCTTCAACACAAGGAGGCCCCCATATCCCCCTTCCTAACCCAAGCTTCAACACAAGGAGGCCCCCATATCCCCCTTCCTAACCCAAGCTTCAACACAAGGAGGCCCCCATATCCCCCTTCCTAACCCAAGCTTCAACACAAGGAGGCCCCCATATCCCCCTTCCTAACCCAAGCTTCAACACAAGGAGGCCCCCATATCCCCCTTCCTAACCCAAGCTTCAACACAAGGAGGCCCCCATATCCCCCTTCCTAACCCAAGCTTCAACACAAGGAGGCCCCAAGAGAAGAGCTGTCATTTGGTCTAGAACCAGGACACCTCCCCGCCACCCCTGCCCACCCCAAGCAGTGGCGTGAGTTCACGGCCCTTGAAAGTCCAGGCCTCTCAGGCCAGTGTTTGCCTGTGATGTCTCGGACAAGACATTTTTCCTGGATCTGCCTTAGATGAATGATAACCATGGAGATAATGCAACCAGCACACGTGTAGACTCTCTAGGCCAGGCCTTCCCCACGCACGATCTTGAATCCCCAGAAAGGCCACTGCTGTGAAAACTGTCGCGAGCTCGCTGAGTACTGGGCTGCTGTAAGTGTTCAGTGGAAACAGAGGCCTCCTTCTGTGCCTCCAATTGGCACAGAAACCCTCTGAGGAAGGTACTACTGTCATCCTCGTTTCACTACGAGGAAACTGAAGCACAGAGAGGTTAAGTAACCTCCCTGAGGTCACACAGCAAATACATATCAGAACTGGGATTTGAGCCCAGGCAGTGGGGCTCCAGAGCTGTGCTCGTAAACCACTACCCATGACTCACATTAGGTGGATTTCAGAGAAGCCAAGTCATTTACAAGGAGGCCCACCTTTGGGCCTGGCCACGTGAGCTCCCTCCAGTCCCCATGGCCTCTCACTGCCGGGTCTTTGGCATGAATTGCTGTTTCCAGGTTCCTCAAGCCTGGCTAACTTCAGCTTGGTCTTAGATCCATCCACATCCCTTCCTCCAGGAAGCACTCCCTGACTCCCATCCCGGGCTGGCTAACTGCCACTCACAGTGTTCTCCAGATGCTGACTCACCGGCTGGGAACCACTGTCGGGGGCTGATCTTCCTGTAGAGTATGAAATTCTGGGAGAAGTGGTCTGCTCCTCCCTGTGTCCTGGGGATGGGGCGTGGAGCTGGCCGTGTGCTACAGGCGGTACGGATACCCGCAGAGGGCCAGGCAATCCTGCGTGTAACTGCGGTGTCTGCGGTGCCCTCATCCTGAGTCAATGACATGCCCTTTCTGCGTGTAACCTTTAGCAAATGGCCCTAAGCCGTGGGCTGTGTCCAGCTGGGGCAGTAAACCCATAAATGGATTCTCACTGTAAACCAATGCTTACATTTATCGCTTCCTTGGAGAAGGTGGTTCTATGCTGCTGTTGACGACTCAGAGATGGAGGCTGCAGCCCCAGCTCTGTCCAGGAGGCCTGCTCCCACCCCAGCTGACCTGCTCTGTCTGCTTAAGGCTTGGCTGGCCACCCATGGGACACTCTCCCGAGCCCGGCAGGGACGGCAGAGTCTGGCAGGCCCACCACCAGCATCTCCTACGAGAACACACTGGCCAGGGGCTCCCTGAGGGAGGAGCTTAATGGTGAATGACCGAGGAAGGGAGTGCTGGCCAGGAGGGTGGACAGAGCTTGGGACGACAGACTTGGGCTGGTCCTGGTTTTCTCACTTCCTCCCCAAGTACCTGGGCAGGTTGCCTGCCCTATCTGAGCCTCTGGTTCCTTACCTGTAAAGCGGCTGAGGGAGCCCCTCCTGGGTCTGGTGCGGACAGGGATACAAGAGGTGGCCTTGAAAGGCTGGGTCCCAGTTGGGCCGTTGTGGGTGTGGGGCTGACATGTATGGAATCAAGTGCATGGGAGCCAGGAGCCCCAGTTCAGAGCCTCTGACCTGATCAGGTCAGCCCCTCGGCATCATGCGACAGGAGCACGTGGAGGCTTAAATGGGACACAGATGGGGTGGGACCCCCAGGGAGGGCACTGGGGGATCTGGGAATCTCAGGCAGGGAGGCCCCAACCCCCAGCCCCAGAGACAAGAGCTGCAGGCCAGGGCGGAGATGGGAAGCTAGAGAGAGCCCGACAGAGGTGAGATACGCAGAGCGGGGCGGAGACCAGTCCTGGGTTGGGGGAGGCAGCGAGGCCAGCAATGGGAGGGGCCCCAGCCTCTGTCCCTCAGCCTGTTTCCGTGCAGTGGCGTTCAAGGCACGCATGGCTCTGCAGATGACGGCTGACGAGTAAGCTGACGGTGGGGACCGCTAACCTGAACCTCAACTCAGCAACATGTCACCCCGCAAAAGAATCCCATTCTTCTCGCGAGCAGAGTTACACAGCGCTCCGAGAATCCCATTCTCACGAGCAGAGTAACACAGCGCTCCGAGAATGGATTTTGAATTTCACCACAAAGAGTGAGTTTTCTCTCTTGCTCTGAAAGCACCTGCATGGTATCCTCTAAATCTGCAAAGCCTAAATTA
>SJXO01002330.1:306267-318886 GCA_006408615.1 Connochaetes taurinus
ACTCTGATGCTGGGAGGGATTGGGGGCAGGAGGAGAAGGGGACGACCGAGGATGAGATGGCTGGATGGCATCACGGACTCGATGGACATGAGTCTGAGTGAACTCCGGGAGATGGTGATGGACGGGGAGGCCTGGCATGCTGCGATTCATGGGGTCGCAAAGAGTCGGACACGACTGAGCGACTGAACTGAACTGAACTGAGGAGAAGGACAAAGATGGGGAAAAGGCTGCTCAGTGGAGCAGTCAAAACACACATAGTGTTTATCAATTAAGTTGGCTCCAAGCAACTATAGCAGTCACATCAAAAGTCACTGATCATAATGAATATGGTAATAATGAAAAGGTTTGAAATATTGTGAGATTTACCAAAATATGATGCAAAGACAAAAAGCAAATGCTGTTGGAAAAATGGCCCAATAGACTGGCTCCATGTAGGTTTGCCACAAACTTATAATTTGTTAAAAAGAATGCAGTATCTGCTAGGTGCAATAAAACGAAGTATGCTTGTATTTCTAATTCATGAGTACATTGCTTTCCTGACTGTCTCCCCGTTTCTTTTACTTCTTTGAGCATGTTGCAGGCGGTTACATTAAAGTCTGTCTAGCAGGTCTGCCGTCTGGCCTTTCTCAGAGGCCTCTTCTGCTGGTGTTTTCCCCTTTGCATGGATGGCCCCTGCTTTGCTTGCCTTGTGGTCTCCTTGCTGTTGAAAACTGGATATTGGAGTCTAGTAATGCAGGAACTCTGGAAATCAGATCCCTCCCCCCGCCCAAGGTTTGCTGGGTTTTTTTTTTTTTTTTTTTTTTTATTGCTGCAGGCTGTGTGTGTCTTGGGAATCAGCCTGAGGTGTAAACTGAAGCTCTCCTCAAGTCTTATCTGAGTGTGAGGTTTTTCCTGGGCATGCTTGGTGACTTTCTAGATCCCTCCATATGGCGGTTGCTTCTGAATGTCCTCATCCCTAAACTGTTGTTCAGTTGTTAAGTCATGTATGAAGCTTTGTGACCCCATGGACTGCAGCACGCCAGGCTCCCCTGTCCTTCACTATCTCCTGGAGCTTGCTCAAGTTCATGTCCATTGAGTTGAGGATGCCTTCTGATCATCTCATCCTCTGTCCTTAAATGTTCGCTCCCAAAAGGGAAAAGAAGGAAAATAAATGTGGGGATGGGGGTGGAAACAGGCTCTGGCTGTAAGACCAGCAGGACCCTATGGGGCCTTCCCAGGACAGACCTTCCCCCCATCCTCTGCTTTCGCTCCTCTCTGAAGGACCTACATAATAGTGTCTGATGTACAATCCTGAGCTGTTTTACAGATGCTGAAACAACCACCAAATGGAAGAAATTAAGTACTTCATGATCACCAGCATATAGTCCCAGACCTACTGGTGCCCAGGGATTAGCATCATGAACCCTGCAAGCTGTGTGTCCACGGCTCCAGGAACACGTGCACGGATGCTATCCTGCGGCTGAGGGGGAGGTCGGGAGAGACGTTTAGCTGCTACCTTGGGAAGAGCCAAAACTGTGGAAATTAATGACTTACCCTCCAAGCCTTCCCCTGGAAGCTGCAAGCCTTGGAACAGACCAGAAGTTCCAAAATCATTACATCAGGAGGGTTCTGCCAGTGTGATTGTTGCCTAAGTGAGAAGACGGACTCCGTGCTTCCACCCCACCCTCTTCCCTGATGTCACTTTCTCCTTTATTCCTACACTTTATGGATTTTATTTTATGTGAACATATTACAGATAAAAGACTATTTCACTTTAAAGTAAATTTGCATTTACTTTATGCTTATGAATGTTTTTATAGAATCAGTAGTTATTTGGATTTTTCCTCTCCTTTGTCTGTTTGTAGCCTTTGCCTGATTTTTTTTTTCTCTTAGGGAACTTGAGTATTTTTTAAAAATCTCTATGAGTAACAATCTAAGCAAAGAATAAAAACTGTTTACCCATTTTAGTTTTCAGAGATAGGTGAATTAAAATGACAGAATGAGGCCATTTATACCTGTTTAAGTAGAAGGAAAATAGAATTGATACAACACAAAATTTGGCAAAGCCATGTTAAAACAGGCCTATTCTAACTTTGCTGGTGGCAAGGTGGAACCTTTTTAGAAAGCAGCTAAGCTCCACAAATGTTTATATCCTTGGTCCAGAAATTCTTTTTAGACTAACTTGTGAAAATAAAAAAATAAATACCTGTGGGTGCAAATATATTCCTGGCAGCACAGTTTATAACTATGAAATATGGAAACAACCCAAATACCTAAACAACAGGAGTCTGGCTTAGCTGAACAAGGCACGGTTTCCTGAGTTGAAAGTTTTGCCGTCATTTAAAAGGGGCTATCAAAAAAAAAAAATAAATAAAATAAAAGGGGCTATCATGTATCATTCGGGAAAAATTCTTCCAAGTCATTGTCATGTGAAAGCCAGGCTGCAGACAGAGTGACTGCAATGACGCAGCTGCAGAAAAGTTGCCTTTGCTTGGGGCCAGGGGCCAGGGGCAATCGAACAGGGAGATCGCCCCCCACCCCCGGCCCACCCCTGGTCCTGGGCAGGACCTCTGAGTAAGGACATTTGGCGCCAACACGAATGCCACCCCTGTGAGGGGGTCCCGGTCATCCTTTGAAGCTGAGCGATAGGAAGGACTGCCTCCTCTCACCTGGCCCCCACCCTCTGCCCTCCAGCCAGGTCTCTCTGGCCCCAGGGCCTTTGCACCTGCCCCGTCCTACCCCTGAACAGCTTTCCCCCAGCCTTCAGAGCAAACACCCCCCTCAGGCAAGCTTCCCCTATCCTCTGCCACTCTCTGGCTCGGCCTCTTATCCCCTTTACAGCACACACCACAGCCGGCAATTATTCCACACATTTGTCTGCCTGACTCTGCCTGTTTCCTCTGAAAACCCAGCCAGGGAAGGAATTTGAGGTGTCTGACTCACAGCTGTAGTCAGTTCCCAGCTTCTATGTGATGCTCAGTAAGCATGTGGGTGAGGAAAAGCTGCCTCTATTTGTGTTTCCGAATTATGCACATGGAGTGGAAATATCCTCCGGAGGGAGACGTAGCCCGAGGCTGGTCTCAGACCCCCTCACCCTCGACCTCAGTGTGACACGTGCTTTGGCTTCTCACCGGCTGTGTGACTTCAGACAGGGTACTTAGCCCCTCTGATCTTCAGTCACTTCCTTTGTAAAACTGGAATACCGTACCAGCAGGGAGGGGACTGTGGAGTTCACTCTGAAACAGGGCGGGGGCAGGGCCTGGGCAGCCTCCGCGTCCCTTGCTTGCCAGGACTTCCCTGGTGGCTCAGATGGTAAAGAATCTGACTGCAATGCAGGAGACCCAGGTTCGATCCCTGGTTCAGGGAGATCCCCTGGAGGAGGGAATGGCAACCCAGTCTAGTATTCTTGTCTGGAAAATCCCATGGACAGAGGAGTCTGGCGGGCTACAGTCCATGGGGACACAAAGAGTCAGACACGACTGACCAACTCACACACATACACCCAAGGGGAAGGAAGTAGCATTGACTGAGCACCTACTGCATACTAAGCACCATAGTAGACAGCTGGAATGCAGCGGTGAATAAAACAGAAACTGCGCCCCAGCCCCACCCCGAGTGTCGGAAAGAGAAGTGTAAGGTGTGAGCAGGACCAGCCTGGAGGCTCAATGGGAGGAGATACTGCTCTGAAACATCACATGTGCAGGAGTCTGGGGAAAAGGAAGAACAGGCAGAGGAAGGAGCGTGGTGGAGGCCCTAGGACAGGATGCAGCTGGGCACAGGCAAGGGTGGAGTGGAGGGGGAGGGGAGTCATTGCAGGAAGCAAGGCCACCTTGCTCTTGTCCATCCTGACCTGCCCATCACCAAGCACCTGCAGGCCCCCAAGTTAGTGCAGGCTCAGGACACAGCTCAGGGCCAGGCAGAACAGGGAACCCACTCTTACCTTTGGCAACGCATACTTTGGCAGCTTCATCAGGACAAATTCATTGCGACGGTAAGAGATGTAGTATTTGGTCTGGTTTGTTGTGGTTGCCTAACAGGAGGGGAAAAACACTTTTTTAAGGGGCTAGGTTTCCAGTTAAGCAAGACAGATCTTCATGAATGAAGAACTACACATTGTATCTCAGCTGGTGAAAATGCCCTTTTATGTTGTTTACGTGTGCTTTGCCTGAAATAGACAGACTCCGATTCATCCTTCAGAGCCCCATACCAAATGCCCCACCTCTAGGAAGTCTTCCTCCACCTCCCTCAGTTAGAACTAATCTCCTTCCCTTGTGCTCTTTCTTCACTTTGCTTCCCTATATCTGAGTTACAGTACAACGGAAAGAAAATTCTGTTCCCCAGAACTCTTAGTGAGAGTACTCGTTGAGCTGCTGAGTGGAGGAAGAGACGGGACAAAGGTAAGTTCAAGTCACACAAGATGCCACCAAAACCCAAGGAAGGAGAAGCAGAACGACAGGCACGACTCCTGGGACAGCCACGTGTGTGACCTAAGACAGTTCATCGGCATCAAGACCAGCAGCTCCACAAGCTGTGGTCACTTCCATTTTACAGATGAGCAAAGTGAGGCCCACAGCTGGAGTAACTTGTCTCCCATGGGACATAATGGAAGAGCCAGGAAAAGAGCGGCGTTTGCTTCTTTAGGGGAAGGGCAAGCGGGAAGAGGGAGAGGGGAAGAGGTGCAAGGGGGCAAACAGGCAATGGGAGACGGATTGGGCCAGGAGCTGGACAGAGCCCTGTGGCCCCTGACCTCAGCCCCTAGCCAGGCATGCACCTCTCCCGTCTGATGCAGACAGTGTCACCAGCAGCAGACCAGGCCTCTGCGACAGCTGAGAGCCATCACGATCATGCCTGAGCACCGCCGAGGCTGAGCACACTGCAACTCAGCTTCTTGAGCCCCCACTTCTAGACCTGGTCCCTGAGCTGCCCGACCATGGTGCCCCCTGCTTCCTTATAGCACCCCAGTCCTCCCTGAGCCCCCTCGCATGGCCCACCTTCAGCCTGGCCAGGCTTCCCAGCACCTCTAACCAAGACCCCACCCCGACTCAGGGCCCCCTGCTACACAAGGACCGGCCCAGGCCGTTCAGCCACAGCTGTGCCCCCAGGGTCTCAGGCTGGGGTGGTGGGGGACCAAGCAAAGTGTTTCAGAAACACTCCATGTGGGATTGATTGTCAAAGACGCTGATGCCACTGTTGTTCCAACACTCAGCAGATGTTTGAGAAATGCAGTGGGAGGTGCTGAGTACACCCTCCCTGCAGACTGCAGGGTCTACGGTAAACAGTAAAGGATGTCAGTGTGGCCTGGGCTGCAATGAAGGAAGGGAGAGAGAGCTGGGGGCACTCCAAGGAGGCAACCAGTGGGCCTGAAGTAGGCGGAAGCCAAGGAAGCCTTCCTGGAAGAGGGGGTACATGACCGAGTATTGGAAGAGGAGGTGGAGAAGGGGCCGTGAGCACTCCAAGCCCAGGGAAGAGCAAACAGACAGAAGGTATGGGAAGCCGAGGGGCCTCAGCAGTGGGTGAAGGAGAATGAGAGCAGGGCTGGGTGGGAGTCAGGGCTGGTGGTGGCAGGAGCCTCTTACTGACTGCCCTAACGGGGGCCGTGACACACCCTGCCAGTTCCAGCCCCCACTCCACAGGAGGTGCCGGTCCACTCTGCTGGGGTAGTCAAGTGTCTCTGAGATGGGGGAGCCTTCGGTGGAGAGAGCACCCAGCCAGTGCCCTTAGGGACCGTCTCCATCAGAACCTGTGGTATCATCTCCTGGGATCCTAGTGGGCAGAACAGGGGCCAGTGGATGAGAGTGGCGGAAACACTTTATCTCACTGCTGTAAAGACATTTCCAAAGATTTGAGTTGTCTCGGAGGGGATGGGCTATTTTGAAAGGAGCGAGTTCCTCACCAGTGGAAGTGATCAAGAGGTGGTATGACCAGCTGCTCCCTGTAGCCTCTGAACAGTCAGATCCCACGGTTTGGGAGGGTGGTCCCAACTGTGGTCTGAGTGCCAGGCAGCAGGGCTTGGTCCCTGGGCTGTGGACGGCTGATGCCCAGTAGCCAAGCACAATGACCAGAGAGAACCCATACCAACTCAAAGCCCCCAGAACCAGATGGAGCAACACGGGTTCAGGCTTGGGGGCCCTGAGCTGTGGGAGGGTCCTGGTGGGCAGAAGGGAGAAGGAGCGGATGGCAGCCCTGCACCAGTGCTCTGGCCTTGCGGGGTTCTGGGGGGCGGGTGCTTCGCCACAGGGGCAGCAGGAACTGAAGTAAGTAGCACTTGAAGGTAAGAGAGCCATTTCATGGCTTCCTGTTGGAGTGATTCCATTTCCCCCGAGTGGCTTATACTCCACGTCGCCTCCTGCCAGTGGCCAGGAGCCCCGGAAGCAAGCGCACCTTAACAAGGACGTAGTCGTCCTGCACGGCCAGAGAGCCGCGGTCGATGGGGCCCGCGAAGGGCGTCGTCCGCGTGTTATCCGAGCAGTTGTGGATCTGGCAGGTGACGTAGCGAAAGCCTGCAGGAGATAAGAGGCAGCCACGCGAGGCGTGAAATCTCAAAACACCCAGACGCTAGCTGACGGAGTCAGACGCAGCCCCAGACATGACAAAGTGCTGACCCTTCTCGCTCCGTGTTCCGATACCACCGCCGCGGATGTTGTTTGTGGGTCTGAATTTTAAAGGGTTGGCCCTGCGATTGCTACACCTGCTGCTGAGTGGGGGTGGGGGGGGTGGCTCTGTGCCCAGCGCTCTCCTGTGAGGAGCTCTTTCAATCCTCAGGACCATACTCCGGGGGGCGGGGGGTCCCATCTTCCAGATGTAGAAACTGAGGCTGAGTGAAGGGCCACCCGGCCAGCCTCCAGGCTTTTCCCAAAGAAAGGCTCGATGGAACACAGCCATGCCTGCGTGTTCACGCGTCACACGCAGCGTCTTCACACTACCATGGCGGTCACGGGCAGCACAGGCCGCACAGCCAGCCAAGCTGACACGTTTGCCAGCTGGCCTTGGTGGGAAGCGTTTGCTGACCCTGGGCTAAAGTCGTGCAGGAGAGCACAGCTGTGTGAGCAAGACTAGGTCCGTGCTCTGCCCGGTGCACCCTCTGCCCCTGGCTTAGGCTGCCTACAGACACAACACCTGTGCTTCCCTGGACACCTGGACCCCCTCTCTGGAAGAGGGGCCGCAGAGCAACCCCCAGAGGTGTGGGCAGGAGATCCCCACACAAGCCCCAGCCACTGGCCTTCCTCGGGCCCAGCGGGCATGTGGCCACCAAGGGAAGGGACAGTCCAGGGCCACAGTGCCTGTCACGGCTGGGACCCCTCCCACCCTCCAGACGTCTCTCCACTCACACCCAATCAACAGGTGGGTGTGAGCAGGGACTCAGGGGTTCTTTCCCCACTAGATTTAGGCAAACACTTTCATCCTTTTTGAAATAT
The DNA here is from genome assembly GCA_006408615.1 of Connochaetes taurinus. NCBI lineage: Eukaryota > Metazoa > Chordata > Mammalia > Artiodactyla > Bovidae > Connochaetes > Connochaetes taurinus. The sequence goes on from SJXO01002330.1 coordinate 313,662, forward strand.
CTATGGTTGAGCAAATTGAACACCAGCTTTGCCTGGAGACTCCTGTTTCCAACAGGCCCTCTGTCTCTGGGATGGGAGGCCCCCAGGGAGTAGCCTGGAGCCTCTGCCCTGGGGACTCATCTCTCCCACGTGTGGGCAGGAGCAGAATTAACCACAGGGGCCAAATGGAGCCCAGCCAGGCGCTCAGAGACACCAGCACCTTTGGGGGCATATCCTGCCCATGGCCTGGGGTAGTTGGGCAGCACAGAGAGTGCCAGGGGCTGGGCTGGGGCTGGAAGGCCTGCCCTAACTCACCGGCAGGGACCCTTGAAACAGTGCGCACAGTAGGCTCGCAATCAGCCATGGCTGTGCCACAGCCCGATTCCTCTAGAACCTCATTCTTCTCCCCTCTAAACAGGCCACTCACTCCCTGTGGTCAACACTGAATATCCTGTCGCAGGCTTGCCTGGCTGGGCACGCTGTGGAGTCGAACCCAGGCCAGACTCAGTGGACCGTCTGCTCACTCGCCCACTCACTCATTTGCTCGCTCACTCGCCCACTCGTTCGGCCACGCCTTCGTCTGCTCATTCGCTCGCTCATGTCACGACGGTCAGGTCCTCCCTGCTCCAGCTCTACTGCCAGCAAGACAGACAAAGGCCACCTCTCGCGGCACAGACGGTCTGTGCAGTGGGAGAAGGGCTGATCCACAGCCCTTGCTAATCTCTGTGGCGTAAACCACTCTCTGGAGCCACTCTGAGGCTGCCGAGGTGAAGTTTCTGACCACGGGGCTGAGAAGGGAGGCGGGCGCTCGGCTCTCGTGAACAAGCCCCAGTGAGACAGCAGTGACCGTCCTCCTGTCCACAGCCTGCACTGTCACCCCAGGGGCCTTCCGGGGACAGGCCCAGCCTCCCGCAGGGGCAATGGGAGGGGCCGGCGTGACCTTGGGGAATAGTAGGGGCTCAGGCTGGCTGGAGGGTAGGTGGGGTGGCCAGTGCAGTGGGTCCTAAAGGCCGGGATTCTGTGCCACCAAGCTCGGCTAGAGGGGGTTCTGGTGGGACTCCCAGGCCGGGATTTTTGCATGGAGGGTGGCAGGGCTGGGGTCTGCACCGGCTCCAGACCCCATGACGGGGCTCAAGAAGTGAAGCAGAAGCAATAGTAACGCTGCCCTGCTCCCTGCAGGACAGGGGCTGGGGCATCCAGGGAAGAGCCGAGCGTTTGGACATGGTAAGGGGATCCCCCCCCAATGACCCACGCCGCCCCAGGCTGAGCACTATGCGTGGGACCCATTCCACAGAGAAGCGTGCTGGGGGCAGGGAGCTGAGGTCACTTCCAGGGTCACCGGGCTGCTGCATAGAGGGCTGGGAGCTATCTCCAGAGCTTCGGTCACCAGCCAGGACTCCGGTGCCTGGCACTGAACCTGCCCTCCATATGCTACGTCCCCCCCCAGGGACAGCAGCTTGCAGTTGTCGGCACCCACTCTAGGTGAAGCGTGGCCCTGCCCTGGCCTGCATGCCAGTAGGAACCAAGGAGGTCCTGCCAGGCAAAGGGCAGGGCTGTGTCTTGTCCACCTGTGGGTCCTCAGCAGGGTCAGCCCTGGGCCTGGTCCACAGGGGGCTCAGCCAGTGTTTGTTGAGTGAAAACACAACCTATAGGTCCTACTGGCTGTGATGTTCTAGAACATTCCGTGGTTCTGTCCGCAGTGAGCACAGAGGACCTTCCTCATAACAGGCATGGCCCCTGGGCTCATCTGCCAGGAAGGCTCCTGCCCCCCTGGAGCCAGGAGGAGCCATCAGAGTCCCTGCCCCACCTCAACACTCAGCAAGTGCAGGGCGGGGATCGGGGCTGAGAGATGGGGAAGCACTCAGTGCTCAGGGGCCAGAACAAATCGCCCTCTTAATAGACTTTTCCACTGGAGCGGAGCTCCTTGACTTCGATTTATCCCTGGCTGGAAAACAAGCACATTTAAAATTATGCCACATCGTAACACAGCGAGGTCAGCTGTTCAGGGCCAGTCGCCAAGGACAAGGGCGGCCGATCCTGCCGTGGGGTGAGCACTCGGGGTGCCCGGCTCCTACATCCTCCCCGCTTACCTCCTCCGAGGTCCTGGGCTTCCAGGTGGACCAAGTCAGGGTCAGCGTCCACCCCAGACACAGCCCTGGAAAAGAACAGCAGAGGCTGGCTTTGGAAACGAAGCCCCCAAGCCCTTCCTCCTGGGCCTGCCGGCTGCCAGAACCCCTGGGAGCCTCGTGGCCTCCTGGGTCCGAGGCTCAGAGGACACGGCCCTCCCCCAGAACCCAGCTGCTCCTGGGAGGCCGACAGAGCCCTCACCTCTGCCTTGCTGGGCATTCTTCCGTTTAGAGTAGTTTAGAGAAGAGTTGTGCGTCCATGTCTGTACGTGTGTGCATGCATGTGCGTGTGCACACGTGTGTTAGTGATCAAAATGATCTTAGCAGGCAGGAGAGGCCTGGGAATATCACCCTAGTTTGGGGGCTTCCCTGATAGCTCAGTTGGTAAAGAGGCCGCCTGCAATGCAGGAGACCCCGGTTCAATTCCTGGGTTGTGAGGATCCGCTGGAGAAGGGAAAGGCTACCCACTCCAGTATTCTTGGGCTTCCCTGGCGGCTCAGCTGGTAAAGAATCCGCCTGCAATGCGGGAGACCTGGGTTCAATCCCTGGGTTGGGAAGATGCCCTGGAGAAGGGAAAGGCGACCCACTCCAGTATTCTGGCCTGGAGAGTTCCAAGGCGTATACAGTCCATAGGGTCACAGAGTCAGACACGACTGGACCAGGGGTTCAGGCAGCACAGGACACAGTGGGGACCGTGGCTGGTGACAGCAGAGAGCTCAACGAGGCTGAGAAGAACGGGAGGAAGACGCGCCACAGGGGCTGGGGTAATGTCCTCCGGGGGGGGCGAGGCGAGTGCTGCCCCCTGCCCGCCCAGCGTGGCGCCCAGGAGGTGAAGTGCAGGTTTTCCACCTGAAAGGACACTTCGGGATGATGTGCTGTGGTCCAGGGTTTCCCAGACTTTACTGGTTCCCCATGTCAACTGGACGGTCACCTTCTGTCTGTCCACCCCCTTTAGAACCTTCTGTCTGCTTCAGCCATCTCTTAGGTGAGAACACCCAGGAGGTCGTGGGTGTGATGAGCTGACTGCATGTGTTATAATGTACATTCCAGCCGATATGACTATTCCAAAGGCGTCCACCGGCTGACCCTCTCACGGACACTGACTTGGTCGGTGCAGCACAGTTACTTTGCCGAAGGGCAGGCTGAGAATCTGGTGCTGAGTCTCACCGCATCAGAGTGAGTGTCATCAGCGGCGCCACGCAGCGCTGTGGACAGGCTTCCCCACGGCCCTTCCAGGCCAGTGAGATGTCCCCGCAGAGCACTCAGCTCCCACTGCGGACAGCCCCTGGCCTCACGCTGGCCCCTCAGTTCTCAACCCAATGCCCAGCAGGCTTGGCGCCGGCGTCCCTGTGTGCTTCGTCTCCTCCAGGGGCCAGGTGGTCCCTGCTGGACACGGGAAATCCACAGATGCTTGGGTGGTGGGACGTGCAGTCAGAGTGTTTCAGTGTGGGAGCCAGCATCAACCACGCCGACCCTCTGGACAGTCTCGAGTGCAAGGCGAAGTGTTGATTTAGGCTTGCTGAATAGGCCATCTGTAAGCTCCTTGGAAGGAGGCCTCCTGCCTGACATTTTCCTCTCTTTTTGAATAAAGTCAGACGTTGTTCCCTACCAGGAGCGCTGACGGGTCCTCGGCTCAGCAGAGGAAATTTAGTTTGACCATCCGTCATCTGTGAATGGGGTAATGACACCCCGCCTGTGGCTCGCTCACTCATTCGCTCACTCATTCACTTTCTCATGCCCTCATTCACTCACTCATTCATTTATCTCACTTTTCATTAATCCATTCATTCCCTCTCTCTCTCTCCACCGGAGTCTCTCCCCTGCCCCTTTCCAGAGGGCCCACACACCAGGCCCAGCAACAGGCTGGGAGCATGGTGAGCCTGAGGTCCCTGCCCCTATAAACCCTCGACCGCGGGTCTTGAAAGGCCGCATGAACCTCTGCACTCACACAGCTCAGATGGGGCCTGGCTCCCCGCGGGAAGGGACAAGCATTGCCCCCTAGACCTTCTTGTTTGTCAAGGTCCCCAAAGCTGGTGTCTGGGGAAGGCCCTCGGTCTGCTGTTTGGAAGCAGCCGTTGCTTGAGAAGACCTGTGGCTGAGCAAGCTGTTGGAAAAGCCCATGGCTCTGGGAGCCTGGGGAGTTGGCAGTTACTAAGGAAAGCTGTGATGCAAACAAAGCGGTCACCCCCTGCCCTCCCCTCAGGACAGAGGCCCTGCCTCTTGCCCCCCACCTGGCAGGCACTGGAGCTCACGGAAGAGGAAGGCTGAGGCTTTATGGGTGGACCCGGGCTGAAGTGCCAAGGTCAACTTGGAAATGCCTGGGGAAGGCAGGAGAGCAGATTGCTTGGCAGAGCGGCCAGGGGCACGGCCACCGGCCACAGGCAGAAGCAGCCGTGGCCTGGGGCTGCTGCTTCCGGGCAGTGTGACTGAGGACACGTGCCCTGGCCTCTCTCCGCTTCCCCCTCTGTGACATGAAGGGGAGACAGTTGGGGTTGTTGTGTGGATTTCATAAGATGATGCCCTTGGACCTGTGGTCGGCACCTGGTGGATGGTCAGTGTTCACAATGTGGCTGCTGCTGGGAGGCCCTCACGATTCTGTCCCAGTGCCGTTGAGAGACTAGCAGGGAGGTGATGAGCCAGAGTCATCACGGTCCCAAAACACAGTAGGTGTCCCAGTCCCTGACCAGGCCCCAGGAGGTCAATCTAACGAGCACACTTGCTTAAGCGTCTCCAAACATGAAAGTCTTAGAACATGGGGCTTTGGCAATTCCCACTGTCAGGTCAAGGACAGAAGCTTGGGGAAGAAATCATTTGATTTGCCCGAGATAACAATGTGTCCAAATGAGCACAAACTCTGCTTTCAGTGTCTGTGGGCCGCTTCTTTCGGTGACCCCAGAGGTCTCCCTGGGACTGGACGCATCAGCGGAGCTGCCAGCTCTGCTAATCTCCCAGGCCTCCAGCTCAGAGATTGCTTCCTCCCTGCCCCCTCCCTCTCCTGACCCCTCCTTCCTCCTAGCCCCTCCCCTTCTCCTAACCCTTCCCATCTCCTAGCTCCTCCCCTCCTCCTAGCCTCTCCCCTCCTCCTGACCCCCTCCTACCTCCTAGCCCCTCATCTTCCCT
>SJXO01002330.1:319980-362197 GCA_006408615.1 Connochaetes taurinus
CAGGAGGCCTGCCAGCGTGGGTGCTGTGCCAGGGTTATGGGCATTAGTGCCCCCGTCTACTGTCGAGGAAGCGGAGGCCCAGAGGAGACTCACAGGTAAGCAAACACACATGTGGCCTGGGGACGCCGAGTCCCAGCCCTCGGCCGTTCCTGACACCGCCCAGCAGAGCAGAGAGGGTGCCCTGGAGGCCCCCGGGCGAGGAGGGCAGGGCTGGAGGGCCCCCGGGTCCCGCGGGGCGCGCTCACCAGAACACGTGGTCTTTGGTCGCTCGCTCCTGCAGAAGGGTCCACTTCCTCCCCAGGTCAGACGACACGTAGAGCTTTAGGGCAGAAGGAGCAGAGAGGAAGGTCTGGTTATGACCGAGGAGCGAGCCTCTTCCCGAGGCCCGAGGCCCGTCTGCCCTGGATGCGGAGCGCCCCGCGGAGGTGGGTCTCGCTCAGCCCGGCGGGAGAGCGGGGAGGGCAGGCCCTGCGCTCTAGGTGGCTGCAGACCAGCCTCCAAGAGGCAGAAGGTCAGGTGGGAACTCCACACAGGGCCGTTCTTGACCCCAGGCCGGCCGGGAGGACCCTATAGACGGCGGTTGCGGGTGTGTGTGGCAGAGGTCCTGGGCGCGGTGTGTCTGGGCGCAGGCACGTGGGGGGGACCTGAACGGCCCTTAAGCTCTCCTGGGGCCTGGGCGCTGGGGAGGAGGGGCAGGAAGGGAGAGCCGGTCAGTGCAGGACAGCAGCGCCCCCTCTGCAGGCTGGCTGGGGCCTTGACCGCCGCAGGGACCCAGGGCCTGCGCCTAGGGTTCATGCTCTGCAATCACTGACTCGAAAGACCTAATCCTTTCAACTTTGAACTTGAGGTTTCGTGAGTGAAGCCAGGTGGAACAATGAGCTGACGTGGGGCTCGGGGTCCCTGGGGGGAGTGTCTGCCCCACCATTCTCCTGGACAGAGCTGCCCGGGGCGAGGCGGAGACCGCAGGAGCCAGCACCCCACGCCCGCCTGGCCCCTCGATCCTGGTCTGTCCTGGGTCCACCCACACATTCAGTCTGGGCGCCTGCACCTCCTCGCCCCCTTGCCAACAACGGCCCTGACCGCGGCAGACCCCACGGCTGCCTGGGAGAGAAACTTCCGGAAAACGTCCCTTCTGTCTTTGCCACAGCAGCAGAAGAGCAGACAAGCTCCTGCACGAGTGCTTCCTCCTTGCCAAGAGCACCTCCGAACCTCCTAACCTCGGGGACTTGTGAGAAGACGCCCACTTCAGGGAGGCTGTCCCCGCCGTGAACATCACCGAGAGCCTCTGGAGAGTCACTCTGAATGGTCGTCTGACGGACGCGCTGTGACCCTGGCAACGATCGTGAACACTTGTTCCTTTTTTTTTTTTTTTTTTAAAGATTGACTTCTCCAGTTATTTTTCAAGTGTCTTTAAGTTTTTGGTACATTAAAAAAAATAATTTTATTTGTTTATTTTTGGCTGTGCTGAGCCTCCGTTGCTGCCTGGGCTTTTATTTAGTTGTGGCGAGCAGGGGCCACTGTCCAGTTGTGACACGGGGGCTTCTCATCGCGGGGGCTTCTCTTGCTGCAGAGCACGGGTCCTGGTGTGCAGGGGCTTCAGGGGTTGTGGCGTGTGAGCTCCGGAGTTTCGGTTCCTGGTCTCTAGAGCACAAGCTCAACAGGTGTGCTGCACAAGCTGAGTCCTCACGGCACGTGGGATCTTTCCCCGACCGGGGATCGAACCTGCACCTCCTGCACTGGCAAGTGGATTCTTTACCATGGAGCCACCAGGGGAGCCTGGCCCTTTCCCATAAACCTGGAGTTGCTCAGCTGCTCTCCTCTGCTCTCACCTGCAGGGAGAGAACGCCCAGTCTGCCAGGGTTTCTTCCCCGAAGAGGCTGAGAGTCTGCATTTTAGTCCGTCTCCCACTCAGTGCCAGTTGCCTCCCCAGCTACCCCTCCAGGGCTTCCCAGCCCTGGGCTACTTAGAACCAGAGGCCCTTTCGCAACTTCCTCAACAGGCTCCCATTGTGTTCAACCCTCGCTCTTTTCTGGGTCCATCTCTTTCCTCTCTCTTGCCTCTTGGCCTTCACACATGCGGTCCCTCCGCCTAGAACAGCCCTCCTCCCCTCTCCCGCCCCCAGGCTGACCCCTCTCCCTGAGGCAGTCTCGCTTTACCCATCTGCAAATTGAGAGAGCACGGCTCCGATCCTCAGGCAGTATAAGTGAAGGAAAAAGGAGGTGGTAGCTGCCAGTTTCCAGCTGCAAGTTATGAAACGCCCAGCTTAATGGATGGTGGGCTTGTTTCCATCGCTGCCAACGCTTCTGTGTTTATGACACCTGCCCGGAACTTTATGAAGCCTTTCCAATTTGCTCTCGTGGGAGGTGATTTCATACTGCACAGCCAGTCGCTGCAGAAATAGAACATTTCTGCTGAGTAAAAGACCAGTACCAGTGAATACACAAGAATAAACACATCAGGGACATCCTAGTTACCGCAGCTAAAACCTGCATGGCAGCATCCTGGGGATGAGCGGGCTTGCTCTAGACGGAGGCTTCAAGAGACGGAGTGGAACGGTGTGCCATAGCACGTGCTGCTCTGATGTAAGGATGAAACCGATCGGGAGTCAGGACGAGGGAGAAATAAAGGAGAAGGAGGGGGAGGAGGGCGGAGGGAAGGTGCGTTCGCAGACACATGTGCCGGGGGCCTCACGCAATTCTCAGAAGCACGGCAATTCCACCTGGCGTTCAGTGGCAGGCTGGAGATACAGTTGGAACTCAGCACCCTTTTCTCCCTTGCTGTAGGGTAACTGGTCATGCCGCAAAGGCTGCAAAGCTGAAATCCAACGTTGCTCAGACTCCCTCGAAGCTAGACTTCTGGGTCAGACAGACTCACCCGTGCGAGGTTTGGAAGGCCAGAGTGCCGTGGAATCAGTTCCCTGCGGCCTTGGCCATCCATTTCTTGAAATACAGTTTTGATGTACAATGTCATGTTCGTGTCAGCTGTATGGCACAGTAATTTATATATATGATTTGTTTATAAATAATGTATATAATTTTTTTGTATACATTCCCTTTCTCTTCTCCAGGGGATCTTCCCAACCCAGGGAATTGAATCCAGGTCTCTCGCATTGCAGGCAGATTCGTTACCAGCTGAGCTACCAGGGAAGCCCAATGTATATAATAATATATAATAAATAATATATATATGCTTTATATATATATGTTCTTTCCTTTTCAGATTCTTTTCCTTATAAGTTATTTCAAAATGTGAGTCTGGTTCCCTGTACTATGCCGTAGTTTCTTCTTATTTATTTTATATATAGTAATGTGTATATACGGAGAAGGCAGTGGCACCCCACTCCAGTACTCTTGCCTGGAAAATCCCATGGGCGGAGGAGCCTGGTAGGCTGCAGTCCGTGGGGTCGCTAAGAGTCAGACATGACTGAGCGACTTCCATTTCACTTTCCAGTTTCATGCATTGGAGAAGGAAATGGCAACCCACTCCAGTGTTCTTGCCTGGAGAATCCCAGGGACTGGGGAGCCTGGTGAGCTGCCGTCTATGGGGTCGCACAGAGTCAGACACGACTGAAGTGACTTAGCAGCAGCAGCAGCAGCAATGTGTATGTATGTTAGGCTTCCCAGGTGGCGCTAGTGGTAAAGAACCTGCCTGCCAATGCAGGAAGCGTAAGAGACGTGGGTTTGATCACTGGGTAAGGAAGATCCCATGGAGATGGGCCTGGCAAGCCACTCCAGTATTCTTGCCTGGAGAATTCCACAGACAGAGGAAGTTGGTGAGCTACAGTCTATAGCGTCGCAAAGAGTCGGACATGACTGAAGCGACTTTGCATGCATGCATGCGGTGTCTGTATGTTAATCCCAAGCTCCTAATTTATTCTTCCTCCTTCAGTAACTGTAAATTTCTTCTCTACATCTGTGGGTCTATTTCTGCTTTGTTAATAGATTTATTCGTGCCTTTATTTTTAGATTCCACATGTGCGTGCTGTCATATGGTACTTGTCTTTCTCTGTCTGGCTTACTTCGTATGATAGTTTCTAGATCCAGCCATGTTTTTGCAAATGGCATTATGTCATTCTCTCTCACTGCTGAGTAATGCTCCGTTGTGTGTATGGACCGCCTCTTCATCATCCACTCCTCTACTGATGCACGTTCAGGCTGTTTCTATGTCCTGGGTCCTGCAAACAGTGCTGTAGTGAACGCTGGGATACACGTGTCTTTTCAAATTATGGTGTGCTCTGGATATATGCCCAGGGAGTGGGATTGCTGGATCACGTGGTAACTCTGTTTTGCTGGCCAACAAGGTCATGGGGACATGCTTGGCATCCATCCTCCAGTTCTGGGGGCTGGAAGGGCATTTGTGGTGGAGGCAGCCGCAGGACCAATCACTGGCTTTGTGGACGTTCCCAGGCAGTGCGGGCTGCAGCAGTGATGACTTCAGATGCCTGGACCCCAGCATCAGCTGCGTGTTCTTGATCTTGGTGACCCCAGCAGAGCTTCTGGTACCCTGCCTTCCCCTGCTGGTCCAGATCCTCAGGCTTCTGGGAGGATCCTTGGGAGTCTGGTCTGAAGCCCCCCTTCCAGAGTCCCAGCAATTTAGAGAGGACCCAATTGCCCTAAATCCTAAATCCTTCTTCTACTTAAAATATCCAGAGTGAGGTCTCTTTCCTGCCTGAGCCCCATCAGACACAAAGGTCGGAGCAAAAACGAACACACTCAGGGCTGTAAGATTCTCACTGCTTGCAAAGCTGTTCTCCTGACCACAGATCCCCCTCATCCCTTCTTAGGAGAGCTCTTGTCTGCCCCACCACCAACCCCTGGAGGATTACCGGGGCTCATTTTCCTTTCTTTTCTTGCGCAATTATCTTTGCTGCTTGGAAGTTCTATTAAAAAGCGAACTTACATCCTGACTCATTCTCTAAGCCCCTGTTCAACCCCTCTTCTCCAGGCAGGCTTCCCTGATTGGCCAAGGTGTCTTTTCTCCTCTACTAAGTTGTCAATCCTAAAGGAAATAAGTCCTGAATATTCATTGGAAGGACTGATGTTGAAGCTGAAACTCCAGTACTTTGGCCACCTGATGTGAAGAGCTGACTCATTTGAAAAGACCCTGATGCTGGGAAAGATTGAAGATGGGAGAAGGGGACAACAGAGGATGAGATGGTTGGATGGCATCACCAACTCGATGAAGGGTGAGTCTGAACAAGCTCCGTGAGTTGGTGATGGACAGGGAGGCCTGGTGTGCTGCAGTCCATGGGGTTGCAAAGAGTCGGATGCGACTGAGCGACTGAACTGAACTGAACTGAAGTTTCTGGAAGGCACTCTCATGCTCAGGCCAATTTCTCACAGTGCTGGGAAGCGAGGAGGCTCTTGACAGGAAGCAGAATAAAACATAAGAGTGGGTCTGCTGATGTCTTAGAGGTTAAGTGCCCAGGGCTCTGTCTGCGAGCGGGTCTGAGGCTGGAGCGGAAGGAAACAGACTGATCAGTGTCATACCAGGGGTCCCTAGCGAGCTGACATGGGGGCCAGGCTGTCCGGCTCTGACATCCTTTTGATCCCAGGAGCCTAATGCAATTTGCTGAGCCTTGAAAGAAAAACCACTGCCTTTGGATCTCACCCAGGGAGCCTGTCCAGGATCCAAATAGGGTAGCCTCAGTGACACAGTACAGGAGGGAACTAGAAATAGGGGGTTAGGGCAGTCTGAGCAGGGGAAGAGGGTCTGTCTGCTAGAGGAGGGGGCAGGCATCTGAGCGGGGAGGGATGGGGAGGGAGCAGAGGAAGGCATTTGGTTTTGCAGACATCTGTCAGCCCCTGTGAGCTGGATATTGATGTCCAGCCTGCGGTCCGCGTGCCTTTGGCACGTGACTTGCTTTGCCCGTGGGAGGGGATGTGATGTTTTCTAGGTATAAGCAGACCCATGAAGGTCCCCGTGCGGTTTCCTCTGCCCCTCTGCCGTGAGACTAGCACGTCCGCAAGTGGTTACTGATTCCAGAACTAGAGACCCGAACCCTGCCCAGGAGCCACGGCTAGGCAGTCCCAGCCAAGCCCGCCAGGACCCCCGCTGACTCAGAGACCCAGGAATGAGAAAGAATGCTTGCTGCTGGGAGCCGAGGAGCTCTGGGGCTGTGTGTTACTCAGCTCTAGAGCAGCAGACACTGCCTGACACACCGGGTCTGTGGGCATCAAAGTCGACGCTGTCCACCCACGCCATCTGGCTTCTGGGGAGTTAGTGAGCTTCCTAAACCACAAAGCCTAAAAAGCTGAAAGCCCCGCTGTCACTGTTATTGATGTCCTCAAATTCCTCATTCCCTTTACAACCACAACGCAGCCTGTCTACTCCCCTTTCTCTTTCCCGATAGTCACAAAAAAGAACCAAAGAAAATAACTGAGATTTCAGCTCCATTAATTTTTCAGGGCACCATAAATTAAAGAGCAATTGCAATGCAGTGGATTTCTGCGGGAAAATAAGTCTCTGTGATTGTGCTTTAGTCTAATTACATGGAAAGCTAAGTAGCGCTATTAATACCCCAAAGCACACGCTGTCCCAAAGGAGAGCACCCGGAGCAGAGGCAGCAAGCCAGGCCAGGGAATTTCAGGGACATCCTGAACTTCAGTCAGTCAGTGAGGACCAGGTCTTGGCACAAGACTTGCTTTGGCCAGTGGTGTGTGAGTGGGTGTGATATATTCCAGGTCAAAGCAGACACACGAACTTGAGGACCAGCAAGGAGGCCAGGAGGTCCTGTAGACAGCCATGGCTCAGGCCAGACAGGAAGTTTCATTTGGAGGTCCCTGACCATGGTGGTCCCTACTGGTAGAAATTCATTCATTCATTCATTAAACTGCCATGATCCATCTCCATCATCCACCCACCCCCACACATCCACCCCCATGCATCCATCCTTCCATCCATCCACCATCCACCCTCCCACCCACCTATCCATCCACCCACCCATCATCCATTCACCCCCACGCATCCACCCATCCATCCATCCGCCCACCCATCATCCATCTATCCCTATGCATCCATCCTTCCATCCATCCACCTATCCATACCTTCCATCTTCCCACACCCCCACCCATCTAGCCACCCATCCACCCATCCACCCACTGATCCATCCACCCATCCATCCATCCACCCATCCATCCACTCATCTACCCACCCACCATCCATCCACCCCTATGCATCCATCCTTCCATCCATCCACTTATCCATCCTTCCATCCATCCACTTATCCATCCTCCCATCGATCTATCCATCCACCCATCCACCATCCATCCACCCCTATGCATCCATCCTTATATCCATCCACCTTCCATCTACCCACACACCCACCCATCTAGCCACCCATCCATCCATCCATCCATCTATCCATCCATCCACCCACAGATCCACCCATCCATCCACTCATCCACCCATCCACCATCCATCCACCCCTATGCATCCATCCTTATATCCATCCACCTTCCATCTACCCACACACCCACCCATCTATCCATCCATCCTCCCATCCATCCACCCATTCATCCACTCATCCATCCCCCTTCCTTCTATTCCTCATTCAATATTTCCAGCCAGAAACGTGAGATAAAATTGTGAAAGAAATGGCCAGGCATAGCCCCTCCTCAAAGAGCTGACCTCAAGTGTGTGTGTAAGGTACAGACAATAATCAAATAATGACACAAATATTTAATCAGGCATTGTGACCAGTGCTGGGAAAGAGAGTCACTGGAATCTGGAAGAGTGTGGAATGGTGAGTCCCAGGCAGGTCTGGGAGCACCCAAGGAAGCTTCTGACCCAGATAGCTTCCATCTGCTCCAGACCCAGGCTCTGCCTTTTCCAACCCTGGGAGCTGGCCTGTGTAGGCGGCATCCACAGGCCCCTTCTCCCTGGCTTCTAGGAGATTCAGCTCACAGGAAACAGGACAGGAGAGAGACAGGTACCATGACTCCTGCTCTCTGACTGCCCAAACACACAATTTCTCGGGGCTGAGTGACTCCCCGGGGCCAGCCTCCTCCTCAGCCTTTTTGTCACAATGGGGCTCCAGGCCTCTTATCAGGCAAGGTGTTTGGCTGAAAAGTGAAAGTGAAAGTCGCTCAGTCATGTCTGACTCTTTGTGACCCCATGGACTATACAGTTTACGGGATTCTCCAGCCAGAATACTGGAATGGGTAGCCTATCCCTTCTCCAGGGGATCTTCCTAACTCAGGGATGGAACCAGGGTCTCCTGCATTGCAGGCAGATTCTTTACCAGCTGAGCACTCAGGGAAGGCTGAGAAGGTCCCCCTCAAAATATCTCTGTCAGAATCCCTGAAAGCTATGAAAGGGACCAGATGGACAGAAAAAGGACTTTGCGGTCGATTCAGTGAAGATGCGTAGATGGGAAGGATGGTCTGGATTATCCAGGTGGGGCAGATGGAACTCACACACACACACGGCAACGTGAAGACGGAGCAGGAAGTGTTGAAGACGCTGCCTTTGAAGCTCAGCATGACTCGTCACCAGCCACAGAATTCCAGAAGCTGGTGGAGGTGAGGGAGAGACCCCCCGGAGCCTCCAGGGGGAGAGTCACCCCACACACGCCCTGGCTTTGGCCTCATGAAACTGATCTGGGGCCTTTGGCTGATAAACTTCTGTTGTTTTAAGCTGTCAGGTTTGTGGTCGTTCCTTACATGGTATCTGCAGGAACCCGACCCAGGCCTTTCCCCAAGGCGGGCGGCCCCTCCTCCAGGGGCCCTCAGCATGCCCCCTCCCAGCCCTGGGGTCGCCTACCGCACCCAGGCTGGCCCTGGAGAGAGCCCCTCACCGTACACTCCTCAGTCACCCATGAAGGTGCCCTGGGCTCCTGCGGCCCTGCTGGACTGCTCTCAGAGGAGAGGACGCTGGTTTGGGGTCAGAAGGACAATTCCCTCTCCTGGTGAAGGTGGAAGAGGCTTCCAGGTGGAGGGAAGGGCATGAGGTGGGAGGGTGTGTGGAATGTTCTGGAAGTGGAGGGAGGCTCCACGGCTGGAGTGTGCTGGGGGGCAGAGTGGAGGGTCCTCATAATTACCCACTGTCTGTCAACCATCTCGTGAACCTTTTGTACCTCACCTCCATCCCACCGGCTCTCACTTGAACCCATGAGCTTCCAAGGGGCACCTGACCACTCAGCCCCGGGGAGCAGGGGGTGATGGGGTCCTGGGCCCAGCCCCGGGGAGCAGGGGGTGATGGGGTCCCGGGCCCAGCCCCGGGGAGCCCTCCTGCCGCCCAGGGCTCCCGGGTGCCGGGTGATGGGAAGGCCCCTGTCCTCCGGGCTTCCCCGGGGCGGCTCACCTTGCCCTCCTTGGTGTAGGCCAGCACCCTGTCCTCCTCCCGGGGGTGGAAGATGAGCGTCTCCACGGAGAAGGGGACGACCTGTTTCTGGAAGGTGGCGCCCTCGTCCGCGCTGAGGAACAGGCTCTGGTCCCGGTCGCTGAGCGAGGAGCTCACGAGGATGATCTGAAAGACACGGGTCAGGAGAAGCGTTTGCACTCTTCGGGGCCACTGCCTGCAGCGGGCTCCCCGCAGCCCCCAGAGGCAACCGGCCCAGCCGACACTTGGCTCCAGACTTCCCGCCTGCAGAGCCCGGATGGACGGCAGATTCCTGCGGTTCGGAGCCCTGTTTGCGGTACTTTACTTGTCCAGTGAGAGCTCTGCAAGGGCTGGGGCAGGGGGTGGGCAGTGCCCGGAGGAGGCTTATCGTGAAGAGCGCCGGGAGCAGGGGCCTGTGGGAGGCTGCCTCGTTCTAGCTGGAGGCTTCGGGGTGGAGTCGGAGCCCACCCTCCGTATTCTCCCCCCGACCTCAAGCCCAGCATTGGATCGCGCTGGAGATGACGGGAGGTGCACACGCCTTAGAGTGGCCCCGACTCCACTCCGACGTGAAACTGATGGCAAGGCGCCCCCCGAGAGGACGAGGGGCACCCCCACCATGCGCACCCCCCAGCCCCCACCCCTGAGGTCCCTTCACGTTTGCCTTCCCTCCAGGCTCCTCTTCTCACAGGTACAAGCCCTGCCGGACTGTGTGTGAGGACTGTCCCCCGTGTCACAGAAAGGTCAGGACAGGCCAACCAAGGGTCAGAACAGGGCGGCCCTGGGGCCACTCGGCAGAATGGCAGGGCCCTGCGGGGGGACACACGCGAGCTCCCTGTGCGGGAGAAGGTCAACCAGCCGAGGCTGAGTCAGGAGCACCGGAATGCAGGGCGGAGGGGCTGGGAGCCACGTGGTCCCGTCCCCGCCCCCCAGCACCGTGGCCCCGCCTCCTGCTCCATCGGAAGAACCATTCCCCGCACGGAAGCCGGGGGACTCTCCTGCACACGGGCCTTGTAGAACCTTCACGGCTCTTCACAGCCCCAGGAAATGCC
Source organism: Connochaetes taurinus (assembly GCA_006408615.1). Taxonomy (NCBI): domain Eukaryota; kingdom Metazoa; phylum Chordata; class Mammalia; order Artiodactyla; family Bovidae; genus Connochaetes; species Connochaetes taurinus. Next base: position 330,351 of record SJXO01002330.1, read on the forward strand.
GACTTCATTATGGGGGTCCTAGGACCCTCCCGACCGCCTCCCTCCCAGCCTTACATGCGGCCTGGCCTTGCCTGGCAAGGTCCACATCCCCGCCCGTGCCCCTTTCCACCTGGGCGCACACCCTGGGATGGCCTTCCTCCTCAGGCAGGTTGGCCCTCCTGCTGCAAGGCTGCTGGGGGCCCAGGACTTGTCCTCAACACTCTCACCCCATTTCATGGAAGAGGCCTCCTGCACGGGGACTGGAGCCCTGTCGGGTCAGGGGTACATCTGTGGAGGTCACTACTGATGCCCTCCCCTCCCCTCCCCATGGGGCCTGGGAGTTCCACATGCAGGATGAGGGAGTGAGTGAATGAATGAGGGAGGGAAGGAATGAATGAATGAGGGAGGGAAAGAATGAATGAGGGAATGAGGAGTGAACTATGTGTTGGTGGAGCAGGGGCTGGGCACACACACTCCGTCTTTGGATAACCCAGCTCAAATTCCGTGTCTGTGTGACCAGTGCCTTCTGTGCTCCTTGTCTGTACAATGGGAAATGACCGGGTGAGCCCGCCGTGGAGGTCTAATATGAACGCGACAGCCGGCCTGCGTTACGTCCCGCTTGGTGGCTGTCCTCGTGTCGCTGTCCCCCCTGCTTGGCAGGTGGGGAGACTGAGGGCAGGTGAGCTCCTGTGGTCACAGAGCCACGCTGGGCAGGGCCAGGGTCAGTGGCGACTCCACACAGGGCGGGGTTTTAGCTGGGCTGGAGCTGGCAGCCTGGGTTGGACTGGCCTGGCCCAAGATGAGCTCAGCTTTCCCTGGGAGGGAAAGTACAATGAGACGCCCAAACCCCGCCATGCCTCTGGAAGACAGCGAAGCATGTGGAGCATAAATCAATGAGCTGCACAAAACTCCTGTTTCTTGTGAACAAAGGATACACCAGTGTGTTCCTTCTTTCCAAGGAAACCTTACTGGGCTCCTGGGTGAGGTCATTCACCTTCAGCAGAAAGCCTTCTGTCCCCCCAGCAAGCAGAGGGGCTTGGAGCTTGATTCCTTGTGACTCTGATCCCTGAAAGGGGGACACATGTGCTCAGAGATGTTCTTCATGGTGTGGTTTACAGGCAGGAAAAATGGGAGGGGGTGGCGGAGATGGTTAGGGGAGCCAGAGAGCGTGTACAGATGTTTCCATGGTGTTTGGTGACGAGAACTAATGCACTCACACACAAAAGCAGGACCTTATAAGCAAGTTCAGTTTCTGTACATTTCTCATTGACAAAACTGTAAGGACGTATATAATAGTTTTGCCATGGTAGGTGTAGAAAAGTAAGTGTGATTTTGTCAGTGGAAAATCCATAGAAAGAAGGGTGGAAGGATTATTACTCAGCCATAAAAGAGAATGAAACTTGCCATTTGTGACAACACGGATGGATGTGGAGGGCATTATGCTAAGTACAGTAAGTCGGACGGAGAAAGCAAATACTGTGTGATCTCACTTATATGTGGAATCTAAGAAGAAAAAGAAAATAAAAAAACAAGCTCATAGATACAGAGAAGAGACTGGTGGTAGCAGAGGTGGGGGGTTGGGGATGGGCAAAATGGGTGGGTGGTGTTGAAAGGTACAAATGCCCGGTTGTAAGATGAAGAAGCCCTAGGGAGGGGCTGCAGCACGCTGAGAATAACCAACAAAACCCTCCTGCACATTTGAAAGTTGCTAAGAGAGTAGATCTTAAAAGTTTCATCACGCAAAGAATACTGTAACTATGTGAGGTGACCAACATCGCCTAGAGTTGTTGTGGTTATCATTTCACAATATGAACAAATTTTATTCTGTTGCACTTCTGAAACTAATATTGCTTGTCGGTTACAGCTCTGTTTTTTAAAAAAGAGAAAGGAAAGAAACACCGGGGGTTATTAATAGTGGTTAGTCTTAAGCGGTGGGGTGAAGATTTTTTTTTTAATTTGAAATAAACTTTTTAGCTTAGAATAGTTTGATATTTTTGAAGATTTTTTTTTGATGTGGACCATTTTTACAGTCTGTGTTGAATTTGTTACAACATCGCTTCTGTTTTAGGCATGTGGGGTCATCTTAGCTCCCCAACCAGGGATTGAACCTGCGCCCCCTACATTGGAAGGCAAAGTCTTAACCACTGGATGGCCAGGGAAGTCCCAAACAGTTTTAGATTGATGGAAAAGTTGCAACGATAGTACAGGACACTCCCACATAGCGCATACCCCGCTTCCTCTATTATTAACAGCCGACATCCACATTATGTGTTTGTCACAATAAGGAACCCAANATTGAACCTGCGCCCCCTACATTGGAAGGCAAAGTCTTAACCGCTGGATGGCCAGGGAAGTCCCAAACAGTTTTAGATTGATGGAAAAGTTGCAACGATAGTACAGGACACTCCCACATAGCGCATACCCCGCTTCCTCTATTATTAACAGCCGACATCCACATTATGTGTTTGTCACAATAAGGAACCCAATGTCGACACATTGGTCGGATCTAAACCACACCCTACATTTCACCCGCTTTCCACTGATGTCTTTCTCTGTCCCTGTACCAGGTTCCCACGTGACTCTTAGTTGCCACTTCTCCTCGGGCTCCTCTAGGCTGTGACACTTTCTCAGACTTCCCTTGTTGTTGATGACCTTGGCGGTTTTGAGGAGGACTGGCTGGATATTTTGTAACTGTGTCTCGTTTGGGTTTGTCTGCTGTTTTTCTCTTGCTAACGCTGGGGTTCTGGGTTTGAGGGAAAGAGCCGGGGAGTGGGGGAGGTTCTAGGTTCCCTGATCACAGGGGTAGGACTTAACTCCTTTTGCTCCCTCCAGCATCCAGCACATGCCTGACCCCGAGCTGTGGGTCAACCCAGGCCTGCAGGATTTTAACCTAAATCATGCAAGAATTTAGGTTGCCCAGGGTTTACGGGAGCAGAGCAGGGGACGTCAGACCCAAGTGCAGAACAAAAGGAGGGTTTGGGAGGAGGCGACGCCCAGATGAGCTTTGAAGAATGAACGGGAATTTGATCCAGACCTGGGGAAGGGGGTTCTCAGACAGAGAGGCCAGCAGGACCGAAGACAAGCAGATGGGGGTCCCTGCTGAGACCGTTCATATCCCCCTCCCACGTGTGTGTACTGTTCCCTCTGGCTGGAGCGCACAGCAGGACCGAGACCCCCCCACCCCCGACCTCACCACTCGCAATGAAGAATCAGATTTCCAGATTTTTTAAATGTCACAAAATCCATGTATGATAAAATGAAAAATTTTGAAGTTTTCTGAGCCCTGAGTTCTGGGCAACTTCAGCAAAGCTGAATGTTTCTCATTTATTTTTCATGTGCCTGCTTTGCAGTGCCCCCAGCATGAGTTCAGCCTGTTTTTACGGTGGGACATCCTCTTCTTTTCCAGTGCTTCTCCCATACCTCTTCATCCGGCACAGCTAATTTCGAAGGTCACCTCCTCCGGGAAGACATCCATGATATACATCCTCCAACAGAGTTTTTCTCATCCCTCCTCTGCCCCTTCCCCAGCATCTCATGTGTTCATTTGCTCCAGTCTAACATTCCTAGGGTGCTCTCTGTGAGTCTGCCTTTCCCTCCAGGCAGGGAGGCTGTGCAGCTTGGCAGGGCCCAGTCCTCACCCTTGCCATCCAGCCCAGAGGATGGGTGTTGGCCTTCCCACACAGAATGAGGTCCCTGGGCACAAGGTTGCCTCTCCATGACAGCCCTCAGTTACAGCTAAGGCCCTGTTCATGGTGTCACACAGGCGGAAGGAAAGGGAACCTGAGGAAGTGATTCTGGCCAGGGGCCCAGCAATCTGGATCACGGGCTATTTTTGGCCTCAGAGTGGGACAAGCCAGGAAAGACGGGGGAAGAAGAAAGTGCTGACAAGGAAAGGATTATTGGAGCAAAGAAAACAAATCAATTAGCATTGTGCAGAGAGGAGGCTGGCAGATTGTTCCTCCAAATTGGGAACCAGACTATTTTCAATGGTGTATTTTCACTGCTTACTATTCTGGGGAAACATATGGTACCCGAGCGAGGTTCTGGGGGCCTGCAAGGATGGATGCCTCAAAATCAGAGGTAACTCAGTTAAAGGGAACTATCTGACAGATTCACTGGACTAACAGCCAGCCCATATGAAGCCTGAGTTTCAGGGTCTAATTTGCCAGGCCACGTACATGGTGCAAACATGGAGCCCCTTGTTCAAAGAGAATCAGGAATTTCAAGATGGGACCAGTAGAGCATCAGACCAAGCATGGATTCTCCTGAGATGGCTTGGGTCACACACCCACGGAGTGGACTCTTCCCAGAGCTATTCGGTTAATAAGCTCCAGGACCAGTGGTAGTAGCATCCTTGGAGACTGTCAGACTCATGGTGCCTTGGCCCCCCCGGGACCTGCATTTTCACGGCCCCTGGTGAGTCCCAGGCGCCCTCCCTTGGGTGTGAGGGGGTGCTGCCTTAGGCTGCAGGTCCTGCTCGTTTCAGCCCTGCGCCCAACTCCAAGCATGCTGGCGGACCTGGCCTCTGCTCCCCGCCAAATGACAAGGAAATAACCAGCTGCACTAGAGCCCTGCTCTTAGCCTCCTACTCATCCCATCCACTGCGATGCTGCCCCGTAGGATGGAGGTACCCATGACAGCCCCGGAGTCCAGGGAGGCCACGCCGCTCATGGACATGGAGGCCACAGCAGAGGCCTGCCATCGCGGGGGCAGTGCAGGCTCTGGAGGCCTCACCCCTCCAGAGCCGGAGGTGAGGAGCTGGCCTCACCCCTCCTTTGCTCCTGCAAGCTCTGCAACCTTGGGCAAATCACTTCACGTCTCTGAGCCTGTTTCCTCCCCTGTAAAATGAAGATAGGATTCCCACGGCAGAGGTGACTGGAAGAGATAAAGGAAGCAAAGTGCATAACAGGCTGAGATGACAGCGGGTTTATTCTCCTGGTATTTTATTCTAAAGAAGCTATGTTCACCAAGCATCTCCCTGGGTCAAGGCCCTGGAGCTGAGGCCGCTCAAAGGCGGTGGTGAGAAGGACAGTATAGGAAGCACATGGCAGGAAGCTCCAGGACAGATGAAGACAAAGGCCAACAAGCTGATGAGCTCTTTCTCTAAGGGGTGGGAGTAAGGCCAGGGCATGTGGGTTTGACTGCCTCCCTGTGTACCCTGAGCTGCCCTTGCCCCAGCCCGGGCCTGGCCTGGGGTCGAGGGTTTCCTGCAGGTGATGTCACCTGAGCTGGGTCTTGAAGGATGAGTAGGAGTTCGCTAGGGGAACCAGTGGTGATGGAGTTCGCGGGAACAGCACACTGATGCTGAGCGGGAATGACAGGACCCTTGTTTTGAAGAGAGTCTCACCTGCCTGGGGATTTGGTTTTCGGTCACATTATTGACATGTGCTTTATTGGATATGCTCCACCCGCACCAAAGTAGCCTGGATGTCGGTGGGTCGGTCTACCAGATTTGCTCCCCTGCATAGGATTTGTGGTAGAAATGGGGTGGGGGGAGGCCTGACCCTGGGCAGTGGGCACAGAGGAGGGCCAGAGGACACAAATACAAGTCACTGTGACGTGGAGTGGCAGGAGCTGCCATGAAGCTGGCCTGCAGCGCGGGTGTGGGCAGAGAGCTCCCTGTGGGCCGCTGCAGGCGAGGGGGCATGGGGCTGGGGCGCTTGTCTCCCTGAGGCTAAGTTCCCCCCGGGCCTGCAGCCTCTGTGTCTCCCCCACAGCCCCTGTCTGTGTTAAAACAGATCGATTAGCTCTCTCCACCAGGTGTTCTGGGTGGGAAGCCTGCACAGAGACCCGGCCTCAGAGGCCTGAAAATTAACAACCCTTTTGTCATTTCCCTGCCAAGCCCGGCAGGTGTCCCCAGGGTCCCACTCGCATCAGTTTGGAGAGACACAGGAAGTACTAAGTAGGGTAGCTCTGGGGAGGCGCAGCTGGGGCAGGTGGGGGTGGTGTGAATCGCTGACTACACTTTGCAGTCACTGCAGACCTGCTAAGCTTAGGTGCGATCATCCCCATTTCTCAGATGGGAAAGCTGAGGCCAGAGAGGCCTCGCGGAAGTTTGTACTGTCAGCCAGGTTTGCACCCAGCACTTCCTGCATCATTCATCCACACCACATCATGACCAGTGATGAGACTGCATCAGCCCAAAACATGGAAATGACATGAGGCAACGGGCCTGGGAGGGTCTAGACAGATTCGCTCCCCCGTCCCCCACCACGGCTCTAAAGACTACTAGGCATGGCTTCCAGACTGCAGGTCAGTCCTGAATTTGGGGGATTTCTGATCCCATAGACAGCAGAGGAGGACCGGGATGGTGGGGGAGGCCGGCTTTCTGTCCATCTTCATCTTTGTTTCCCCTGCTTGGTCCACCATTCTATTCTCTGAGGCCATTCACGCACCCATTCAGCTATGTGTCAGACCGCAATCTGGGAGATGAGTCTCACCGGAGACCGGCCCCCAGGGAGCCCGTAGCAGACAACAGAAGTTGTTGAATGATGTGAGCTGTGCTCTGGGACAGGCGACCCTGAGAAGGGGCTGGAACGGAGGTGAGCTGTGTGCTCCCGGCAGGAGTGGGTCAGCATCCGCCAAGTGCAGAGAGGCCCCCCAGGAAGGGCAGAATGTGCAAGATGCCGACGTGGGCCTCCCACGACCAGGTCAGGAGGTTTGCCTAAACCTGGCACCCTGGACGCCCTTCTGGGACCCTTCGACATGGGCCTGCCCCTCCCTGCCTGCCCGGATCATGTCCACCTGGCCTTCCGCTCAGACCTGCCCTGCCTGAGTCACCGCTGCATGAACCACGTGTGGTCCCACCTGCCAAATCACCTCCTCTGGTGCCCTGCTGGGCTTCCATTCCTCCATCTCCTCCAAAAGGTGGTGCCAACATCCCGGTCTGCCTTGCAGCATAAACCCTAGCTCTGAAACCTTGAGTTAAAAAAGGAAAACAAACAGCAACAAGCAAGTGGTTCTCACCTCTGCCAGAGCTCTGGCTGGGTACGCCACAGATCTTGGGTTTCCCTTCAGACTCTTTATCAAGGAAAAGACTTGTTTTTCATCTTCTCTTTACCAAGTGGAGCCCTCAGAGGCTTCCCTCCACATCCCCGGGGATGGGGGTCCTCAGGAAATTACCTTCCTATTTAAAACCCAATCGTCCAGTGCATTCCTTGCCAGACAGATGAGCCCAGCTGGGGACACAGGAAACTGGGCTTTGACGCCCAGAGAGGCAGATAGTGGAGACAAACAAATACAGCAGCATCCGCCCCCTGGGTCTCAAATTAGAATCTGTGCAGAGCATCTTACATACGCCAGTGTGAGTCATCACGAGCGAGAATAACTCTGCTACCCGGCGAGGAGAACGCGCGGATGAATGCCTCTCGCTGGGCTATTCAGCACACACTCGGATTGCTGCCCAGGGTGTTAGCAGAAAGTTACTCCACGTGACGGCTTTCAGTCTGGGGGGCGCCGAGAGAAAGCAGAGCCTGGCGGAGATGCCGCTCTGCTGGGTAACCTTGGGCTCGTCTCTCTCCTCACCTTCAACTCAGAAACAATCGTCTGTTCTGGGCTGAGGTCCTAAATTAGGCGCCACGTGTGAAACTGTGGCAGAAATAGAAGGGCTCTTCATGGCTTTTGTGCTTTCTTAAGCCAGAAAGTAGGAAGTGACAGGCAGCTCGCTCCAGTATCCTTGACTGGAGAATTCTCTGGACGGAGGAGCCTGGCTGGCTACAGTCCATGGGGTCGCAAAGAGCCAAACACGATGGAGCACGCAGGCAAACCAGAAAGATCTATTCTTAAAGAAGTCACAGATCATCGGAATTTGTGCAAATACAAGTGTGTGGTGCTGTGTCCCTGCTTGAAACCCTCAGGGCCTCTGCTGCCGGGGCTCCTGGGTCTGATGTTCACGACTCACCCCAGTGACCTTACCCGGCTGACTTTACTCCCCAGCACTGGCCCAGGTCCAGCCTTCAGACCATGTCCACATCCCCAGATGTCCGCTGCACCCTCACACTCCTTTGCCCTGGGAAGCCCTGGCTGTTTTCTCTCTGACTGCAGTGAGGAAGCGGGCCTGGAGGGGGCAGGCCAGAGGCTGACTAGGAGGACTCAGGGGTTATCAGCTGAGATAAGCTGGTGGCCTGGGCTGGGGCAGATGTCAGGCAACTGGAGGAGAGCGGGCGGGTGTCTGTGACATTGCATGGTCAGAGTTCAGTGGGTTTGGTGAAGGAAATAGATGGAGAAATAATGGAACACTAAGTGCGTGGCTCGGGCGGGTGTGTGGACGCTGGTACCGCTGGTGGACATGAGGACCAGCCGGTGAGGGGGAGGGCTGGCTTAGGGGATGAAGAGGGGCTCAGGGTGAGCCTCACGCTGGGGCTGAGCTTCCTGAGGGTCACTCCAGATGGATAGAGGAGCTCAGGGTTGGTACTTGGGGTAAGTTCAGCAGAGAAACCTACCCTGGGGTAGGCCTTTGGAAGGTCCATGCTCAGACATGTGACTGGGGGTCCTGGGAGTGGAAGACCCTTCCAAGGAGTGAGAAAAGAACTGGCCGAAAGTAGCCTGGATGTCGGTGGGTCGGTCTACCAGATTTGCTCCCCTGCATAGGATTTGTGGTAGAAATGGGGTGGGGGGAGGCCTGACCCTGGGCAGTGGGCACAGAGGAGGGCCAGAGGACACAAATACAAGTCACTGTGACGTGGAGTGGCAGGAGCTGCCATGAAGCTGGCCTGCAGCGCGGGTGTGGGCAGAGAGCTCCCTGTGGGCCGCTGCAGGCGAGGGGGCATGGGGCTGGGGCGCTTGTCTCCCTGAGGCTAAGTTCCCCCCGGGCCTGCAGCCTCTGTGTCTCCCCCACAGCCCCTGTCTGTGTTAAAACAGATCGATTAGCTCTCTCCACCAGGTGTTCTGGGTGGGAAGCCTGCACAGAGACCCGGCCTCAGAGGCCTGAAAATTAACAACCCTTTTGTCATTTCCCTGCCAAGCCCGGCAGGTGTCCCCAGGGTCCCACTCGCATCTGGTTGGAGAGACACAGGAAGTACTAAGTAGGGTAGCTCTGGGGAGGCGCAGCTGGGGCAGGTGGGGGTGGTGTGAATCGCTGACTACACTTTGCAGTCACTGCAGACCTGCTAAGCTTAGGTGCGATCATCCCCATTTCTCAGATGGGAAAGCTGAGGCCAGAGAGGCCTCGCGGAAGTTTGTACTGTCAGCCAGGTTTGCACCCAGCACTTCCTGCATCATTCATCCACACCACATCATGACCAGTGATGAGACTGCATCAGCCCAGAACATGGAAACGACATGAGGCAACTGGCCTGGGAGGGTCTAGACAGATTCGCTCCCCCGTCCCCCACCACGGCTCTAAAGACTACTAGGCATGGCTTCCAGACTGCAGGTCAGTCCTGAATTTGGGGGATTTCTGATCCCATAGACAGCAGAGGAAGACCGGGATGGTGGGGGAGGCAGGCTTTCTGTCCATCTTCATCTTTGTTTCCCCTGCTTGGTCCGCCATTCTATTCTCTGAGGCCATTCACGCACCCATTCAGCTATGTGTCAGACCGCAAGCTGGGAGATGAGTCTCACCGGAGACCGGCCCCCAGAGAGCCCGTAGCAGACAAGGGAAGTTGTTGAATGATGTGAGCCGTGCTCTGGGACAGGCGACCCTGAGAAGGGGCTGGAACGGAGGCGAGCTGTGTGCTCCCGGCAGGAGTGGGTCAGCATCCGCCAAGTGCAGAGAGGTCCCCCAGGAAGGGCAGAATGTGCAAGATGCCGACGTGGGCCTCCCACGACCAGGTCAGGAGGTTTGCCTAAACCTGGCACCCTGGACGCCCTTCTGGGACCCTTCGACATGGGCCTGCCCCTCCCTGCCTGCCCGGATCATGTCCACCTGGCCTCCCGCTCAGACCTGCCCTGCCTGAGTCACCGCTGCATGAACCACGTGTGGTCCCACCTGCCAAATCACCTCCTCTGGTGCCCTGCTGGGCTTCCATTCCTCCATCTCCTCCAAAAGGTGGTGCCAACATCCCAGTCTGCCTTGCAGCATAAACCCTAGCTCTGAAACCTTGAGTTAAAAAAGGAAAACAAACAGCAACAAGCAAGTGGTTCTCACCTCTGCCAGAGCTCTGGCTGGGTATGCCACAGATCTTGGGTTTCCCTTCAGACTCTTTATCAAGGAAAAGACTTGTTTTTCATCTTCTCTTTACCAAGTGGAGCCCTCAGAGGCTTCCCTCCACATCCCCGGGGATGGGGGTCCTCAGGAAATTACCTTCCTATTTAAAACCCAATCGTCCAGTGCATTCCTTGCCAGACAGATGAGCCCAGCTGGGGACACAGGAAACTGGGCTTTGACGCCCAGAGAGGCAGATAGTGGAGACAAACAAATACAGCAGCATCCGCCCCCTGGGTCTCAAATTAGAATCTGTGCAGAGCATCTTACATACGCCAGTGTGAGTCATCACGAGCGAGAATAACTCTGCTACCCGGCGAGGAGAACGCGCGGATGAATGCCTCTCGCTGGGCTATTCAGCACACACTCGGATTGCTGCCCAGGGTGTTAGCAGAAAGTTACTCCACGTGACGGCTTTCAGTCTGGGGGGCGCCGAGAGAAAGCAGAGCCTGGCGGAGATGCCGCTCTGCTGGGTAACCTTGGGCTCGTCTCTCTCCTCACCTTCAACTCAGAAACAATCGTCTGTTCTGGGCTGAGGTCCTAAATTAGGCGCCACGTGTGAAACTGTGGCAGAAATAGAAGGGCTCTTCATGGCTTTTGTGCTTTCTTAAGCCAGAAAGTAGGAAGTGACAGGCAGCTCGCTCCAGTATCCTTGACTGGAGAATTCTCTGGACAGAGGAGCCTGGCTGGCTACAGTCCATGGGGTCGCAAAGAGCCAAACACGATGGAGCACGCAGGCAAACCAGAAAGATCTATTCTTAAAGAAGTCACAGATCATCGGAATTTGTGCAAATACAAGTGTGTGGTGCTGTGTCCCTGCTTGAAACCCTCAGGGCCTCTGCTGCCGGGGCTCCTGGGTCTGATGTTCACGACTCACCCCAGTGACCTTACCCGGCTGACTTTACTCCCCAGCACTGGCCCAGGTCCAGCCTTCAGACCATGTCCACATCCCCAGATGTCCGCTGCACCCTCACACTCCTTTGCCCTGGGAAGCCCTGGCTGTTTTCTCTCTGACTGCAGTGAGGAAGCGGGCCTGGAGGGGGCAGGCCAGAGGCTGACTAGGAGGACTCAGGGGTTATCAGCTGAGATAAGCTGGTGGCCTGGGCTGGGGCAGATGTCAGGCAACTGGAGGAGAGCGGGCGGGTGTCTGTGACATTGCATGGTCAGAGTTCAGTGGGTTTGGTGAAGGAAATAGATGGAGAAATAATGGAACACTAAGTGCGTGGCTCGGGCGGGTGTGTGGACGCTGGTACCGCTGGTGGACATGAGGACCAGCCGGTGAGGGGGAGGGCTGGCTTAGGGGATGAAGAGGGGCTCAGGGTGAGCCTCACGCTGGGGCTGAGCTTCCTGAGGGTCACTCCAGATGGATAGAGGAGCTCAGGGTTGGTACTTGGGGTAAGTTCAGCAGAGAAACCTACCCTGGGGTAGGCCTTTGGAAGGTCCATGCTCAGACATGTGACTGGGGGTCCTGGGAGTGGAAGACCCTTCCAAGGAGTGAGAAAAGAACTGGCCGGGGATGGGGACCAGAGAGACCGCTACAGAGAGGTGCCTACGGGAAGGGCCCTTCCCCTGGGCCTTACGGATGAGGGGGAGAGACAGGGAGTAAAGCAAATGCCGGAACACAATGATTTCAGACAGTGAGAAGCACTACGAGAAAAATAAAATCAGGTGATTAAACGACTGTGTGTATATACCTGCGTCCATTTGTATATACACATGTAAGCTTGTATGTATATATGACCACGAGAAAAATAAAATCAGGTGATTAAACGACTGTTTGTATATACCCGTGTCCATGTGTACATACACACACAAGCTTGTATGTATATATGGCACACAGGCATTCATATATGTATGTATAAAGAGATACATACACATGAATATGCACTTCCCCAGAGGTGCAGACGGTAAAGAATCTGCCTGCAATGCAGGAGACTGGGGCTTGATCCGTGAGTTGGGAAGATCTCCTGGAGAAGGGAATGGCAACCCACTCCAGTATTATCAACTGGAGAATCCCATGGACAGAGGAGCCTGGCAGGCTACAGTGCATGGGGTTGCACAGAGTCAGACGCGACTAAAGGACTAACACACGTGAATGAGCATCTGTGGAAAGGTGAATGAAGCAGCCCAGAAGGATAAAAGCACTGTTTCCGGCTGATGAGACTGCGGGTGTTAAGTTTTTTCTGTCTTACTGTTTCTACTTCCGTTCTTACTATGTCATGTTTACCTAAGATGGGAGAGGTACTCAGTACATATCTGTGGGATCAACATACATTTTCATAAGTTAATATTTTAAGATGAAAGTGTGCTAAATGTACAATCAGAAAAGAACAATATATACTTTACGAAAAGAAGAACTGGCTTGGGGGCAAAGGCCTAAGAAAGTATGTGCAGTTCTCTATCGAGTGAACAAGATAGGAAGATAGTTTTTTTAAATGAAGGTTTACTTTTAGAAAATCAGGAACAGCTATTAATACGTTAAATTGTGTTTCCTTTTCTCTCTCTGCCCAGCACCCAACCATCAAACCTCCATCCATCTATCCATCCATCCATCTATCCATCTATCATCCATCCGTCCACCATGCATGCATCCATCCAACCGTCATCCATCCATCTATCCATCATCCATCCACCCATCCACCCACCCATCTGTCCATCATCTACCCATCCATCCACCCATCCCTCATCCATCCATCCACCTAGCCATTCATTCAATCTTCCTTTCTCCCCTCCCTCCCTCCCTGTCTGCCTCCTTCCCTCTTCCAATTCACTATTCATCCTCCATCCATCAACCCAGTAAAAATGGCTTTGGGGAGAGGCTGTACGAGCATACAGCAAGGGAGTGCCGCACACTTTGAGCCCTGCACACTCTTTAGTCACCGGCTGTAACCATCATCACACAGCCCAACCCTCAACCCATCCTTCTTGACGTGGGCACCAGAGGCTTGTGCCTCCCAGTCTTGTCTCTGCATAAAGTTGAACTCCATCAAGTAGGGGTGGGAAAGCAAAAAGGAGATAACATTTACTGAACATGTACTCTGCAGTGCCCCTGCTCTCCTGGTGGCTCAGCTGGTAAAGAATCTGCCTGCAATGTGGGAGACCTGGGTTCGATCCCTGGGGTTGGGAAGATTCCCCAGAGAAGGGAATGGCTACTCACTCCAGTATTCTGGCCTGGAGAATTCCATGGACTGTATGGTCCGTGGGGTCACAAAGAGTTGAGCACGATGGAGCAACTTTCACTTTACTTTGCTCCAGGCCCTGCACTAGGCACCAGCCTTTTATCATCTTATTTTCACAACAGCCACAAGGCGGGAGGGGTTTTGGTTTCCATTTTAAAGACAGAAATAGGAGCTCAGAGGGGTGAAATGAGCCACTCCAGCCCGCACCATCTGCGTGCCTCTGCCCTGGCACAGAGCCGACTCTGGTGCTGAGAACCCTTGTCCTGCTTCTGTGTCGAGATCGACAAGCAACCAACACAATTTAGTAAAGCATCCACTTAAACACAATTACAGAATTGATTGTCAGGAAAGGATTGGTTCAGTTTTAATTACCAGCCTGACAATCACTGAAATGCCAAGAAACATCCCCAAGAACATCCGTAAATTGAATGAAGAGGCAGACCTTTTCCCTTTGGCTGGACGCTGACTTGGAAGATCTCGTGTCTGATCGATAGTAACCAGATAAGGCAAACCTATCACAGGACCTATAAAAACAACTCGTTGCCAATATTTTAGAGCCGCGGCTTATATATACAATCTTGTCTGTAACATTCGGGAAATATGAGGCCCCCATCTCCCCCGTAATTATTGATGATCTGACTTCTCTAAAGGGCCTGATGCTGAGGCTCTGGAGTGAGTAGGGTGTAATTGTTCTGTTTGGCTGTCTGAGGATGTTTTGCAAAGCTAAAATGCCTGCTTGCTGGGCGGAGGGTGGCGGACGGTTAATTCTCTGGAGTGACTGTGTTTGGGAAAATTGTCTTTTATCAGGACAGTTGTATTAACAATGCATGATTAGAGCTGTGCACAATTTGCTCATTCATCTGCCCCTAACTGACCAGCAGAATGCGAGGGAATGATCTCCGTGCCTTCTCGCGGTGCGTTTTCCAGGCTGGCTTGGGCAGCCTCCGGGGTACAGATGACAGTGTTTGACTGTGGAGTGGCTGTGGAATCTCCAAGGGCTCTCTTTCAGTATGTGTGATTAGAGACCAAGATTATTACTGCCATGCTTGTTGGGGAAAGCACGGCCAAAGCCATGGTCCATCAGTGCAGGGACTACTGATGTTCTGAGCTCGTACAAGCCAGTAGGGACAGAGTGGAAAGGAGCAGTACTGTAGCTTCCTCGTATCTGTGGGAGGAAATTGACTCTACCAGGGAGCCCCAGTCAATGGCCTGTAGCAGAAATCACCTGGATCGTGGTTTTCCTGAATGAAACAATCCTGCCTCATGTGGAGTGGATAATAGCATTGGTAATAATCCTCAGTCAGTTCAGTCGCTCAGTTGTGTCCAACTCTTTGCGACCCCATGGACTGCAGCACACCAGGTCTCCCTGTCCTTCACCAACTCCTAGAGTTTGCTCAAACTCATGTGCATCGAGTCGGTGATGCCATCCAACCATCTCATCCTCTGTCGTCCCCTTCTCCTCCTGCCTTCAGTCTTTCCCAGCATCAGGGTCTTTTCCAATGAGTCAGTTCTTCTCATCAGGTGGCCAAAGTATTGGAGTTTCAACTTCAGCATCAGTCCTTCCAATGAATATTTAGGGCTGATTTCCTATAGGATGGACTGATTGAATCTCCTTGCAGTCCAAGGGACTCTCAATAGTCTTCTCCAACACCACAGTTCAAAAGCATCAATTCTTCGGCACTCAGCTTTCTTTATGGTCTGATTCTCACATCCATATATGACCACTGGATAAACCGTAGCTTTGACTGGATGGACTTTTGTCCACAAAGTAGTGAGCCATGCTGTGTAGGGCCACCCAAGACGGATGGGTCATGGTGGAGAGTTCTGACAAAATGTGGTCCACTGGAGAAGGGAATGGCAAGCCACTTTAGTATTCTTGTCTTGAGAACCCCATGAACAGTATGAAAAGGCAAAAAATAATCCTATGTGTCATTTATCAAGCACTTACTGTGTGCCAGGCACTTATACTGAGTACTTGACTCATGTTTTCAACAATCCTCTGATGAGGTAGTTGCTGTTATTATCCCTGTTTGATGGATGAAGTGAATCCCAGAGAGGGCAGTGACCTCAGGTCACATGGTGGGAGCTGACCCGAGATGCAACCCAGGCAGCTTCCTTCCCACACACTGCAAAGATGGGGGGAGCATGTTGCCGAGGTTAGGGGCTATAGGCTACAGAGATGAGGGGTGCATGCTGCAGAGATGGTGGGGGCGCTCACGGCCCTTCCCTTGCTCTTTGCTTGTGCATCACAGAACCCATGTCGGCCAGTGATGAGGACAGAGGAAGCACAGCCTAGGTGTCCTTGCCTTCATGGAGCACACGGTCCAGTGGTGAGACGTGACCAAAGAAGCCCCCACATGAGCGGCTCTGGGCTCTGGGCAGGGCCCCAACCCTTGACGGCGGGGTGGAACGGGGAGGGGCCCTGGCAGGACCTCAGAGAGAGGGAGCCGGCCGGGTCCCGCAGGAAGGGATGCAGAGGCGGGAGATGGGAAAGAGAGGACCACAGGCATCGTGGAGAAGGGAGACTTGGGGGCTGGATGCCCACTGGGCGGGGCAACAGGGAGTCTCCTATCTGGGGTGCTAGGAGGAAGCAGTGAGCCACACAGACCTGGGTCTGTCCTGGTGGCACTGATGGCCTTTAAAGGAGAAAAGCCTGGGGAGGAGACTGAGAAGAAGTGGGCACAGAGGCAAGATGAGAGCAGAGAGCACAGGCCCAGGGGGCCTGGGCCCGAGGGGGCGGGCATGCGGGCAGCTCAGACAGGGGAGGGTGGAGCAAGCACCACGACTGTCACAGGTGGGGTGTCCCTGGGTACGACTGACTGTTACAGGTGGGGTGTCCTGGGGCACCAACGGCTGTCACAGACAGGGTCCTGGGGGCACTGGTGTTCCTGGGGGAAGGGTGATGCAGAGACGGTGCCATCTGCCACCCCTTCTTTCTGTCTCTTGACCATGTTCCATCAGGCATCAGTGAATTTTTCTGCTCCTTCAGGACAAGGAGTGGCCCTGGGGGCTGGCCCACAGCCCCTCTCAGAACAGACGCCCCATAAGTGGTGGGTGAATTGAGCAAACTCTCGGCGATGATGGGAGACACCAGTCATCTGTCTTGTCAGTTTCTTCTCCTCCTCCATCTGCAGATGAATGATGATTTAATTAAAGTTCCCAGGGCAGCAGCCCTGCACCAGCAGGCTCCTGAGGGCTTGGGATCATGTGGAGACCGAGGTGAACTTAGGCTCTGATCTCCTGGGGGAATCACCAGTGTCAGTGTTTCTGGATGGAGAAGTATGGACGTCCATCCTGCATGAAGGCTCCTGGAATCCTCCCCATGGCCCTCAAGGTGGGGGCCTGGCTGTACCTGTCGCAGAGGCACAGACCAGAGACAGTGGGGGTGGGGGGCAGATCTCAAGACACAGAGACACCCAGAAATAGGTGGCCCAGGCAGAGTCACAGAGCCTCAGGGCTGACTGCAGCCCCAGCTGAACTGGCATAGTCTCTAAGGATGGAAGTGCTGTGACTAGCCCCTGTCCCTCTGCTGGACACCACGTGACAAGGGGGGGGTCTCACCCCCACTCACTGGACCAGCATGCTTTCTGATGCTGCAGTCACCACAATAACACCCCTTCCCCCTTTCTTGGTTACGTCCGGTGACGAGGGGCTCCCTACCTCACTGATTGTGCGTTTGTTTTTAAAAATAAGCTCAACCCTACAGACACACAACAAAGAGCTTGGGAGTCTGGCAGAGCTACGCTGACTTCTGGCCATGCACATACTGCAGCGTGACCTGAATCAGTTCAGCGGGCCTGGGATCCCAGAGCCCACCCTTTAAGAAGGAGTGGCACCCCCTCCATCCTTGCTCCCCTGTCTGGTCTGGTCCTTCCACTGGAGCCTCAGGATGAGGAGGGAGGGTGGGTGGTGGGAGGAGGCCTTGGGAGGAGCATGGTGGTCCCGACCTGCCCCTGCAGCTGCTCTGTGGCGTCTCTCCCCTGAGAGTTGACCTGGGTGAGGGGCTGCACTCAGGGGAGGGGGTGAGTATTTCCTACTCAGGTCAGCCTGTCATTAAAATGCCACAGCATCCCCGATCACAGACTTGCTGTCACAACGTGCAGCTGTGACAATGTACAGGTCTCACCAAGCCAGGCAGCAACCGTGGCAATAACCGTCATCACAGCAACAGCAATAAGAGTAACAGCCCCGGTGGACACCCAGTCCGGGCCGACGCTGCTCTGAGTGCTTCACCTGTGACCGGTCGCTGGTGCCCGACCCCGACTGCGAGAAGCTGCTCTGTCATTGTGTCCAGTTTCCAGTGAGGTTAACCCCTGGCCCTGAGGTCTCCCCGCTCACGTGAGGCCGAGCTGCTGACAGCGACGTTCCAGGCCACTAGGCCGAGCTGCCTTCTCTGATCTGACCTATTGATAGGATTTCTGTATAAGATTTTGTTCAGCAAAAAGTATTGATGTTTGAAAAAGAGACACACTTCCCCATGCTTGGTTCTGTCCAATCACCACCATGCAACACACACACACACACACACACACACACACAGATGCATACACACACCACATTTTATAAACCAGGGGAAGGAGCATTTAAGCAAAGCTTCTTGGGGAGAACTGAGAAGATTGCTCTGCTCCATGTAGGGAGCACCGCCCCTGGGTGGGTTCTGGGATGGGCAGACTGCCCTCATCTCTGCTGGACTGGCCACCACACCCAGGGCAGACACAACCACCCCCCGCCACTGGGGAGGCGCTTGAGGTTCAGAGGACCTGGGGGTCCCTTCCGCACATTGGTCAGAGCTGATGGAGCCCAGATCGGTGTGTCTGTCCCCTCCACAGCCAGTTACCTCCCTCTCTGCTGGCCACTGCCCTTCGGGGTCTCCTGCTGGTGGATTAACCACAGGGGTGGCAGACAGGAGAAGGATTGGAGACAGGAGCCACTCAGAGTGGCCTGGAATCCTCAGAGCATCCTCCTGGATGAGAAGCAGGTGAGCTGGCAATGACCTGTGCCAGGACCTTCAGTCCCGGCCGGCTCCTGGCCAACCCCCAGGCCTGTACTTCAGCGTCTCATCTGAAGAAGAGGGCAGAGGCCTCTGACCCTGCCACCCTCAGGCCGGCCTATGCGAACCGAGACAAAGCCAGCTGTGTCACAGCATCAAGCTTGTAACACACGCCTGTCCAGACGGTGCCCGGAGCCTCATGGCTGATGGTGTGTTGAGTCCCAGACCCGGTGTTGGCCGCCAACAGCTCACAGTTCAGCCCTTTCCAAGAAAACTGCCCACATTCTATGGAGGCCTCAGCCTGGAGATTTACATGCTCCCCTGGAGGACCCCAGACGGTGCCCCATGGACAGGAGGAGGCTGTCCCCACCTCAAGGAGGAGCACCTCTGAGCTGACCATGGACCTGACCTGGCCAGGCTCGGCCTGAGGGCACGTCCCTCCTCGTCCACTTCTTCCTTCGGCCCATCCCCCAGAGCCCCCCGCTTAGGGTCACGCACACCCAATCCCTGCCTCAGCCTCTGCTTCTGGGAACCTGATCTAAGGCTGCTGCCTTCTCTCCAAGCCGTGGGCTCCGGAGGCGGGGCCAGGTCCGGGAGAGCAGGGACCAGCCACGCTGTCCCCGTGGTTCTGGCACACACCAGGAAGGACTCCTCCGACATGGGGTTGCAAGAAGCAATCAGGACCTGTTGTGAAAATTTGGGTTCATAAGAGGCTGAAAAGCACCAGAGACCAGTGTCTACGGCATGGGATCTGGAAAATCATTGCTGTCAGCAAAAGTCCAGGCGAAATGCCTCACATTTTAACACTGTGTGTGTGTGTGTGTGTGTTAGCTGCTCAGTCGTGTCTGACTCTAGCTTGCCAGGCCCCTCTGTCCATGGGATTTCCTGGGCAAGAATACTGGAGTGGGTTGCCATCCCCTTCACCAGGGGATCTTCCCTACCCAGGGATCAAACCTAGGTCTCCCACATCACTGGCAGATTCTTCACCATCTGAGTCACCACCAGGGAAAACAGCACGCAGTGGTATTGTGAGAGGGGCTGGTCTGGGAAAGGTCTTCTCCAACCAGCTCCCTCCTTCCAGCAGCTGAAGTGGTTTTGGGGTTGGGAAGGGCCGCATGGCTCCCAGCACTGGGGGCAGGGGGAGGACTCCCCATCCGCAAAGTGGGGGAGAGTCAGGATCAGGGGAGGTGGGGGAGGCGCCGGCAGTCTGCTGAGACCACTTTTATTTTTCTCAGTGTGCCGTCCTGACGTGGCTGTAAAATCACACACACACATAAACGTGCGAACGCGCACACGCCAAGTACATTCCTAAAAGCACGACGACGTCTGGGTACCAGCCAGACACTTGCTCTTGGCAGAGCCCCCGGACTCCCTTGGGACAGCGGCAGGGAAATCTCACCAGCTGGTTTCACGTGGGGATTTGGGACCCAGAGGGCACATCTCCGAGTCCAAACGCCTCTCTTTATAGTCCGCGACGCTAGCATCCGAGGAGCGGGGGCCACCTCCCCACAGTCCACAGGGCTGAGCTGAGGCCCTGGCTGCCTGATGCTGAGTCCAGGACAGGAGACACTGCCCCGTCTCTGAGCAAGGACTCCAGAGGTGCCTGGTCAGAGTGAGGTCCTGCTGGGCCGAAGCTTCCAGGCTGTTCTAAGAGAAATGCCTGCTGGAGGCATGAGGGTGGCTTGGGCTGGAATGCCCTCCTTGGAGTGGGACGTGGACGAGGCAGTGCGGTTGGGACACATCAACAGAGAACTTGCTGACGTACTTGATATGGGTGGTGAGGCAGAGGGGTCAAGAATGACCCTCAGGCTTTTGGCCCAACTAGGGGTGGCCTCTTGTTCTGGACGCTTACTCCTTGGAAGAAAAGCTATGACCAACCTAGACAGCATATTAAAAAGCTGAGACATTGTCAACAAAGGTCCATCTAGTCAAAGCTATGGTTTTTCCAATAGTCATATATGGATGTGAGAGTTGGACTATAAAGAAAGCTGAGCACTGAAGAATTGATGCTTTTCAACTGTGGTGATGAAGACTCTTAAGAGTCCCTTGGACTGTAAGATCAAACCAGTCCATCCTAAAGAAAATAAGTCTTGAATATTCATTGGAAGGACTGATGTTGAAGCTGAAACTCCAATACTTTGGACATCTGATGAGAAGAATTGACTCATTGGAAAAGACCGTGATGCTGGGAAAGATTGAAGGCAGGAGGAGAAGGGATAACAGAGGATGAGATGGCTGGATGGCATCACCGACTCAATGGATATGAGTTTGAGCAAGCTCTGGGAGTTGGTGATGAACAGGGAGGCCTGGCATGCTGCAGTCCATGGGGTCGCAAAGAGTCAGACACAACTGAGCAACTGAACTGAACTTGTTCTGGAGAAGTGAAGGGTGGTGTTCTGACCACAGCTGATGGCTTGGAGATGCCTGTTAGCGATGCCCTGCAGGGGTCGTGGAGGCCACGGAAGATCTGAGTGTGGAATCTGCAGGAGACACCAGAACGGCGGTATGTGGGGATAAGTGTGCTATGTGAACTCGTAAAACCAGGTGGGATTCGGAAGAGAGAGGGAAGAGCCTTGGCATTGGGGAGCATCCTGCCCCACTGCTGTAAATTCCAGAGGGAAGGTGAGCTGAGAAGGTGAGCAAAGCTGCTCGGGAGGCCAGTAGGAAGTGAGTCTCCCCTTTGACAGGTGAGGAGACTGAAACTCAGCCCCAGAAACACAGCTGGGACAGCGGAGCCAGATTGTGGACTCAGAGTCCTTGATCATGAACTTCAGAACATTCAAGCGTTCCTTAGAATGCCCTACCCTCTTCTAGGTGGTCAATACCTATACATCCTTCAAGGGCCAACTTAAAAATCCCCTCATCTATGAAACACCCCTTGCCCCCTCCGGTGCCCAGTTCCCTGCTGTGGTTCCGCAGAAGCTTAGTCAGCCTCTACTTGAGAACCTAGCCCACCTCAGGACCATGGTTCACGAGCCCCCTGGGCGATGAGCTCCTCGAGGTCAGAGAATGGGCTCTGTTTCCACCTTCTTCCCTCAGCTTAACCAGAAACTCAGCATTTGAGGGGTTCTCTGAAAGCTTGAGGGCTTGTTGAATGGATGGATGGATAAAGGGATGAATGAGTGAGTGGGTGGGTGGTTGTGTGGATAGGTGTTCAGGCGGATAAAAGGTGGATTTAATAGTGGGTAAACATATGGGTGAGTGGCTAGTTGAATGGATGGGTGAATGGATGATGGATACATGGATGGATGGATGGATGGATGGATGGATGGATGTCTATAGAGACAAATGGCCCATGGATGGGTGGATGGATGGATATATGGATGGGTGGGTAGGTGTATGGGTAGGTGATGAATGGGACCATGAGTGGACAGATAAATGTACAGGTAAATGGCAGTTGGATCAGTGGCTGGATGGATGAGTGGATGGATGAATGCAGGCAGGATAGAAAGACAACAAAATTTGTAGTCAAGATATTTAGAATCCTGTCCTAGCCTCACTCTTGTGAGCTGCCTGGCAAGAATCACACATTTCCTATTGCTGGTCCCTTGGCTCCTCACCTTTCACATGGAGAGGGGTGACCAGTTGTCTATCTGCTGGGACTCTGTGAGGCTCACAGTGGCCGGGAGAGTGGCTGAGGGATGGCACAGAGCCATGTACATGTGAGGCAGCCCCCAGGAACCTGGCAGGGTATGCACCACCGTGGAGTTCTCTTTGCCAGAAATCACCTCCAAAACGTACATTGAGGGAACATAATTTCCACATGGCTGGTTTTAATACCAAGTAATTAAGTGGTTTTACAGTCAGTTTTTAAAACAAGCTCTTTAAGTTATGAGTATAAAGCATGTCCCTATAATAGCCAAGTTGTTCTGTTTTGTGATTTCGATTGCAAAGGATTTTATAATTAGCAGGAAAAAAAAAAATCTACCCAGGGCTGAGGCCACTCCACTGAACATGATGTTTGGCTTGGTGTGATCTAGCCAACCCACAAAGGTGGGGCTCCCTCGGGTCTTGGCCCAGGTGGAGGCCTGTGGGGGTGTGAGGTGTAGAGGGTGACTGACACAGACATAGGACCGCCCACCTAGGATGGAGGGAAGCCAGGGCTATGGCTGTGTGGATGTGTGTGTGTTCCTCTAGGTGTGCGTGGGAGGTGGTCAGAGGAGGGGGAATGCAAGGAAGCCTCCTAATGAAGACTAGATCCCCAGAACCCACAGTAGTGCCAGGTAAGCCTCTGGAAAATAGCATTGAGAGGGAGGGGGAGTAGATGGATGGATGGATGGGTGGATGGATGCATGGTTGGATGGATGGATGGGTGGTTGGATGGATGAATGGTTGGATGGATGGATGGATGGATGGGTGGGTGAGTGGATGGATTCATGGATGGATGGGTGGATGGATGAATGGTTGGATGCATGGATGGATGGGTGGATGGATGAATGGTTGGATGGGTAGATAAATGGATGGATGGATGGATGAATGGGTGAATGGATGGGATGAATGGGTGAATGGATGGGTGGGTGAATAGATGGATGGATGGATGGGTGGGTGAATGCATGGGTGGGTGGATGGGTGGATGGTTGGGTGGGTAAATGGATGGATGGGTGGGTGAATGGCTGGATGCATGGATGGATGGATGGATGGATGGATGGATGGATGGATGAGTAGGAGGATGAATGAACAGGTGAATGGGTGGATGTTTGAATGTGTGAATGGATGGGTGGATGGATGGATACATAATAGATAAATGGATGGTGGATGGATGAATGGGTGGGTGGATGGATGGATGGATGGGTGGGTGGGTGGAGGGATGAGTGGATAAATTGCAAGTTTCAGGATGGCAGGGCCCAGATCCACCATCTAGGGCCTCCTACCTGGGCAGTGAGTAGCAGTTTGTACTAATAAATCAGTGAGAGTGTATGGAATTGGAGGAATTCCCAATCTGCCAGTTCCTGAGATATTTCTGCAAGCAGTATTCCCAAGCATCATTCCTGGAAAACTGGGTTAAATTGCTCATTTGGTTTTAAACATCCCTCTTCTGTGATGCTAACCTCGGAGGCATCCTTCCATCGGGGCCAGTGTCCCTTAGTTCCTGGATGTGTCTTGGCACACTCCTGTGAGCAGGGCTGAGTTGCCTCTCTGACTGGATGGCCTGGGCTTGCCTTGCTGCACAACCATGCCCAGCTGGGTCCAATAAAATAAGGTCTATCATGGTTTCCACTGTTTCCTTGATGGAGAGATGTGTGTTAGCACACACAGGGAATCAATAAGTACATTTTAAATCCTTGTTGTATTTTCAAGGCAGCTGACCCAGCCTGAGATCCCTGATGTTTGTCTATTCATTCAGCAAACAGTCCCTCTGCCCCAATGCTAGGTTCTCCTTCAATGCCTAAGTGGCCCCAGTGTCTGTGGACCCGGCCAGCCCTGGGACCCTGAGTGCCTGGTAGGCAGCGTCTGTGGCTTCTTAGCAGGAGGGAGGGGCAGGGAGGGAGGCTCCACCTTGGGGGGAGGAGCGCTGGCCCAGGGGCAGTGCTGCTGGCCTCGGTCCTGGCTCTGCTTGAAGAAGGGCTCCTCCCTCCTCCTCCTCCCTCTCTCTTCCTCCCCTCCTCCTCCTCCCTCTCTCTTCCTCCCCTCCTCCCTTCCCCTCCCTCCTCTCCCCGCTCCAAGAGTTACAGCTTTCATTATTTCAGGTGCCTACTGTGGGGGCAGGCCCGTACCAGGGCTTAACTTGTATTATCTCCTCATCCTGGCAGCTACCCGCAGGGTGGGATTAAAGGCATCATGGATGGGAAGGTACATGGCAAATTGGAAATTGCTGTAGTGATGTGATGGGTTATTACCGATATTGCTTTCTGCCAACAGAACAGGCCTTGATGGAGAGGTGAGGTGTGGGGTGGGCGGAGGTGGGGGTACCCTGCTGAGACCTGAACACGCTGGCCCAGCCACTCCTTTGCAGGATTCAGGGGAGGATGGGGACCCCAGAGCAGGTCTGGTTCTTGGGGGATTCAGATGAAAGCTTGGGGGCTGTGGCCCCACACTCCCCTCCCCAGCCCAGCGTGCACGGGGGTGCACAGTCACTCTGTGGGGGACACCAAGGTGACTCAGGTCGAGGCCTGTCCCCGAGGAGACGGAGAAAGCCCCGTCTGCTCTCCCAGCACTGGCCATGGACCGGCCAGGGGGCAGCAGGAGGGCATGGCTGGCAGAAGCCCTAGGGGTGTGAACCAGGGGGCATCTCTGCCCTACCTCCAGGCTCCACACTCACTCTTCCCTCCCAGGCCTTCTCCCTGCAACCTCCACAAAACCATCTCAGGTTCCTGTTCTGTCCTGTCTGGGCGAGCTCTTTATTTCATAACAAAACTCCAACATCCTGGCTGCAGCCACTCACATGTGCCTCCAGCCCAGCCTTCTCCTGGGCAGCCCCGGGAGTTAGGAGCCTGGGACCAGGCTTGGCGACCCTGCTCTGAAAGGACCAGAGAGTCACCCTTCTGGCCTGCAGGCCACACAGCCTCCGTCCTCGCTTCTCGCGGACGGACATGGCCTGGGAGCAGCCGTGGCAGCAGATGGACAGATGGGGAAAATCCCACAGCTGCGTGGAACAGAACATCTGTTCACACGTCAGGAAAGATGAGCACTCTTTAAATTTTTAAACCATTTAAATTGTTGTCCAACCATTTGGAGAAATAACTGGGCACTTCCTGACTTCCTGGGGCTGTCCCTCTGGAGGGATGTGGACAGGCAGGGCAGTGATGTCCTCTGCTCCAAGCACGCACGTGGATGAATGAAAGCCCTGCGGACGGAGAACACCGCCATTCTGTGGGCCCAGCTGGGCTCCCGAGGGGACTGGAGGTGGGGGGGACCCCACGAACAGGATGTCCTGGGCTTGTCCGAGTGCCCTGCTCCCGCCCACCCCAGCCCAGACTCGGCCCCGGTCACCCTGGCTCCGTGGTCCTAGTTCCTCTGGATTTTGCTGACCTCCAAGCTCCTAGCTTCAACGCTCCCTACTCCCCGCAGTGCTAGGACCCGCTGGGCCCACGCGGCTCCACGCAGGGCGCCAGGCGGCCACACCCTCTGGTCCCGAGACGTGGCGCCCTTTGGAGAGAACCGTCACCCAGTCTCAGGGTGTCTGTGTTTTCCCTGGCACCAGCAGCGGGGGGAGCGGGGCACTTACACTGGCCGGGCGCTGAACTCCTTGGGGGCCCCAGCCCTCCCGCACCCACGCGCTTGCACAGGTGTGTGTGGCCAGGTGCCCAGTGACTAGAAGTCCTTCCGAACCACCGGGAACGGAAGGGCGGCCTGAATCAGCAGCTCGGACGGGGCTGGCACCCCTGGGCACCAGGGCTCTGGGTCCCTCCTGCGCCTCCCCAGCCTGAGACAGCGCCCATCAGGGTCTCCTCCCCCGGGCGGGGCTGTGAGGGCAGGGATCCCGGACCTCCACGGCTGAGACCCTGAGGGGGCCTGACGGGGTGCTGGCCGGGCTGCCGGGCAGTGAGCACCGAGTGTGCCCCTACACACACACACATTACACATGACACACCCCTGCACACACACCACACACCACACACACACACACACACATTACACACCACACACACATACACAACACACACACGTCACACACAACACACACATTACACATGACACACCCCTGCACACACACCACACACCAAACACACACACCACACATCACATACAAATACACACATGTTACACACACACGTTACACGTGACAACACACACACACATTACACATGACACACCCCTGCACACACACCACACACCACACACACACACACACACATTACACACCACACACACATACACAACACACACACGTCACACACAACACACACATTACACATGACACACCCCTGCACACACACCACACACCAAACACACACACCACACACCACATACAAATACACACACGTTACACATAACACACACCTGCACACACACACCACACACACACCACACATACCACACACACACACGTTACACATAACACACACCTGCACACACACCACACACACACACACACACTACACACCACATGCCACACACACATACACAACACACACATGCACACACAACACACACATTACACACAGACACACACATTACACATAACACACACATGCACACACAGACACCATACACCACACACACACACCATACACCACACACACACATTACACATACACACATATGTTACACATAACACACACCTGCAGATACCACACTACATACATTACACATATGCACACACACCACACACCGCACATACACACGTTACATAGAACACACATGAACCATACACCACACACACACCTCACATACACAAACACACCCTACACACACACACATACAAACATGCACACACACCATACACCACACACAGTGCACACACACACACCACACACCTCACATAAACACACACACACACACACACACACACCCCACACACCCATACACACCACACACCTCATATGCACACAAACATCACACACATACACACCACACACACATACACACACATGATACCACAGACACACATTACACTAGACACACACCACAGACACACCACACACACACACACTCCCCTTGGTCTGCAGTTTTAAGGCACTCGGGAACCTTAGGGACGCCGCAGGCACCTGTCCACAGGAGAAAGGACCTCAGCTGTGGCCTTCCCAGACAAAAGCAGGCTGCTGGTCAGCTTCAACTCTGCAAACAAGTCAGGAAACGCAGCACCTGGGCCTCATTCTGAGCGCCAGCTGAGCAGAGGGGAGGAGGGTGCAGAGGGGCACAGACAGTGCCAAGGCAGGATGAAGCCACAAGCCCTCAGCCCCTGCCCTCACGCCCTCACATAGGGGGCATCTCAGCACCACCCGCCCAATGTCTAGGGGGTACCCAGGGGGGCCTGGGCGGTGGGGCGGGCTGGGAACCCAACTCAGAATTTTCTTCTCCAACAAGTCCCCACTCGACAACAGCTAATTGCATCTTTTGAACGCATTGGCACTCAGTCCTTTCAGAGCTGGTAAGATTTCCAAAAAAGTCCCTGACACCGTGAACTTGACTTAGCATGTCTGGCGCTAATTAGTCTGGGAGCCCCGTGGAGGCGGTCCGGGGAGAGGGCATTTGTGGGCTGATCATCAGCTTCATGATTGGAAAATGGGGCCAGGGATGATTATGGTCAAAAATTCATTGGACTATTCGCCCGGAGCACAATTGCCAAGTAATGAAGGAAATCAGATGCCAGGTTGCATTAGCCAAAAATGAAACACAAAGGGAGAGGCAGATAGCATTTGTGCTCAGAGGCTGACGGACCCCATCCAAACAGGCTGCGGGGAGAAGATGTGGACCAGCGAGGCTCCAGAGACGTGTCACCAAGAGCTCACCTCCTGGCTTGGCTCATCTCACCTCCCCAAGCTTATCCTCAGCTGATGGGGGCGGGGGGTGGGACATAAACAGTCCCTGACCCTTCCTCAGGCCCGTGTCCATGCTCATAGCCGCTCTGGCCCTGAGGCTTCCATTCTGATCATTTACCTGCCAGGCCCTGGGCCAAGGACACAGAGCAGGACATGGTCCCTGCCTCCTGAAGCCCTTTATAACACGGTGGGGGGAAGGACGAGGAGAGGAAGCCCAGAGGTCTAGGGAAAACCTAGAAGGGAAGCATCTGAGTCTGTAGGGTATATCAGGGAGGCTTCCTGGAAGTGGTGACAGCCGAGGTGGGTGCTGAAGACTAAGACTTCACTGAGGAGAGCAGAGGATGGGGTGAGCAGGGTGGCCCTGCTAGATGACCAGGCGGTGGGAAGGCACGCACAGCACATAGTGGTTGCCCAGGCAGGTCTGCAGGCTGGAGGGGCCCTGAGTCTAGACTTTCAGCTTCCATCACAATCTATGAGAATGGAAGCCTTGTGTAGGAAGCACTGGAGTGGCGTGTTTGGGGAGGGCCATGAATGGGGAGGCCGTGAATGGGTAGGGCCAGTGGCTTTGAAGCAGGATGTGGACGTGGTCAGATCTGGTTCTGGAGCAGGCCTGGCATCTAGAGGGTGGCTTACAGGCAGCTGCCAGCCCAGGGTGCAAGACCTCCCATCTCATCCTCCCTGCCTATCTCCCGGAGTGGCCCCTGGCAGGCTCCAGCCTTGACCTTCTAATCAACAGAGCGAGCATGGGGATCAATGCAGCCTTGAGATCCCAACTGCTTTGCGACCCTAGTGATAAAGCGTGACCCAGTGGAGAGAGTCAGAGAGACTTTGCTGGAATCTCAGACCCACCCACAATTGGATAGAGCTGCCTTGAGAAAAAGTCCCTTCCTTCTCCGAGCCCCAGTTTTATCTGTGAGGCCAGGGTCTAAATTCCTGGCACCTAGGACTGTCATTGGTGTTGTGGTGTTGGAGAAGACTCTTGAAAGTCCCTTGGACTGCAAGGAGATCCAACCAGTCCATCCTAAAGAAATCAGTCCTGAATATTCATTGGAAGGACTGATGCTTAAACTGAAGCTCCAACGTTTGGCCACCTGATGCGAAGAACTGACTCACTGGAAAAGACCCTGACGCTGGAAAAGATTGAAGGTGGGAGGAGAAGGGGATGACAGAGGATGAGATGGCTGGATGGCATCACTGACTCAACGGATATGAGTCTGAGTAGTCTCTGGGAGTTGGTGATGGACAGGGAAGCCTGGCATGCTGCAGTCCATGGGGTTGCAAAGAGTCAGAAATGACTGAGCGACTGAACTGAACTGAACTGAGGACTGTTGTTAAAGAGGACACGAGGCCATCCCTGCAGCACCAAGCATCCAGGGGTGCTTGGAGCCAAAGAAGGAGGGCAGGAGAATGGAGGGCTTCCTGGAGGAAGTGACACAGGCTGAACTGGGAGGAGGGGACAGTCCATAACGCAAGACTTCTCCCAGGTGACCTCTCCACCTCGCCCTGAGGACTCCAGAGCAGAGTGCGTCTCCCGAAATGAACTCATTTAAATGCTGGACACAAATTTCTTTTCATCACTGAAAGGTCAGTGAAAGATACAAATGAACTCCAGAAACCCAGAGAGAGCGCTTTTGAGGATGGCAACCCACGTCTTCCCAAGAGCAGATCTGTGGCCAGACCACACAATCAATTAAAACACTGAAGTCAAAAGCTATCAGCAGGGCTTTTCATCAGCAAGTAGGTGACAGGGAGATGGATCCTGGTCTTGGGGCTCGCGGGGACTAGACTGGACACTCATAGTTGAAAAGCTTCAAAGGAAAACTCAGGGGCTTCCCTGGTGTACAGTGGATAAGACTCTGCCTGCCAATGCAAGGGGACACGGGTTCGATCCCTGGTCCGGTAAGACTCTACGTGCCATGGAGCATCCGGAGTCTGTGGGCCACAACTGCTGAAGCCTCCACACTCTAAAGCTTGTGCTCTGCAACGTGAGAAGCCATGGCCATGAGAAGCCCGCTCACCGCAACTAGAGAAAGCCCAGCACAGCAACAAAGGCCCAGTGCAGCCAAGATTAATTAACTTAAAAATATATCTAATATATATATATGCCATATATATATGGCATATATATATATATAATTTATAAATGGGCTTCTCTTGTGGCCCAGATGGTAAAGGATCTGCCTGCAATACGGGAAGACCTGGGTTTGATCCCTGAGTTGGGAAGATCCCCTGGAGGAAGGCATGGCACGCCAACTCTAGTAGTCTTTCCTGGAGAATCCCATGAATAGAGGAGCCTGGTGGGCTACAGTTCATGGAGTTGCAAAGAGTCGGACACGATTGTGTGACTAAGCACACAAGTTATATCTATTTAATTTATTTATATATATAAAGGAAAGCTCACTATGGAGAATGATTCACCAGTGGCCTCATCCCGTTTATTCAGAAATGCAGTCAACAGTCCCCAACAGCCCTGGAGGCCCCCATAACATTTTGATGGACGGTGTGACTACAGATGCTAATATTCGCAGTGGATGCTCTGCTTGGGGTCATGACCAACAGCTCAGCCCTCCCATCCTGGCAGCACTGCTACGTGCCGTGCCCACTCTGCAGAAGGCAAGCTGAAGTGGGCACAAAATGGGGCAGGGACAGTGGATCCCAAAGAGGCAGCCCCAAGGACACACGTGTCCCTTTTCTGGGGGAAGTGCAGAAGCTACGCCTTGTTAGAAGTCCACCATGAGAAAGGCACCCTGGAAAATTCTGAGAGGAGTGAGTGAATCTTATAGAGCAACCGCTCCCAGCAAAAAGCCAAGAGTCAGACCAAGACGTAGGCATGCCAGAGGACCGTCTCAGCTTGAGTGACAACCGCTGGGGTCTCAAGGCCACAGGGACAATCCTTTAGTAAATACTAGCGAAATGCAATCCACAGTCAAATGGGTTTGAATGGATGTCATCCACGGCTAGAAAGACCCAAGCACTCTTCTCCAAAAGGCCATAAAGTGCAAATTGTTCCGTGATTTAAAGCGACTCCTCATTGGAATAACTCAACTGCTGCTCAGCTTAAAGAGTCATAAGATCTTTATATCCAAGCCACTGAAACTCAGCTTTAAAGAGTAAATTATTATGGAGACGGGCTGGTCCGTGGGAATGGAAATGGACTGGTCCAAGTTCAAGGGCTTGAGATTAAAGAAGCACTTGCATAGCTGGTGCCCCCTCTCTGGCCTGAGGGGACCCTACTCTCCTCGCCCTGGCACCCTGTGTGTGTCCCATCTGTGACTTGCTTGATGTAGGTCCCCGGACCATCTCCACCAAGATCGCCTCCTGAAGGATTGTCTGCGGGCTTTTGAGGTTGCTCTGCTGCCTGAGTATCCACCAGCGGCAGCCTCCTGTCCTCGTGGGTGGGGGGGTCTATGTGACCCAACTCTGCATCCCCCCCACACTGACTTTGGCTCCCCCAGGATGGACACGGAGATGCGCACGTGTTTTACAAACATGTGATGAATGAAATTGAACAGAGAGCAGAGGCTGGTGTGAAGTAGCAGGTTTTCCTGAAAAGTCCACCTGGGGAGGCATCATTTTACTGGCAAGATGGCACACTGAATGATATCGAATTCCTCACTGTGTGAACAACCAAGCTTAATGAAATGCACCTTAAAGGATTTTAAAGGGCATCACTGAGCTGGCAAGGACATAGGGAGTTTTAGAAACGCAAAGTGCAAAGTGTTCATGGAGTAGCTTAGAGCCAGCCTTCCTTAGTGGATCTGCCACACCCTGGAAGGACAGGTTCCAGAGCTGTAGCCATCCTCCTCTTCTTCCTAATGATAAAACCCTCAACTTTCAGCTGGACATAGGACCACACTTCTTAGACTCCCCTGAAACTTGGGGGTGACTATATAACTATGTTTGACCCAAGAACATGAGTAGAAGAGCTGTGTGAAGCACTGGAAAGTGTCCTTAAAATGAAAGCATGCTGTTCTTTACTCCCTTTCCCCTTCCCAATAACTGGAATATGGACACAATGGCTGGCATTCCAGCAGCCACTCTGGACTGTGAGGAACCTTGAATGAAGCATGAAGATGAAACCTGAATCCCTTATGCTGAGGATCATCAAACCAGCCCTGCAATGACCACTGCCA
>SJXO01002331.1:0-72482 GCA_006408615.1 Connochaetes taurinus
GGATTATAAGACAACATGATTAATTGTGTAAATGTTCAGGGTTCCTGTGTTAACTTCTCTGGATCCTCTTTAAGGCTAAACCTTCAACCATGCATAGGATCCATTCTTTGTTACTTGTTCAAAAACTCTACTGCAGAGACTTGCTATTTCAGCGTTAAATAGATGGTACCAAACTAGCTCTCCTATTCTTACCTACTATAAGCAGGACAAAATATGTGAAATAACTGCTTTCAGATATGGGAGAAAAGAGCACTAACCTGTGAAATGTATATGTTGGAAACATTCAGTTGCTCACCCACTTCCAATTCTTTGCTACCCCATAAACTGCAGCATGCAGGCTTCCCTGTCCTTCACTACAAATCTAGAGTTTGGTCAAACTCATGTCCATTGAGTGGGTGAAGCTCTCTAACAATCTCATCTTCTGCTACCCTCTTCTTTTTCCTTCAATCTTTCCCAGCATCAGGAGCTTTTATAATGAGTTGGCTCCTACGTACCAGGTGGCCAAACTATTGGAGCTTCAGCTTCAGTATCAGTCCTTGCAATAAATATTGAGTTGATTCCATTTAGGAATGACTGGTTTGATCTCCTTGCTATGCAAAGAATTCTCAAGAGTATTCTCTCAAGTGGATAGCCTTTCCCTTCTGCAGGGGATCTTCCCAAACCATCCACCCTTTTGAAGGCAGATTCTTTACCAGCTGAGCCACCAGGGAAGCCCAAGAATATTGGAGTGAGTAGCCTATCCCTTCTCCAGTGGATCTTCCTGACCCAGGAATCAAACCAGGGTCTCCTGCATTGCAGTTGGATTCTTCACCAGCTGAGCTGCCAGGTAAGCCCAATATTGCCATTTGACTGTACAGTTCATGGAATTCTCCAGGTGAGAGTACAGGAGTGGGTAGCAGTTCCCCTCTTCTGGGGATCTTCCCAACCCAGGGATTGAACCCAAGTCTCCCACATTGCAGATGAATTCTTTACCAACTGAGCCACCAGGGAAACCTCCAGCACCAAGGTTCAAAAGCATCAATTCTTCAGTGCTCCGCTCTCTTTATGATCCAACTCTCACACCCCATATATAACTTCTAAAAAAAACATAGATTTGACTAAGTTGTCAAAGATTTGACTTTGTTGTCAAAGTGATGTCTCTGCTTTTTAAAATGCTGTCTAGGTTTGTCATTTCTTTTCTTCTGAGAAGCAAGCATCTTTTAATTTCATGGCTGCAGTTATTGTCCACAGTGATTTTAGAGCCCAAGAAAAGAAAACCTGCCATTGCTTCCACTTTTTTCCCCTTGTATATGACATGAGGTGATGGTACTGGGTGGTATGATCTTTGTTTTTTGTATGTTGAGTTTTAAGCCACCTTTTTCAGTCTCCTCTTTCATCCTCATTAAGATGTTCTTTAGTTTCTGCCCACTTTCTGCCATTAGAATGGTATTATCTGTATATCTGAAGTTGATATTTCTTCTGGCAATCTTGATTCTCTCTTGTGAGTCATCCAATTCAGCATTTCTCATGATGTACACTGCATATAAGTTAAATAAATAGGATGCCAATATACACCATTGTCTTATTCCTTTTCCAATTTTGAGTCAGTCCTTTCTTCCATGTGATCTTCCCTTGTGGCTCAGATGGTAAAGAATTTGCCTTCAATGTGGGAGACCTAGGCTCGATTGCTGGGTTGGGAAGGTCCCCTAGAGGAGGGCATACAACCCAATCCAGTATCCTTGCCTAGAGAATCCCCATGGACAGAGGAGCCTGGTGGGCTACAGTCCATGGGGTCACAAGAGTCAGACACAACTGAGTGACTAAGCACATCACAGATTGTTCCCTGTAAGGTTCTAACTGTCATTTTTTGACCTGCATAAGGTTTCTCAGGAGACAGATAAGGTGGTCTGGTAAGGAGATCAACCCTGGGATTTCTTTGGAAGGAATGATGCTACAGCTGAAGCTCCAGTACTTTGGCCACCTCATGTGAAGAGTTGACTCATTGGAAAAGACTCTGATGCTGGGAGGGATTGGGGGCAGGAGGAGAAGGGGACGACAGAGGATGAGATGGCTGAATGGCATCATGGACTCGATGGATGTGAGTCTGAGTGAGCTCCGGGTGTTGGTGATGGACAGGGAGGCCTGGCGTGCTGCAATTCATGGGGTCGCAAAGAGTCGGACACGACTGAGTGACTGAACTGAACTGAACTGAAGAATTTTCCACACACTCAAAAGCATTAGTGTACTCAGTGAAGCAGAAGTAGGGGTTTTCTAGAATTCCTTTGCTTTTTCTTTGATCCAATGTACTTTGGCCATTTAGTCTCTGGTTACTCTGCCTTTTTTCTAAACCTAGCTATACATCTGTAATTTATTGTTTCATGTACCGTTGAAGTCTAGCTTGAAGGATTTTGAGCATAACCTTGCTAGAATGTGAAATGAGCACAGCTGGACAGTAACTGGAACATTCCTTGGCACTGCCCTTTTTAGAGGCTCATAAATAGTACAACTGTATAATTTATGCATAATGATTTTGCTGCACAATGCTTACAATACTTTTTATAGATTCTAAGGAAATATACTATGCACAGGAGCTAACATACAATTGATCAATTAATCCTAATTGTTAGTCATTCAGTTGTGTCCGACTCCTTGTGACCCCATGGATTGTAGCCCACCAGGCTCCTCTGTCCATGGAATTCTCCAAGCAAGCATGCTGGAGTTGGGTTGCCATTTCCTTCTCTACAATTGATCCTAAGATAGAACATAAACTGGTAATCTCCTTTTCTGAAGACTCCATATTTAGGTTGTACCAGTTTTATATATTTATTTGACATATATATAAACATATATATACATATATATATATTTAATTGTATATTCATATATTTGGTTTAATTTCCTAGGAACTAGGGAATGTGAATGTTTTAATGACCTTTATTTCCTCAGTGTGTAGCATGATTTCTAGACAAAGTAGATAGCCTATAAATATTTGCTCTATGATTAAATACACTTTGAATAATAAGGAAAATAATATGTCACTTCATTTAATATGTTGAAATCTATAAAAATAAAATAATTAAATTGCAACATTATTGTTTTGCTGTAGATCATTTTTAAAACAAACCTGGCATCAGATTAGATAAGCAAGCTCCTCATTTCATACAACTACTGTGAAAAGTCATTTTGCTGATGCAAATGATAACAATTTACTATGAATCTCAGAGTAAAATTATTTTTAAATGTTCTAATGACATGTATTAAGTAATCAAGGGATGAGACCCTGATTGTGTGGAAAAGAAAGAGGATTACATTAAAGCATGCTTTAATGACACATTTTCCCTTTTGTGCTAAGTTAAATAAATAGAACTGAATATATATTAATTATAGAGGTGTTGAGTGATAGTGTGAGTACTTCTAAAACTATAGTCATTTTTAAATTCTTTATAGTCTATTTGCCCTTGTTCATATAAATCTATATAAAACAGAATATTAGCATAAATTTCTCCCATATAGTTTTTCCTTTTCTTTCTTTCTTTCTTTTTTTTTTTTTTTTACTGAGTAGTGCAAATGGTACACAATTAATACTTCTTGAAATGATAATTGAATGACAATGAAGGCAAAGAGTCGGACATGACTGAGCGACTGAACTGAACTGAACTGAACTGAAGGCACCCAATAGAGTAAAATCATGTGTTTTTATTGCTTAAATTTACTAGAAAGTCTTGACAACCAGATAATAAGCAAAAGAAAGCAAAAGATAAATAAATCAGTTTGTATAAAGGAACAGTATTATAAACAGTAGAGTGATCTGAAGATTTCATTCTTTTCAGGTTCATCCTTCAAATTCCAAAACATATTTAGGTCACTAATACTTTAGTTCAGTTCAATTCAGTCACTCAGTCATGTACAACTCTTTGCTAACCCATGAACTGCAACACTCCAGACCTCCCTGTTCATCACCAACTCCCGGTGTCCACCCAAACCCATGTCCATTGTGTCAGTGATGCCATCCAACCATCTCATCCTGTCATCCCCTTCTCCTCCCACTCAATCTTTCCCAGCATCAGGATCTTTTCAAATGAGTCAGCTCTCTGCATCAGGTGGTCAAAGGATTTTGAGTTTCAGCTTCAGCATCAGTCCCTTCAATGAACACCCAGGACTAATCTCCTTTAGGATGGACTGGTTGGATCTCCTCACAATCCAAGGGACTCTCAAGAGTCTTCTCCAACACCACAATTCAAAGCATCAATTCTTCGGTGCTCAGCTTTCTTTAGAGTCCAACTCTCACATCCATACAAGACTACTGGAAAAACCATAGCCTTGACTAGACGGACCTTTGTTGGCAAAGTAATATCTTTGCTTTTGAATATGCTATTCAAATATGCTATTCTAGGTTGGTCATAACTTTCCTTCCAAGGAGTAAGTGTCTTTTAATTTCATGGCTACAGTCACCATCTGCAGTTATTTTTGGGCCCAGAAAAATAGTCAGCCACTGTTTCCACTGTTTTCTCATCTATTTCCCATGAAATGATGAGACCAGGTGCCATGATCTTAGTTTACTGAATGTCGAGTTTTAAGCCAACTTTTTCACTCTCCTCTTTCACTTTCATCAAGAGGCTCTTCAGTTCTTCTTCACTTTCTGCCATAATGGTGGTGTTATCTGCATATCTGAGATTATTGATATTTCTCCTGGCAGTCTTGATGCCAGCTTGTGCTTCCTTCAGCCCAACATTTCTCATGATGTACTCTGCATATAAGTTAAATAAGCAGGGTGACAATATACAGCCTTGATGTATTCCTTTTCCTATTTGGAACCAGTCTGTTGTTCCATGTCCAGTTCTAACTGTTGCTTCTTGACCTGTATACAGGTTTCTCAAGAGGCAGGTCAGCTGGTCTGGTATTCCCATCTCTTTCAGAATTTTCCACAGTTTATTGTGATCCACACAGTCAAAGGCTTTCACATAGTCAATAAAGCAGAAATAGATGTTTTTTCTGGAACTCTCTAACTTTTTCAAGGATCCAGCAGATGTTGACAACTTGATCTCCGGTTCCTCTGCCTTTTCTAAAACCAGATTGAACATCTGGACATTCACAGTTCACATATTGCTGAAGCCTGGCTTGGAGAATTTTGAGCATTACTTTACTAGTGTATGAAATGAGTGCAATTGTGTGGTAGTTTGAGCTTTGTTTGATATTATCTTTCTTTGGGATTGGAATGAAAACTGACCTTTTCCAGTCCTGTGGCCACTGATGAGTTTTCCAAAATTGCTGACATATTGAGTGCAGCACTTACACAGGATCATCTTTCAGGATTTGAAATAGCTCAACTGGAATTCCATCATCTCCACTAGCTTTGTTTGTAGTGATGCTTCCTAAGGCCCACCTGACTTCACATTCCAGGATATCTGGCTCTAGGTGAGTGTGAGTGATCACACCTTCATGATTATCTGGATCATGAAGATCTTTTTTGTATAGTTCTTCTATGTATTCTTGCCACCTCTTCTTAATATCTTCTGCTTCTGTTAGGTCCATATGATTTCTGTCCTTTATCGAGCCCTTCTTTGCATGAAATATTCCCTTGACATTTCCAATTTTCTTGAAGAGATCTCTAGTCTTTCTCATTCTACTGTTTTCCTCTATTTCTTTGCATTGATCACTGAGGAAGGCTTTCTTATCTCTCCTTGCTATTCTTTGGAACAAATACTATGTTTCAGTAAAGATGGTATATAATTGACACTACTGAAAATTGTGTAAATGCCTCTCAAAAGAAAAGAGACATGAGAATAAAAATGGGTGAGAGTTTGTGAAAAAAAATAATTAATAGTTACTCTATAAATAAATTAGCAACAAGGATATATTGTAGAGCACAGAGAAATATAGCCATTAGTTTGTAACAACTTCAAATGAAATATAATCTATATTGATGATAAAAAATATTGATTTTTTAATAAAATATTACAAAAATATTGATTCATTATTTTGTATACCTGAAACTAGTGTAATATTGTAGACCAACAGTGCTTCAATAAGACAAAATACTCTATAAAATTGGAAGCTTGATTTTCTGCTGAGATATGTAGGAGAAAGATTAATGTGTGGCAGTGATTGATAATGAATCTAGCAGATAATTTTAAAACAACTTCTATACGAAATGGAAAAAGAAATAGGCTAGAGATAAGCAAAAGATGATCAAGCTTAGGTATGTCAAGGGGAGACAGAAAAATGATATGGAAAGAGCTTAACCACTGAAATTGATCTAACAAATGTCCATATCAAATTTCTGAAAATTATTAGCTTTGAGACCATGGGAAATTATATAACTTCTTAGTGTCTCAGACTTCACATGGAAAATATTAAAATTTCAAATGTTATTCTAGGAAACTGATGCAAATGAATTTACCTTTTGAGTGAACTTCAAGGTGAAACATGTTGAGTGCGTTGCACTAAGGAAAATGTTTACTTTTTCAATATACTGATTTTCTTTGAGATTGGACTTATTTTGACAGAATGGGGTCCACTTCACAAGTCAAGCATCCTTGACATTGAAACAAACAGGTATAAAATCACATATATTTCTTTATATGTTTTTATAAATAGTTCTTTGCAAGATCTAAAAGTTGAATGAATTTGTAGCTATCATTGTTTCTGTTGCTGCTGTTTTTACTTGGTTTTACTTCTTTCCTCAAAACTGTCGATTAAAGGCAATGTGACTGTAGGAGTGTCATTTAATCAGGTTGAGAATACTTTCACAGGGATTGTGTAAATGAAAGATAGAAAAGCATATAACTTTAACTGAAACATATATTATCATTAAATACTTATTCAGACCTTCCAGTATTAAAATTGATATGCCTGCGTGTCTGAAAATAGAGGGCTAATGCTTAGATGTGCCTTCTTAATTGAACGTTATACTATTGTTTCTATATAAGATTTCCCTAAGCTTGGTAAGGGCTTCCCTGATGGCTCAGCAGTAAAGAATCTGCCTGCCAACCAGGAGACATGGCTTTGATCTCTGGGTCAGGAAGATTCCCTGGAGGAGGAAATGGCAGTCCATTCCAGTTTTCTTGTCTGGGAAATCTCATGGACAATGGAGCCTGATGGGCTATAGTCCATGGGGTTGCACAAGACGCAGACAGGACTTAGTGACTAAACAACGACAAGCTTAGAAAGCTACTCATATTATGATACGATTTGAATGTATGCAAGCTATCAGTCCTAAGAGCAAAAATGCTCTGAGCCCAAAAAAGTA
The DNA here is from genome assembly GCA_006408615.1 of Connochaetes taurinus. Taxonomy (NCBI): domain Eukaryota; kingdom Metazoa; phylum Chordata; class Mammalia; order Artiodactyla; family Bovidae; genus Connochaetes; species Connochaetes taurinus. The sequence goes on from SJXO01002331.1 coordinate 7,229, forward strand.
ACAACCTTGTAAGAACAAGAGACTTAAGTACATCTGTAATATGCTTTCTGGATGAGATTTTATCTAGCTAGTTTACAGATGCCATAATAAACCTAGATTTTAAGGGTAACTATTTCACATTTCCCTCCATTTCTGTGTCTACAGTGGGAACATTTGTATGCTCAGCACCTAAAGTATTTTTATCATCTGATTTTGCATATGACCTTTTCACAGTTTCAAGAATTTAAGGGATGTTATAATAAATGCTCATTATAAACTATTATGAGGAAGGGCTGGAATTTTGCTCTGCTCATTTTTTTGTGTCCATCAGTTAAACGACTTGCTTAAAAAAAGAAAAAAACGAATCACTTTTCTCACATTACCTTCCAACAGTGTTCTAGTATTTCTCTAAGATTCTCAGAGAAATGTTAGCATGTCTCACTATGATTATATTTTTCTTCTCCCTTATATTTCTTTTGATTTTGCTTGTTATTTTTGTTTCTTTGTTGTCTCTAATGATTTATGATGTCCATCTTCTTTGTGAATTGTACCTTTTATCATTAAAAATATTCATCTTTGTTTAATTAAAAAAAGAAAAAATGTATATTTAGCAGTTATAAAATATCGAATTCTACCCTCACTTAATAATGTTACTAAATTTAAGAAATGATAGATCCACCACATTCAATATTTTAAATGATATATATATATATATGTAAGTCTATATATATACATATGTGTATGCAAATATGTACAGACACATGCAAGGAATCACATTTAGAATTCATAATGAAAGAACACTAGGGTGGAATGTTTAATGTATTTCATTTTTTTTGGTAAAGACTTCTATTATATTTTATTCTAGTTTATTTAGACTAAGTTAAAATTTGGTTCCTTATATTAAGTACATATTTTATACGAAGAAAATCATAGCAATGATATCTGAGTGCATATACTAGCACAGGATGAGGATTTTCTCATGCAAATCAGTTCAAAATTTTTGAAAATAGATTGGACAACACTGAAGAGAGTGAAGGTAAAATTTTTTGTTTTTTTTTTAAACACTGTAACACTGAACAAATAATTTTGAAGGTCATACACTTGAGACACAGTCTTACTGACACATTGAGATTTAATATGAAGATTATAGAATGCTCCCACTTTTTCAATATCTTCCCACCACACAGAAGGACTTCTGTATAATGTTCTAAAAATATCAATTAAAATCAGGAATTGTCAGGGAAAATTAAAAACACACAGAACAATATTTTTGTATATAAATGAAAATGACTTTAAATCATAAAGATGCCATGAGGCAAAAAGTATAGGAGTAGATAAAGGTATTCATGCTAATAATAATCAAAAGAAAGCTAGAGTAACTATATTGAATTTCAGACAAAACAGACTTCAGAACACAGCAAAAGGAAATTATTAGAGATTTTTAAAAAAGGAATTTACCAGACATAAAGAAGCAATCAACTCTCCAAGAAGATTTATTTTCTTAAATATGTATGTAAGGCAAAAATGGATAGAAATTAAAGGAGAGATAGAAAAAGCCATTCTCTTTATAGGATGCTTCAACATCTCTTTGTCAGTAGCTGATAGATAAAGGAGGAAAAAAATCAGTAAGATAGACATTCTCCGAATGGCTCTATCAATAATATTTCTTAATGAACATTTATAGAATATTACATCCAGAGGTAGTAGAAGAAACATTCTTCTCAAGGTGAAATGGGACAATTACCAAGACAGATCTTTTTCTGTGCTATAAACACACCTTAATAACATTTTTAAATCACACAAAATGTTCTCAGCTCACAATGGAATTAGAGTAGGAATCAGTAACAGAAACAAAACTGAAAAAAAAATTTTTTAATGTTTAGAAATTAAGCAACACTTTTTAAATGACACATGGATTTCAGGAGTTTCCAAATAAGTTAAAAATATGTTTTGGATTAAATAAAAATGAAAATGCAGCTCTTTAAGATTTGAGAGATACAGTGAAAATAGGGTGTAGAGGGAAATATGTGGCCTTAAATGTATATATCAGAAAAGAAAAAAGATCTAAAGTAAATAATCTAAGGCTCTATCATGGAAAACTGTGAAAAGAACAATTTAAGTTTAAAATTCTTCAAATAAAATAAAAAATTAAATCATATGTATATATAAACACATACATATAAAATTAGAAAATATACTATATGTATGTATATGCATGCATAGATATACAGACAGACAGACATATATACTCCCTCCCTCTGGAACATCCCTCCCCACTCCCATCCCTATATTTAATTTTCTAATTCTTATTTCAACTTATATATATAAATTATGATTTATTTGCATTGTTATACTGCAGAAACAAGCACAACATTGTCAAGCAATTATCCTCCAATTAAAAAAAAAGAAAATTCAATAAAAACAAAGCCTGGTTCTTTGAAAAAAATCAATGAAATCGATAAAACTCCAACCAGTCTAACCAGGGGGAAAAAAAGGTGAGAAGACACAAATGAATAATGTATGAAATGAAAGAAAGGAGGTCATCATTATAGATCTACAGATCTCAACATGATAATAAATGAACACTGTGAAAAAATCTATGCCCACAAATTTGATAATTTAGTTAAAGTGGATTAATTCCTTAAAGAAACAAACTCCAAAACTCATACAAAGAGAAATAAATAACCTAGATAATCCTGAATCCATTAAATAAATTCATAATTAATAAACATCTAGTAAGAAATGTACTAGGCCTAAATTATATCTCTGGGTATTTGTACCAGACAGTTAAATAATAATAATTATACATGATATTTTCCAGAAAATACAATGAGAAGTAATAATACTAATAAATCATTTTATGAGATCAAAAGTACCCCAATATCAAAACCAGAAATGACTGTAAAAAAAAAGGAAAATAAAGACTACTATATTTTAAATGTAATTGGATTTGGTATGCTATTAATTATAGAGAATTTTTATCTCTTTCATTTCTTTTAATGACCTTTCTGGTTTTGATACTCACATGATATACATATACAAAAACAAATATGATTCATTCAAAGTTGAGGCTCTTTTAACCATAATATCAATTCCCCAATGGCTCAGTGGTAAAGGATCTACCAGCAATGCAAAAAGCTCAGGTTTGATCCCTGAATCAAGAAGATCCCCTAGAAAAGGGAATGACAACCAACTCCAGTATTCTTGCCTAGAGAATCCTATGGACAGAGGAGCCTGATGGGCTACAGTCCACGAGCTTGCAAAAGAGTTGGACATGACTTAGGAATTAAATAACAATGTTCAGTTTATTTCAGTTGCTCCATCGTGTCCGACTCTTTGCCACCTCATGGACTGCAGCATGCCAGGCTTCCCTCTCACTAACTTCTGGAGTTTACCCAAACTCATGTCCATTGAATCAGTTATGCCATCCAACCATCTCATCCTCTGTCATCCCCTTCTCCTCCTGCCTTCAATCTTTCCCAGGATCAGAGTCTTTTCAAATGAGTCAGCTCTTTGCATCCGGTGGCCAAAGTATTGGAGTTTCAGCTTCAAAATCTGTCCTCCCAATAAACATTCAGGATTGATCTACTTTAGGATGGACTGGTTGCATCTCCTTGCTGACCAAGGGACTCTCAAGAGTCTTCTCCAACACCACAGTTTGAAAGTATCAATTATTTGGTGCTCAGCTTTCTTTATAGTCCAATTCTCACATCCATACATGACTACTGAAAAAACTATAACCTTGACTAGATGGACCTTTGTTGGCAAAATAATGTCTCTGCTCTTTTTTTTTATGTCTCTGCTTTTTAATATGCTGTCTAGGTTGGTCATAACTTTCCTTTCAAGGAGTAGGTGTCTTTTAATTTCATGGCTGCCGTCACCATCTGGAGTGATTTTGGAGCCCAAAAAGATAAAGTCAGCAAACATATCATTAGGATAACAAAGAAATATCATTTGATTGTAACATTTAACATAGAAAATATTGAAAANACCTTGACTAGATGGACTTTGTTGGCAAAATAATGTCTCTGCTCTTTTTTTTTATGTCTCTGCTTTTTAATATGCTGTCTAGGTTGGTCATAACTTTCCTTTCAAGGAGTAGGTGTCTTTTAATTTCATGGCTGCCGTCACCATCTGGAGTGATTTTGGAGCCCAAAAAGATAAAAGTCAGCAAACATATCATTAGGATAACAAAGAAATATCATTTGATTGTAACATTTAACATAGAAAATATTGAAAAAATTTAACAGCCATTCATAACTTTAAAGATCTCAGTAAACTAGAAATAAAAAGAAACATTCATACTTGATTTAATGAATTTAAATATATATAATTTATATATATATATATATATATATATATATAGAGAGAGAGAGAGAGAGAGAGAGAGAGGATGCAGAAGGACAGTTCCAAACCCAAGTAACAACACAAATATTTAACCCTGACAGATTAAGAAATATAGTTGTATCCAGTGAATTTGAAGCCAATGAGTTGTCCAGGTATATGTGTTCAGAAAGTAGCAAATGTATATAAGTAAAACTTCCTCATCTTACTTAAAGAGCAAACATATAAATAGAGATTTAACGATTCACTGAATAATATTTGTACAAGGATGAAAAACAACATTATAACAGGTGATCTTCCAATGTTGACAGAAAGCAATGAGAACAGATGGGAAGACCCTACAGGGTTATTTATGTAGACTGTGTGAGAAGCATTAAAAGAAGAAACAAAAAATGAATGAGCTGAAAGGTGGAGGTAAAAATTGAGAGTGAGATATGAAGATATGCTTAACTCTAGAGATATTTTGAAAAGGGAAAGAAAGGATCATTGTGGTTTTCAGTTGCAAATTTGCAAGGGAACCTCAAGCAAGTGTGGTAGGAACATAGACCAGACCTTAGATTGTTAAAAAGTCAGTTATACGTGAGTGAGGTGAAAGTTGGGTATACCACATCTCATGGGATAAGGGCTGAAATGAGCATATCATAGTTTTACTAGGGTCCTTTGTCTCTAAGTAAACAAGTTCCTTCGCATATCTCAGCCTAGTTTATTCCTGTGCAAAAAAAAATTAACAATAATGTAATTCATAAAATGATTGTGAGCATTAAATTTTTGCAGTTTATTTTTTGCAAAGTATATATGCAGTGATGAGCACCTCTTTATTAATATTATTGCTGTCTCATTTTTTAAAACATTGACAAAGCAGAAGAGGAGAAAAAGAGAATTGCTGATTGTCTCAGGTAATTTTCAGTGATGACATACTGGAGTTTTCAATCATGGCAAATATCATGGTCAGTGAATGATGGACTGGGAGAGGTAACAGTTCAGTTCAGTCGCTCAGTCGTGTCCGACTCTTTGCGACACCATCAATCGCAGCACGCCAGGCCTCCCTGTCCATCACCAACTCCCGGAGTTCACTCAGAGTCGCGTCCATCGAGTCAGTGATGCCATCCAGCCATCTCATCCTCAGTCGTCCCCTTTTCCTCCTGCACCCAATCCCTCCCAGCATCAAAGTCTTCTCCAATGAGTCAATTCTTTGCATGAGGTGGCCAAAGTACTGGAGTTTCAGCTTTAACATCATTCCTTCCAAAGAAATCCCCGGGTTGATCTTCAGAATGGACTGGTTGGATCACCTTGCAGTCCAAGGGACTCTCAAGAGTCTTCTCCAACAGCACAGTTCAAAAGCATCAATTCTTTGGCGCTCAGCCTTCTTCACAGTCCAACTCTCACATCCATATAAGTAAGTTGAATTTAAAAGTTGGAGATTTAAGTGATGGTTAGAACTAAAGTGGGCTTCCCTGATGGCTCAGGAGTAAAGAGTCTCCCTGCCAATACAGGAGATGCGAGTTCGATCCCTGGGTCAGGGAGATCCTCTAGAGAAGAAAATGGCAACCCACTGCAGTATTCCTGCCTGGAAAATACATGGACAGAGGAGTGTGGTGGGTTACAGCCCATGGGGTTGCAAGAGTCAGTCACAGCTTAGTGACTAAACAACAACAGCAAAACCAAGAACTAAAGTACATTTATACAGATAGGAAAGGAAAATAGAAAAAATTGGATTGAAAATTCAAGTTAAGGTCAGGATTATATATATATATATATATAATATGTACATATGTAAAATGTAAATGTACATATGTAAAATGTACATATGTGAATATGTAAATACATATATGTACATATGTAAATACATTGTTAAGATGAATATTTAAAAGAAAGTGAAAACTGATGTCATATCAAATATATTGATTCTTAATAATATAGAGTTCAGTACTTTCATGTATAATTGATTTCTTAACTGTCTTGTAGGCAACTGCTATGTCTTAAAATCCTGGTTATTGAGTAACATGGATTACTCAATAAAAATAATTATTGATTTCAAATTCAAAGACATTTTTTCCCTTTTCTTAAGAAAATACAATATTATTTTGTAGTATGACCAGGAATTCCCAGGATTTTGTGGTAATAATACTTGCCATTGTGATATAACATGTAATGGTGTAGAATGTGGAATATAGGGAGGAGAAGCCCAGAATGGAAATTGAAAATAAATGTACTTAAACTCTTCACAATTGAAGGGCTTTATCATCTATTCATTTATTATTTATTGGTTCTGCACAAGTTGTTTGAACACACTATTTTCCATTTATTCATCTTAAAGTTGGGCAATAAAAGTGAAACAAACAAACAAACAAAAAACCATTAAATTCCTCATAAAGTTTAACTCCTTTTTGAGAAATTTAATCACTGACTGATAGCTGTGAAAATCCACTATGCTACTAAATATAAGGGACTTGACTAAAAGGATTAAGAAGCAGTCAAAAACATACTGCAAATTGGAATTATCATTTAATTACATATATATGTGCATGTGTGTGTATACTGTTTTATAGCAATGGTTATAAGGGAAGAAATACTCAGATTCTTGGAAAAATAATTCCAAGTTGTAATTGTGTACTTAGCAGAGGAGAGTCTTCCTTGGTGGCTCACACAATGAAGAATCTGCCTATGAGACATGAGTTCGACCCTGGGTCAGGAAGATCTCCGGAGAAGGGAATGGCTGGCTAGCGGTGGTGGTTAAGTTGCTAAGTCATGTCCAACACTTTGGGTTCCCATAGACTGCAGTCCATGGGAACCCAAAGAGTTGGACATAACTGAGTGACTAACACTTTCACTTTTTCTTTTTTTTCATACAAAAGAGTCAACAGAAATTCTCAAACAAGGAGAGAGATTTACAAAATTATCTCCTCTCACTCTTTTTCTCTTAGGAACTAAAATGATGTAGCATGCTGACATTTTATTAATTCTTTTCAGATCCCTCAGTACTTGGAAATTGCCTCAAATATAGAGCTAGCATATTTGCATTTGTTTAAAAAAATTCTTATTTTATTTTATTTCAATTTTTTTATGGCCACACTGCACAGATTACGGGGATCTTAGTTCCCCAGCCAGGGACTGAACTCCAGACACAATAATAACACAACATCCTAACCACTGGACCACCATGAACATCCGGGAATTCTCATCTTAACACAGCAGCTACTAAAACTCGTCCAGTGAATTTCGTTATTATTTTTACCATTTTATTTTTTATTTTTGGCTGTGCTGGCTCTTTGTTTTTGCACAGGTTCTTGTCTAGTTGCAATGCTTGGACTTCTCGTTGTGTTGGCTTCCCTTGTTGCAGAGTACAGGCACTAGGGCGTGCGAGCTTCAGCAGTCATGGCTCCCAGGCCCTAGAGCACAGGTTCAGTAGTTGTAGAGCACAAAGGCTCTACATGGGATCTTCCCAGACCAGAGACTGAACTCATGTTTCCTGAATCGGCAGCATATTCTTTATCACTGAGCCACAAGGGAAGCCCTGTCCAAGGACTTTTAAAATGTCCTCCTCTTAAAGACAAGGAATAACATATCCTTTCTAATCTTTTCTTCAAAACACTTGTTTTTCCTCTTTGGCTCAAGATTAGGGTTATATTTTAACACTTCTTTCTATGCACACCTCTACCATTCCATCTTGATGAAGAATTTTAACAGCTATTACTTAAGAAGTAGTTGTCTAGCTCTTCTAACATGGAATATGGTGAGTGCATGTACAACCAATCATATCCATAATTCAAAGAAGCTTGCGACGTATGTTTTAAAGACCTCTATGATTCTCATAGTTTTATGTAATAAATATGGAAACTATTTAATGGACTTCATGTAAATGTAACTAGAACTTAAGAGTTAAGAAATTTCAGAGGAATGTAAATAATACCAAGAGCAACAAATTCATTTTGCCAAAGAGGATAGATCACAGGAAGTTTAAGGTGCTGACCTCAAATGACTTTTACAGTTAGTGATAGAATTTGGTACAAAATAAATTTTAAATTTTTTTCTAGTGAATCATACCACTGTTTCACTCATGTGTTGATCTAATACTTCTTTGACCACAAAGATTACATTTTTCAAAATATATAAGTAACATACATGTATTACATAAAATATGTACGCATACACTTCTGTAAAGGTAAACATGCAATGTAATTAAAAAGTTATGTATGATTATTGCCAACCCCTTCCCATGTAAATTTTAAGTATTTTTATATTGTTTAACTCCTGAATGAAGGCCATTTACTGTGGTATTATAAATAAAAATGAATCTCTAGATATTTACAAGTATTGAAATATTAGGCCTAGTGCTTTCAGAAGTGTGAATGATGTACCATAATATTACTAGTTTACGAGCAGCAGAAGACCTCTGCTCACCTTGTCACTTTTGCGGTTTCCCACTGTACATGAACTTATTTCCGTTCATTATGTTTATTTTTTTCCTTTTTTAACCTTAATTTATTTGCCTGTTTTTTGTAGATCAAATATGTTTTTGATTTCTTTTCCTGTTAACATCTCTATGGTTGTTATGGGCTAAATGCATTCCCATAAAATTCATATTTTGAAGTCCTAACCATCAGTGTCTTAAAATATTACTATATTTGGAGAAAGGACTTTTAATGAGTTAACGAAGATTAGAAAAAAGAAGTCATGTGAGTGGGCTCAGGGTGACTGCTGTCCTTAGAGAAGAAGAATGAGCCCGGACGGGGGGTCGCGGGAGGGGACAAAAACGTGCAGAGAAATGAAGAAAAGACAACTATGGAAAAGTCAAAGAAAGAGACCCTTGGAAGAAAGCAACTCTACAGACCCCTTGGTCTTAGAGTTTTAGCTTCCAGAACTGCAAGGAAAAAGTTGTTCAAGTCACCCAGTCTGCATTGTTTTGTCATGGCAGCCCTAACAAATGAATTCAGTGGTTTAGCAAACATAAAAGATAGAAGTACTGAAAAAAGGCTTATTCATTTGGTGCAAGTAAGACCCACCAATTTCATGTGCTTGCTTAGTATCTCAGTCACATGCCTTGAAATGACCTACTTCCCCTAAGTCTTCTTTGTGTCATCATTGCTTCTGATATATAAATACATGCAGAGGCAGTCAGATTCTCTAGCAACGTGCAACAAGCAGTCACTGTTGACAAGATTCAGCTGGAAGTGATTTGCATAGTAACCTTCTTCAAAGGACCTTGCATTATGGCATAGCCAGTCATGTTGCTGGGGCAGATCCAGAAGTTGACATATTTTTTTCCTTCAGAATAGTTATGGAATCACCAGCTTGGGGCAGACCTAGAAGCTGACATATTTTTTTTCCTTCAGAATAGTTATGGAATTACCAATAAATTACATGAACACTTCCCAAAGCAAAGTATATTGCAAATTATCATACTCCATCAAGACTGAATGCAGTTCCCTGGGATGAGACAAAGGTAAAGCCATCAAAGTGGGGAAGAACAGTTGATCTTGATAAGGAAGGCAAGCAGAGTCTCCAGTTATGAGACACCAAAAGAACAATGGGAAATGCAGATTCAAATGGCCCAATTGGCACAACATAACTATCAGATATTTATTTCTGAAGCAAGAATTTAATAATAAATAGGACTGAATATAATTTGCCTACATGATTTCTATTTCTACCCATTTTCCCCATATGTGAATGTTTCCTTTCACACTTTACAATACAAATATATTTATAAATATTTCAGAAATGCAGCTGGATATAGATGATGTCTTCAGAAAGGGTTCATAAGTAACTTTTATGTTTCCTATATATTGTTTAATATTTCAGTAGTCACTTGTATAGTTATAATATTAAGAAAATATATTCTTACTTTATAGGTAGTTACCTGTTTTGTTAAGGGCCTTTCTAGATATTTTGTAAAGTTCACTTAAAAGTGATGTATCAATATATGAGTGCAGCTTACCTATCTGCTTATAAAATCTAGTATTTCTGAGAAACTTCATCAAACTAAAAAGTAAGTTTATTTTACAAAGGAAAGTTATGATATTGTTTATATTAGAATTGTAGATAATAGGGTAAAGAAGTAACTCTGAGCTCCAATAGAATGATGTTCCAAATTGAAATTCATGTTAATAAAATAAATAAATCAACTGCTAGATCTTGCATTAATGTACATTTGGGTGTTATATTTGGTTTGAATTTTCCAAAGTTCCTGATGTTTCATTTGTTTGGTAATTATTAATAAATATTTTTAGAAATTCTATAAATCCATTCTGCATTATTTGATAAATGTTTTATCTTCTTGGCTCACCAAAGAATCATTAGCTTGTAAGAAACTCTGAGAAGCTGTATACAAATTTCTCTTCCCTTGTTTAAATCAATGACATTTTCCCCAAAAATGTTTCATAATAACACAACTTAAATTTTTGGTATGACTGAAGACTGCAATGATCTGCTGATTTGTTAAAACCAACCTTTCACGCGCTGGCACAATATTAAAACAAAACCAATATTTATTTTCATCTGAACTTCAGCCCGAGGCTTCTTTTATAAAGAGTTTTTTTTTTTTTTAATTTTCTTTTTAAAAATTTTATTTCTTTGGAAAACAATTAACATTTTCATGAACACTTTTAATAGGAACTAATATTAAGATCAAACATTGCTTTTAAAATTTGGGACTTACATATTGACTTTGTTCTTATCGTATTTATTTCAATTTTCTGAAAGGGCAGGAAAAAACAAATATATATTGGCATACATTTTAAAAAAGAAAAAAGAGCAGTTTAATTATAAGAAGATGAAGTTCAGAAAGTTTTCTTCTTTTTTCCTTAAAAGGAATGAGAAGTCGGCATGTTGCTATTGCTCCTTGACATAAAGACAGTGTCTTTGTTTTATGTCCTCTATGTCTGAATCCTGCAATGCCATCACAGCAGAGAGTACTCTACACCGCTTTAAATGATAAGAGTTTCAATAGGCACTTTAGTGGAATTAAGAAAAATCTAACACTCTTCCACCGTGATGCCACATAGCTATCTTCGTTCTAGGTTGTCACCTCAGTAAATTGTATTGAATAGGCCTGAGCTTGTCTCAGTGTGTTTCCAAAAGAACAAAACAAAACCAAGCAAGTACACACTAGAGGATTTATCTTGTGTTGGCAGAATAAACCAAAACTGACAGTATGATAAATATAGCAACTTGCTAGAAACCAGATAATCAAAGGAATCTTGTCCTAGAAAGCTGTGTGTGTGTGTGTGTGTGTGTGTGTGTGTGTGTGCATGTGCACGCGTGTGATTTCTATTTATGTTCCTTTCCCTTAAATTTCTTCTGTTGGCTGTGTTTTAACCTTTGCCTCTCCTCTAAGTGACTTTATCAGGGTTATAACTCTCTTCTTCTCCAAACATGTCTGCCAAGACTTTAAAGCGGGGTCCCCAATCTGTCAGGTAGTTGTAGTCCTGGTCTGCCTCCGTGGTCAGAGACTCTATGGAGCTAAGAGAGTCGGCTACTGATCCATTGCCTTCATAGGCATATGTTGCCAATGAATCATATGGTGGGGCAGTGGGGTCCACATCATTTTCTTGTAGCCTTTGATTAATGAAATCCCTTATGTCTGTGTTATCTTCCACTGGTGGTCTCTGACGAGGTAAACAGAGAGAATCTGGTTTGATATCCCTGCGAATTTTGTTATCTTCAATCACTTTTGGGTTTCTCAGAGCACCAATGTCGAAAGCCTGGGTGTCCTCCTCCCCACCTCCTTCATCATCATAATGGATAACGTTGTCTCTGATGTCTTCCTTAGAGGTCATCAAGGTGTCTTTCTTCTTTTGCCTTCTCAGAGCTACATACAGTACAACTATGGCTAGAACAAGACAAAAATGGCAAAGTGAGACTATGTCTGCTCATCTCTCCATAAGAAATTAAATTGATCAGGGCTGGCAGAGTTTTTTAATGACATCCTATTATTTTCAAAGTACACATGTTGTAATCTGTATGGATCATATCTATGCTGATTTTCTTTTTTTTAATTTTTATTTTTACTTTATTTTACAATACTGTATTGGTTTTGCCATACATTGACATGAATCCACCATGATTTTCATTGTTTAAATTCAGCTTCATTTTTAAATTGTAACTAAAGTGAAAAACATTGCAAAACTCACAAATTCTAATAACAGTAGCCTTATATTTGACATATGTTTAAATATCTCAGTGTCAGGTAATTTTTTATAAAATTTTAAAAAAGCAGACAGAGAAAGGCAAATATATAACTTATATTTGAATTTGTTAAAATGGTGCAAATGGACCTATCTACAAAACAGAAATAGAGTCACAGATGTAGGAAACAAACTTTTGGCTACCAAGGGAGAAAGGCAGGAGAGAGAAATTGGCAGATTGGAATTGACATATACACACTACTATATATAAAATAGATAATGAATAAGAACCTATGATGTGGCTCAGGGAACTGTAGGCAATATCTTGTAATGACCTAGATGGGAATCTAAAAACAAGTGGATATATGTATATGAATGCCACTTCACTTTTCTATATACTGAAACTAACATAGCACTGTAAATCAACTATACTCTAATAAAAAATTTAAAAAGAAAAAAATAAAGAAAAGAATGGTTTGTCCAATCATACATAGAACTGTACAGCATTGCAGTAGTAAAACTTGGGTCTTCCCTGGTACCTCATCTGGTAAAGAATCAGCCTGCAATTCAAGAGAACCCAGTTTGAATCCTGGATCAGGAAGATCTCCTGGAGAAGGGATAGGCTACCCACTCCTGTATTCTTGGGCATCCCTGATTGCTCAGACAGTAAAGAATCTGCCTGCAATGCAGGAGACTCGGGTTTGATCCCTGGGTTGTGAAGATCCCCGGAAGGAGGGCATGGCAACCCACTCCAGTATTCTTGCCTTGAGAATCCGCATGGACAGAGGAGCCTGGCAAGCTACAGTCCATGGGGTTGCAAAGAGTTAGATACGATGAGTGACTAAGCACACACAATAAAACTTGAGGGGCTTCCCAGGTGGCTCTAGTGGAAGAGAACCTGCCTGCCGATGCAGGAGACATAAGAGACTCAATTTCAATCCATGGGTCAGGAAGACCCCCTAGAGGAGGGCATGGCAACCCTCTCCAGTATTTTTGGCTAGAGAATCCCATGGACAGAGGAGCCTGGAGGGCTACAGTCTATAGGGTGGCAAAGAGTTGGACATGACTGAAATGATTTAGCACACAGTAAAACTTGAATACTGTTGCCTATAACTGACACTTAGATATTATTCATATCTAGATTTACATTGTGTTAACATTGCTTTATTTCTGACAAAATAAACACAAATCACAGAAAAGTCACTTTTAAAAACATTAAACAAAAGAAAAAGAGAAAGAATATATGAGTCAGCTTTCCAAATTATGTCAAGTAAGACCACAAATTATTTAAATTCTGTGTCTTACCATATTGAGATATTTTCCAAACTAAATGCCTAGTAATCAGCTGGCCTTCTTTAAACAAGATCATACTTTAAAACACTTAATTTATAGACTCTTGTCATTGAATATTTTTTTTTCCCCATTAACTTATGGTCATCATTATTTTGAGATATATATATATATATATATTTTTATGAGTGAATAAACACAGATTCACACCATTAAGTCAGTGCCCAGTTTTGCCTGGAATAATTCTCCCCTCTCCTCCATAGCAGTGGCAATAGATTGAAAGCCAAATGTGTTTAATTTAACACAACATTGTTTGGAAGGAAGATCTTGTCACAGGATTAGAAAGTAGGAGACTACATGATGATTAAAGCAAGTTTATTCCCTTTTCTTCCAAAATTAAGGAGGAAGATAGAAGAGATAAAGGTAGAGCTTCTGTACAATGGGTTTTGAAGAGATGTTCAGCACTCTTCACTTCTGGGCTTTATGCAGATCTCAGAACTGAAAACACTATGGTTTGTTCATCCAAAGTGTGTGTGAAAGAGTTAAACCTCATAGAGAGACCTGCATATGTATAAAATGGCTTCAGAGTTGCCATGACTGAAAAAGACACTGGTTAGATGTGCTTGAGAGTGAAATAGAAGTTCCTGGGCACCACAAGATTCTCATGCTTTCACTCACCCTAGGAAATATATAAAATGGCTAAGAATAAGATGATCTAACTAAAGGGATCTGAGATTGGCTACAGAGATCAAATAGATGGATTTGTAAGCAGACCCCGTGGTAAGACTGAGTGTCAACATTTATAGCTGTGTACCAGCAATTCACACCTAGCTGCAAGGTGGACACTTGGTAAATACTTAGCATGTGTGTGCTAAATCGCCTCAGTCATGTACAACTCTTTCATGGACTTTAGCCCACCAGGCTCCTCTGTTTATGAGATTTTTCAGGCAAGAATATTGGAGTGGGTTGCTATGCCCTCCTACAGGAGACCCTCCTGATTCAGGAATCAAAGCCAGGCTTCCTCATTGCAGGTGGATTCTTTACTGTCCAAGCCACACATCCTAGTAAGTACTTTAAATTTTTATTTTCTATCCCGGAGATAAAGGTATGTCTGTACATTTGTCAGAATATTTTGGCTAAATAATGCACATGCATAGATATAAACTGATTCCACAGAGCCCAACTGTACCTCTGTTGCAATTTTCATGTAAAGGAATGACTAGAAAAATAAAAATTTTTTAAAAATCTCTCTTTTTTGTGTGAATCCAGTAGAGGATGAATAAATGAAACAGAGTCAGCTGAACAAAGTTTATGGGAGAGGGACACCCCCGAAGTAGGTTTTCATTCTCACAGAGATGTTACAGAATGCATTTTCTTCAATCCTTTCCCTTCGCTGTGCTTCTCGATATTTTAACGTGTTCTGTTCTGTCCTAGTGGGAATGGTGAGAGTTTTGATGTAAGGAGATCTGAGAAAAGTGGAATAAGAATTGCTTCTGGCCAGCACTTTAGACAGAAAAAAAAAACAAATTCAGAGGTGCCTTTACTTCTTTCCTGTGCTTTCTCTTTTCTTTCATTCTTTATTGAACCACTATTGGACAACTACTTTTTGTCTAGTATCATTTTAAAGGTTCTACAGTACAATAATTATCAGGATATAAAAAAATGAATTTAAAACTGCTGCTGTAAATGGGAAGAAAAGTTCATTGCAGCAAGTGCCACAAACTTAAAGTTTCAAGTGTTCATACTTGAAAATTCCCTAGGGTTTGAACATACTTTTGGTGATATTTATTTCTATTGCTATATTTCCATGTGGTAGGAAGTAGAAAATTAACTTGAATAAAATTATACTTCAGTATAGATAGTCTTCCTTCTATCTATATGCAGCAGCTCAATGAAGAAACACTGATTTACATGGCGAAATGAGGAAGGAGATACACAGACAAGGGAGAGAAAGGGAATACGTGATTAATATTGAAACTCACCTAAGAGTATAACAATGCACAGAAGGATTGCAATCAAAGCCCCAGTGCTAAGTCCTACAGGTAGAAAAATTGCTTCCACATTACAAGACAGGATGGTACCATCAGAGTCACATCGACAAACTCGAATAGTCATTGTGTTTGTGCTGCTCTGAACAGGATAACTGCTGTCTTCTATTACTACAGGGAGGAAATACAACTCTTGCTGCCTGCGGCTGTATCCATTTCTTCGGGTTTCAATTCCAGCTGTGTTGTCTACAAAACATGACATGTATGGTAAGATGGTTACTATGAGTATCACTTCAAGTCTTCAAGTTGGTATCTGTTAAGCCGTAGGAAGCTCTTGAGTCAGTAAAATACATCCATATTTCAATTCTTTCTTTTATCATTATGAAAGTTGCCAAAATGTAATCAGATGTAATCAAAGAAAATCCTTCGGAAAAGAAGAAACATTAATCTTGTCTGCAATAAGAATTAAATTTTCTATTGAGAAAGAATAGAAAATTGTCTACAAGACAAGAAATATGTTGTATCAAAACATCTCTTTTTCTGATGTCAAAATCTCACAGAGAAAACAAACCTCAGTGGATGCTTTCTTACATGATTAAAAGAACAAAGATTATAACAGATGAATCAGCATAACATTTTACCTAAGAATATAGTCTTTAAAATATGACATATATCAATATACTATTTCAGATAAAATTTGATTTTTTACTTTTCCCAACTCTATATCTATGCTACATATATGTATATATATGTGAATATATTTATACATTTTCACTTTTCTAAAACAACATAAGAAACATGGAAAAGAAAAGAAAATGTGTTAAATCATCAAGATTCATTAAAATTTATAAGGCGTTTGAATCAAAATAACCATCAATTCTATCAATTGCAATAAAGAAATGTGATATATATGTATATAGATAGATAGATATACATATATACACACACAATGGAATATTATTCAATCATAAACAGGAAGGGAATCCTGCCATTTGTGACAACATGGATGAATCTAGAGGGTATTATGTTAATGAAATAGACCAGACAGAGAAAGACAAATACTGCATGATAAAATTTACATGGGGAATCTAAGGAAATAAAGAAAAGTAGAACCCATAGAAATAGAAAGTAGAAAAATAGTTGCCATGGACCGGAAGTGGTGAGAAATGGGATAAAGTTGGTAAGAGGCTTAAAAACTCTCAGTTATAAGATGAATAAAGTCTGAAGATCTACATTATAGTACGATGACTGTAGTTGATAGCACTGTACTGTATAATTGAAATTTGCTAAAAGAGTAGAACTTAAATGTTCTCATAAAATAAAGGTGAAAAAAGTGTCTATCCATTTAAACCAAAAAAACTTGCAATTACAATTAAAATATAACAAGATAAAATGGGCATATGGTAAATGGAATGAGTGGCAAATACAGAATATACTATATCATGAGACAAAGATGATCTGATTCATGTTATTATGAGTAACCAAATATAGATTCTCCAGCACATATAAAACGGTGGAAAACAGTCAATACTCTGATTCCTGAATGATATAACTGTCTACTTCGTTGCCCAAGCCAATGGTCTGCAAGTCTTATTAGTTTTCTTCATCATTTTTACATGGAATCTAGGCGATCTAGCAACAAGCTTATGTATTCTATCTCCCAAGTCACTAACCTCCATCCTCACAGCCATGCCTCGAATTCAAGACAGTTTCATCCATTTTCTTCAATAGTATCAAGTATAGTCTTGTCTTCCTCTGTTGTTTTCTACACTGGATCCATTCTAATCTGCTAAAATGCTCTCGTGTAAACCTTTCAAAGACTACTGTCATTGGGTTTAAGTTATAAACTCTAAATGGCTTATAGACAGGTTAACTAAAGTCAGAACAGCTGATCAGTTGTCAGCCTCAATGCATTTAATCCAGTGTCCTTTGTATTTTCGCAGTGATTTTAATAACAGCAGATATAATAATATTAGTAACACTAAAAAAGAAAACAATTAGTAACAGCGATGGTAGTAGCAGTGGTGGTAGATATGTAAGTTAGTTATGAGGACAGAGCCGGTAGCTAAAATTATATTAAAGGTAATAGGTTCTAGGCACTGTGTTAAAGGATTTGCATTACATCATCTTATTTAATAAAACAAGCATGAGGTTAATTTATATTAACTATGAAGTTGAAATTATTTAGTATACTTTAATGTATTGAGAATCTGTCCTCTAGGTTGTATTGCAGTAGGAGTGAAAACTTGTATTATTTTCACTAAAAAGCCTGCACCATACCATGTGTCATACAAATAAAATAATTACTTGTTTGCACGAGTAGTGCATGTAAAAAAAATGATATATTTAAAACATGAAAAGTAATATCCCAGACAGTATATTAGTTGTCTGACTCATTAAGGGAATACCCGCATTATAAATGGAAGTAACTTGCCTCATTAGATATAGTCTATATAGGTTATTAAACAGTTTACTGTTAGTCATAAATTTTGTATTTCTCATATATAGATTTTTATATTTTAAGAAGTTGAGTACTTTTAGGAAGAGCATTGATTTCTACCTTTGTGTCTTTTTCAAAATTGCCTAATAAAAGCTAAATTTTTATGTGGTTAAACTTACTTCTGAAGTCACGAACTGTAAAATTTGGTTTGATGGCAGCTTCAGGTGATAATTTAAAGGAGAATTGCTGTCCAGCAGGTGAAAGATCTCGGTCTGCAGCACTGACTATCTGAATTATCTGAAACAAAGTTGAGATCAGACCTGAAATCAGTCATTGATTTCAAAGGAAACTCTACATACCAGGCTAATACATATATTTAATGAAACATGCAAGGAAACCAAAATGACATTTTTAGAATTTATATCATTGGGCCAATC
This sequence comes from Connochaetes taurinus, assembly GCA_006408615.1. Classification (NCBI taxonomy): domain Eukaryota; kingdom Metazoa; phylum Chordata; class Mammalia; order Artiodactyla; family Bovidae; genus Connochaetes; species Connochaetes taurinus. The sequence continues at coordinate 25,833 of SJXO01002331.1, forward strand.
ACTTACAAATACTTTTATAAACAGTAAAATATTTAGAGTTAATAGTGGCAGGTACAATTACAGGGTATGGACTAATTCTAAATCGATGTCCACATAACTAAAGAGAATAACAATGTTGAAAATTCTCACTAATAATAATAATAAATTAAAATGTATTTGCTTGCATTTTATTTTTTTATTTTTATTTTTTGCTTGCATTTTAACTTAGACAAAATAAATGTTTTCCAGCCTAAATATGAAAATACTGGAGACAAAATCTCTGATTATTTAAAAGTCCTTTCAAGGAAAAAAAAAAAATAGTATCATTATGTTTGTGAGAACGAGTTTTATCTTCATGTGAAAGTGAAAGTGAAGTCACTCAGTTGTGTCCGACTCTTGGCAACCCCATGGACTGTAGCCTACCAGGTTTCTCCATCCATGGGATTTTCTAGGCAAGAGTACTGGAGTGGGGTGCCATTACCTCCTCCAATTTATCTTCATAAATAAAGTAAAATGGTGAGAAAGAAGCAGAGGACATATATCTGTTTTGTTGTTATGTCCCCCACCGCCCAGTGGGTGAGAATATAAATTATGTTTTCTTGGAGTTTTTTTTTTTTTTTTAAGAAGTAATCGTGACCAACTTTGTTTCAAAAATTTTCCTAAATTGCTCCTGAAAGTGGTATATCTAAACAGTTAAAATTCTAATACTTCATGAGATGCCCTTAGGAATTTGGTGATTAATTTTCAAGAGCCAAGCTATGAAACTGATAATTCACTGTGTTAATAAACAAATACAAATGGCTTTGAGGTATTTATTTATTAATATATGCAATGACTTTGCATCAGGAAGAAATTGCAGGACATGTGTGCAGAAGAGGAAGGCAGTGTGCTGCTCAGGTGACACATTCTTAGACTAAATTTGAATTTGTCAGAGGAAGAACTTAAATCATCCTGTGCACTTAGATTGATGACACTAAACATGAGAGTTATTTGCCCCTATTTGTTTTTATCCCATGGTTAAAACTCAGACTTATGACTGTTATCTGCCTTCTATATAGCTGTGTGTTTTGGTGAGCATAAACAGGACCACACACAAGTACACAACATAAATACTAGGATATCAAGTTCAGTACTAGGTAATTTTTAATTTGATCATGGAATCTCTAATGATAATTTCAGTTGCCTATTTTACTATGGGAGTTTCCAAGTGAGTGAAGTCGTCTTCCCTAGTAACACAGATGGTAAAGCATCCGCCTGCAGTGCAGGAGACACAGGTTCGATCTCCAGGTCAGGAAGATTTCCTGGAGAAGGAAGTGACAACCCAATCCAGTATTCTTGCCTGGGAAATCCCGTGAACAGAGTAGCCTGGTATGCTACAGTCCATGAGGTTGCAAAGAGCTGGATATCGGCATGACTTAGCAAGTAAAGAGCAACAAGTTTTACTGTGATTCAGTCACACAGGATCTATTTAGCCTTTAGAATTATCATAGATTCAACACCAAAAGCCAAATTGTGGAATACGGCAATTTAGTCAAATAATTACCACACAGACCCTGTAAACCTTCAATTTTCCTCAAATAAAACCATGTACTCAGATCACTGTATATCATCCATAAAATTTCTTTAAATTATTTGGGAATTAATTTGCAAAGTTTTGTTTTCCTTTGCTATCAACTAGCATAATTATCTTTTTTATAATACATCAACATCAATTTTTATGAAGAGAATAATTTCACAACAAAAAATCTTAAAATAGCATGCAGAGGTGACCTTTTTGGTATAAACTGGCAATGATCTGGAATTGACACTTGGGAGTTATTGTCCTAAGGAACTACTTAGGCCAATACTGCATTGATTCATCATATAAATCACTATTGACATGTAGAATCATCTTTTCTCTTATTTTGATAGGCAGAAACAGGCACAGAGATAGATATATAAGGCATATATACATACATATATATGTATACTAAGTTATTATATAATCCAAAAAAGATAGCTCCTCAGACTGGTTCCAAATAGAAAAAGGAGTACCTCAAGGCTGTATATTGTCACCCTGCTTATTCTAATTATATGCAGAGTACATCGTGAGAAACGCTGGACTGGAAGAAATACAAGCTGGAATCAAGATTGCTGGGAGAAATATCAATAACCTCAGATATGCAGATGACACCACCCTTATGGCAGAAAGTGAAGAGGAACTAAAAAGCCTCTTGATGAATGTGAAAGAGGAGAGTGAAAAAGCTGGCTTAAAGCTCAACATTCAGAAAATGAAGATCATGGCATCCGGTCCCCTCACTCCATGGGAAATAGGTGGGGAAACAGTGGAAACAGTGTCAGACTTGATTTTTGGGGGCTCCAAAATCACTGCAGATGGTGATTGCAGCCATGAAATTAAAAGACGCTTACTCCTTGGAAGAAAAGTTATGACCAACCTAGATAGCATATTCAAAAGCAGAGACATTACTTTGCCGACTAAGGTCCGTCTAGTCAAGGCTATGGTTTTTCCTGTGGTCATGTATGGATGTAAGAGTTGGACTGTGAAGAAGGCTGAGTGCTGAAGAATTGATACTTTTGAACTGTGGTGTTGGAGAAGACTCTTGAGAGTCCCTTGGACTGCAAGGAGATCCAACCAGTCCATTCTAAAGGAGATCAGCCCTGGGATTTCTTTGGAAGGAATGATGCTAAAGCTGAAACTCCAGTACTTTGGCCACCTCATGTGAAGAATTGACTCATTGGAGAAGACTTTGATGCTGGGAAGGATTGGGGGCAGGAGGAGAAGGGGGCGACAGAGGATGAGATGGCTGGATGGCATCGCTGACTCGATGGACATGAATCTGAGTGAACTCCGGCAGTTGGTGATGGACAGGGAGGCCTGGCATGCTGTGATTGATGGGGTCGCAAGGAGTCGGACATGACTGAGCGACTGAACTGAACTGAATTGATGCATCGTTTCTAGTCCCTTAGGATGGCTGGGATCAAAAGCAGAAAAAGCTCATACACTGTATTTCTCATATTTCAGGGTTATATTTCATTTGTAAATGTGGCCCAAAAGGGCTTCCCTGGTGGCTCAGTTGGTAAAGAATCCATCTGCAATGTGGGTTCCATCCCTGGGTTGGGAAGATCCACTAGAGGAGGGCATGGCAACCTACTCTAGCATTTTTGCCCAGAGAGTTCCCATGGACACAGGAGCCTGACAGGCTGCAGTCCATGGGATGGCAAAGAGTTGGACACAACTGAGCAACTAAGCACAGTGGCCCAAAAGAACACAAAATGTTTGACATATAATTATTAGGAAAAAGAGATTTCAGTGACCCCACAGATTTCTTACCACTTTGTCTGAGTATACGAAAATAAAGTTATCTCTAATAACTTCTACTATTCCCAATTTTTTAATTTATTAGAGAAACACAGAAACATTAGAGTTCTATTTCCAAAACCCTTTTGATTGGTGCATTACATGATTCTGATTGCTATGGTATGTCCATCATTACCTAAAAATAAAGGACGAGATTTGAGGGGCAGGTGGAAGGATCTGGAAAATAGTAAATACTTCTAAGTTGTCAAATTTTGGTAAACTTCTTTAAACTTTTTATCTGTGTGTTCAGTTGCTCAGTTGTTTCAAACTCTTTTGTGACCCCTGGACCATAGCCCACCAAACTCCTTAGTCCATGGGATTTTCAAGGCAAGAATACTGGAGTGGATTGCCATTTGCTACTGTAGAAAATCTTCCGAACCCAAGGATCTAACCTATGTCTCTTTTGTCTCTTACATTGGCAGGTGAATTCTTTACCACTGTATCACCTGGGAAGCCTCTTATAACTTTGCAAATAATGAAATTCAGCATAAATTTTGCCTGCATTATAAGGGAAAAAGCATTTAACTATATATATATATATATGTATATACCCCACGTCCAAGGAGCAGTGGCTGAGGGGTCACAGGAGGGCCAAGAGGAGCTATTCCACGTTCAAGGTCAGGAGGGGTGGCTGTGAGGAGATATCCCTCATCCAAGGTAAGAAGCAGAAGCTACGCTTTGTAGGAGCAGCCGAGAAGAGATACCACACGTCCAAAGTAAGAGAAACCCAAGTAAGACAGTAGGTATTGTGAGAGGCATCAGAGGGCAGACAGACAAACCATAATCACAGAAAACTACTCAGTCTAATCACACAGACCACGGCCTTGTCTAACTCAATGAAACTAAGCCATGCTGTCTGGGGCCACCCAAGACGGGCGGGTCATGGTGGAGAGGTCTGACATAATGTGGTCCACTGGAGAAGGGAATGGCAACCACTTCAGTATTCTTGCCTTGAGAACCCCATGAACAGTATGAAAAGGCAAAATGATAAGATACTGAAAGAGGAACTCCCCAGGTCGGTAGATGCCCAATAGGTTACTGGAGATCAGTGGAGAAATAACTCCAGAAAGAATGAAAGGATGGAGCCAAAGCAAAAACAATACCCAGTTGTGGATGTGACTGGTGATAGAAGCAAGGTCCGATGCTATGAAGAGCAATAGTGCATAGAAACCTAAAATGTCAGGTCCATGAATCAAGGCAAATTGGAAGTAGTCAAACAAGAGATGACAAGAGTGAACGTCGACTTTTTAGGAATCAGCAAACTAAAATGGACTGGAAGGGGTGAATTTAACTCAGATGATCATTATATCTACTACTGTGGGCAGGAATCCCTTAGAAGAAATGGAGTAGCCATCATGGTCAACAAAAGAGTCCAAAACGCAGTACTTGGATGCAGTCTCAAAAGCGAAAGAATGATCTCTGTTGATTTCCCAGGCAAACTATTCAATATCACAGTAATCCAAGTCTATGCCCCAACCAGTAATGCTGAAGAAGCTGAAGTTGAACGGTTCTATGAAGACCTACAAGACCTTTTAGAACTAACACACAAAAAAGATGTCCTTTTCATTATGGGGACTGAAATGCAAAAGTAGCAAGTCAAGAAACACCCGGGGTAACAGGAAAATTTGCCCTTGGAAACGAAATGAAGCAGGGCAAAGGCTAACAGAGTTTTGCCAAGAGAATGCACTGGTCATAGCAAACACCATCTCCCAACAACACAAAAGAAGACTCTACACATGGACATCATCAGATGGTCAACACAGAAATCAGATTGATTATTTTCTTTGCAGCCAAAGATGGAGAAGCTCTATACAGTCAGCAAAAACAAGACTAGGAGCTGACTGTGGCTCAGATCATGAACTCTTTATTGCCAAATTCAGACTTAAATTGAAGAAGTAGGGAAAACCACTAGACCATTCAGGTATGACCTAAATCAAATTCCTTATGATTATACAGTGGAAGTGAGAAATAGATTTAAGGGACTAGATCTGATAGAGAGAGTGCCTGATGAACTATGGACAGAGGTTCGTGACATTGTATAGGAGACAGGGATCAAGACCATCCCCATGCAAAAGAAATGCAAAAAAGCAAAACGGCTGTCTGGGGAGGCCTTACAAATAGCTGTGAAAAGAAGAGGAGTGAAAAGCAAAGGAGAAAAGGAAAGATATAAGCATCTGAATGCCGAGTTCCAAAGAATAGCAAGGAGAGATAAAAAAGCCTTCCTCAGCAATCAATGCAAAGAAATAGAAGAAAACAACAGATGGAAACGACTAGAGGTCACTTCAAGAAAATTAGAGAAACCAAGGGAACATTTCATGCAAAGATGGGCTCAACAAAAGACAGAAATGGTAGGGACCTAACAGAAGCAGAAGATATTAAGAGGTGGCAAGAATACATAGAAGAACTGTACAAAAAAGATATTCACGACCAAGATAATCACAATGGTGTGATCACTCACCTAGAGCCAGAAACCCTGGAATGTGAAGTCAAGCGGGCCTTAGAAAGCATCACTACGAACAAAGCTAGTGGAGGTGATGCAAGTCCAGTTGAGCTATTTCAAATCCTGAAAGATGATGTTGTGAAAGTGCTGCACTCAATATGTCAGCAAATTTGGAAAACCCAGCAGTGGCCACAGGACTGGAAAAGGTCAGTTTTCATTCTAATCCCAAAGAAAGGCAATACCAAAGAATGCTCAAATGCAGTCATCTCACACACTAGTAAAGTAATGCTCAAAGTTCTCCAAGCCAGGCTTAAGCAATACGTGAACCATGAACTTCCTGATGTTGAAGCTGGTTTTAGAAAAGTCAGGGGAACCAGAGATCAAATTGCCAACATCCACTGGATCATGGAAAAAGCAAGAGAGTTCCAGAAAAACATCTATTTCTGCTTTATTGACTATGCCAAAGCCTTTGACTGTGTGGATCTCAATAAACTGTGGAAAATTCTGAAAGAGATGGGAATAACAGACCACCTGACCTGCCTCTTGAGAAACCTGTATGCAGGTCAGGAAGCAACAGTTAGAACTGGACATGGAACAACAGACTGGTTCCAAATAGGAAAAGGAGTCCGTCAAGGCTGTATATTGTCACCCTGCTTATTTAACTTATATGCAGAGTACATCATGAGAAACACTGGGCTGGAAAAGCACAAGCTGGAATCAAGAAATCCCAGAGAAATATCAATAACCTCAGATATGCAGATGACACCACCTTTATGGCAGAAAGTGAAGAGGAACTACAAAGCTTCTTGATGAAAGTGAAAGAGGAGAATGAAAAAGTTGGCTTAAAACTCAACATTCGGAAAACTAAGATCATGGCATCTGATCCCATCATTTCATGGGAAATAGATGGGGAAACAGTGTCAGACTTTATTTTTTTGGGGGGGAGCTCCAAAATCACTGCAGATAGTGGTTGTAGCCATGAAATTAAAAGACACTTACTCCTTGGAAGGAAAGTTATGACCAACCTAGATAGCATATTGAAAAGCAGAGACATTATTTTGCCAACAAAGGTCCATCTAGTCAAGGCTATGGTTTTTCCAGTGGTCATGTATGGATCTTAGAATTGGACTTTGAAGAAAGCTGAGTGCTGAAGAATTGATGCTTTTGAACTGTGGTGTTGGAGAAGACTCTTGAGAGTCCCTTGGACTGCAAGGAGATCCAACCAGTCCATTCTAAAGGAGATCAGTCCTGGGTGTTCTTTGGAAGGATTGATGCTAAAGCTGAAACTCCAATACTTTGGTCACCTCATGTGAAGAGTTGACTCATTGGAAAGACTCTGATGCTGGGAGGGATTGGCAAGTAGGAGAAGGGGATGACAGAGGATGAGATGGCTGGATGGCATCACTGACTCAATGGACATGAGTTTGAGTGAACTCCGGGAGTTGGTGATGGATAGTGAGGCCTGGCGTGCTGCAATTCATGGAGTCACAAAGAGTCAGACACAATTGAGTGACTGAACTGAACTGATATATAAATATATTTATGTGTCCATTTAAAGTTAAAGGTGCAAATTTATCACTTGGGAATATATGATTAAATAAGTCATCCTGTAATAAAGTTAATGAATGTGTTAGTTGCTCAGTCATGCCCAACCCTTTATGACCACATGGACTGTAGCCCATCAGGTTCCTCATTCCATGGAATTATCCAGACAAGAATACTGGAGTGAGTTGCCATTCCCTTCTCCAGGGGACCTTCTCGAACCAGGGATTGAACCCGAGTCTGCAATGAAGGCACATTCTTTACCATCTGAACTACCAGGGAATTTTCTCCAAATTATCAAAAGAAGTAATAGAGCAACACAGTCCCCTAGAAGTTTCTATATTGATGGGAACACTCTGTATGTACACTGATAAAAATGTTAGCCACTTGGAATCTAGGATTAGCAAATACAAGCTAAATATATAACTAATAAGGACCTATTGTATAGCATAGGGAACTCTATATTCTATAATAACCAATATGAGAAAAGAGTCTGAAAAAGAATGGATATGCATCTATGTATAACTGATTCAATTTTCAGTACACCTGAAACTAACTCAATACTGTAAATCAACTATACTCCAATAAAAGTATTTTTTAAAAATTGTAGCCACTCTTCTCATATAGCTACCAGGCACTAGAAACAAACAAGTGTGAACGATAACTTTTAAAATGTATTTAATATTAATCAAATATGTATAAAGCTAGTGAACATCACATGACTAGAGCCATGTGAGAAATATTCTATGAAGCAGTAGAAGACATTCAAATGGAAGCAAATACTAGATAATAAAGAAGGACATTTTAATAAAAATACAGTTTCAAATATTATTTCCTCAAGTAAGAATTGAAACTTCAAATTTACTTAAATAAGTAGTTAAAGTTATTCTATGCAAAAGAAATTGAAATAGACATCAAACCAAAGCATATAGATGGATTTTTCTTTTGGAACCTAAGTATGCAATATTGGATTAATTATATTCTTACTGCATAACACACTCTTACTATCTGCTCATCCCTGGTTCCTATTAATCATATTACATCCTATCTCCATTCATTCACTTATGAAAGTGAAAGTGTTAGTTGCTCAGTCATGTCCTACTCTTTGCAACCCCATGCACTGTAGCTCATTTGCCTATGGAATTCTAGAGGCAAGATTACTAGAGTGGGTAGCCATTCCCTTCTCCAGGGAATCTTCCTGACCCATGGATTGAACCCAGGTCATCTTCACTGCAGGCAGATTTTTTACCATCTGAGCCGCCAGGGAAGTCCTTTATAATAGTGTTTATAAAAAAGCTGGCTACTCACCATTACCCACATAAATGCTAGGATTTTGACAGTAACTTTCATTAACAATGTGGTCCTTCCTCATATGCTTTCCCCACTGGAACCTCCCTCCAGAGTAATACTTAGTAAGAAAATGTAATTCAGATATTTTGAATAACCCAGATGTTCTATTCAAGGCCACCAGAAAAAGTTTTCCATTCTTCATGTGCTTAAGAGTATCTATGCACCCCTTCATAAAAGCATGTGAACAAAGCAAGAAATATCATAGAAGACTATAGTCCAGAGTTTTTGCTTACTGGGCTTGCAGTCACAGTGTTTTGGAAATTTCATAGTCTACAGAAGATAGCAGAATATGCAATCTTAGAACTGTTAGTTATACAGAATATATTCACTAGGCCATCATTTTTATCCCATGTGGTAATAATTCCACATACAACACATGCCATTAATTCAAAAGAAAATACTACCATTTATGGTTTATTTTATGAAGACGTGTGATCCATGTCTATATGCATGCATGGTCTCATAATCTAAAACACATGCATAGCGCAGGTCTTTATAAAATCTTAAATAACATTGATAAGATACCTGTCCTGGTTTGGCATTTTCACACACAGCTGTCTCATATGGCACAGATATTTCTGGAGGAAATTCATTGACATCTAGGACATTAATTAATATGTTGACTCTGCTGGTTAATAATGGGTTACCTGTTAAAAACATACAAGGAGAAAAGATGATTACAAAATCTGATCAATCATTGCTTTTATAGTGAATATCATTAATATTTAAAAATCAGCATTGTTATGGAATCCAGATGACTTTTTCTTTATGGGAAACTGAGGTATTGTGTCAAGTATAAATGATAAAAAGATGAATATGGGCACTCTCCCTCTCTCACTGTCAGAGAACCAGCAGTGCACTACACAAGAATTCATCCCTGAAAATTACCCACAAAGTTAAGGACAACCATTTAACTCATGTTTCATCAAAAGTGCAGCCATCAAACCAGAGTGAGTTAACAAGACTTCACTAAACAATGATATTTTTCATTGAATAAAACATATGCTTTTATAAGTGTGTCTATAACTTTATTCGGTAGTATCATCTACATATTTAAATAACTTTCTCAAACGGATCCCCCCAAAAAGATGATAAATTACAAGGAATATGAAAGAGAGATGACTGTTTATAGATGAAAATCAAAATTAACTTAAGGAAGTAGAAATAAGAAATTATGGACAGTTAGGATGCACCCTAAAATTATTTGCTGATGATGAGAAAGGACAAAGTAAACAGCATTTCCTTCCTACAGTGTCAAAAAATATTGCTTTGAAAAACTCTCTCTGTCAAAATCCCATCATGAGTTTTAGTCCCAACCTGCAGTATGGTACTAACTTCTCTGTCCTTTGTTGAAGAAGACCAGGCATAATTCAACAAATAAGGATAACATAATGGATATGTTTCAATTTATTTATTTTACCCAATGAAACTTTACAGATGCGCCGGGAGCCAGCGTGAGGAATCCCACCCATGACAAGGTCATGCAGCAGGGACCTGATGGGCAAGGTAAATCAGGCCTCAGATTTTCCCCCTGGTATTTCCTGAGCATGTACCCCCCAAAAATAAGAATATGCCTGCCTTATTATATTGTGCTTTTCTACTTTTCTGACACTCTCTGGAAAAAGTTAATTCAGGGCTTCAGTCTCCTGCAAAAGAATGTCTCGGCTTAAAACCCCCTCTGATAACTCTCTAGCTTGCCTAACAGGTTCCCCCGGACTTTTTACAGCTTGTGAATTGTTTACAGTCTCCCAACCGCGAGAGGCACAAGAAGCTTAAAACATCCTAGGAACAGATGGATAAGGTGCCCCAGGTTGTTGAAGTATCTATTCCAAAGTCACACATCTAGAGGAATGGGGAGTTAATATCCAAACTCAGGACTATGGAAACCCAAGTACTATGTTCACTCCACTTTTTTAATGATTGGTTATCGTGTTAGATTCTTCGTCTGCAATGCCACTGAAGATTCACAGTATTGGCATTGTTTTAGATCTCTGTCTGGATGCTTTTAAAGAATGCATATAAATCTTACCACATGATGGATTCTGACAAGCCTACAATATTCTGTTATGCTGAAACTGATTTAAAGAAATAAAAAGCATTGTCAACAGTAGCTTAAGAAATGTTCACATATTCATATATGACAAAGTGAAATCCATCGTTGTATACCAGTTCAGGCACAGATAACATAAAAGGAGGAGAAATGGAATGTTTAATAAGTTACTGTGAGGATAGGACAAGATTTCTCTCCCAATTATATTTATAATACTGACTTGCATTTATAATGTATAAACATGTTATTAATTTAAACTGATTTTTACCCATGAGAAAGTCTGTTTTGGTAGTTTTAAATATTTATCCTCCTGAAATATAGATTTTACATCTGCCCCAATGAGTAATGTGTCTCAAAATATAATCACTATTATCATATCTTATTATTAAAAATGTTTCTCAAAGATGAGCTTTTGGTATTTTCAGTTCAGTTCAGTCACTCAGTTGTGTCCGACTCTTTGCGACCTCATGAATTGCAGCACCCAGGCCTTCCTGTCCATCACCAACTTCCGAAGTTCACCCAAATTCATGTCCATTGAGTCGGTGATCCCATCCAGCCATCTCAGCTAAAGCCAAATATTTTGTTGTGTGAAATTTTCCTGTGCACTATAGGACTTTTAGAACCACTATATAATAAATGTGACTAAGCATCACTGTGGCAATTACAAAATATGTGTTAGTCATGTACGATTCTGTGACCCCATGGACTGTATAGCCTGCCAGGCTCCTCTGACCATGGAATTCTCTAGGCAAGAATACTGGAGTGGGTTGCCATGCCCTCCTCCAGGGGATCTTCCTGATCCAAGAATCAAAACCCTGGTCTCATGCATTGCAGACAGATTCCTTACCATCTGAGCCAACAGGGAAGCCCCTAACATAACAGTAGATACTGGGCTTTATAACATGCACAGTAAAGGAAAAATGTGAAGAGATACAGTTGCTGTTGCTGCTGCTAAGTCCCTTCAGTCGTGTCCGACTCTGTGCGACCCCATAGACAGTAGTCCACCAGGTTCCGCCGTCCCTGGGATTCTCCAGGCAAGAACACTGGAGTGGGTTGCCATCTCCTTCTCTGATGCATGAAAGTGAAAAGTGAAAGTGAAGTCGCTCAGTAAGTGTCTGACTCTTCGTGACCCCATGGGCTGCAGCCCACCAGGCTCTTCCATCCATGGTATTTTCCAGGCAAGAGTACTGGAGTGGGGTGCCATTGCCTTCTCCAATACAGTTGCTAGTTGTACTCATTCTTGGGACAGGAGGGTAGAAGTAGAGGAGACTTTTTTTTTGGCCTTTCATGGAAAGGATGCAGAGTAGAAACAACCACAAAGCCTTTGAGTACTTCCTGAAAAGGTGCAGAGAGAAAGGCTTCTCTGAGTGGATTTGAACCCCCCAATTTTTGGTTAGCAACTAAATGCTCCAACAGACTGTGCCACAGAGATACATGCAATTACAAAATAAATGCCCAAATAAGAACAGAGGAAAAACTGTAACAACATCAAAGATGGGTTATTCATACTGTCCAAAATGAGTTATGGGTTTATAGTTTTCAATATATAACTCTTCTATTGTATATTTGTAAAACTTCTTATGATTAAAGGTTTAAAAATGTCACCTTCTATTTGTAAATCTGGTTAGGTAAGCAGCAACATTTCTCTTTGACAACTACTGTATTCAGTTAAGAATTGACCTTTTCACAAGGGAATATTTTTATTAGAGTAATATAGAAATTTTTTGATTCATGTATGTAATTCACTAAATGCAATGGTAAAGTGATGACATTTCTTTTGTGACTTCTCATCTTTGAAACAACAGTGATGACATTTCTTTAAACTTGATTTGGCATAAACATTACTATCCAAATCCCTTCCATATTAGAAACTAGTTATCAATGAGCAATTATAAAGTCAATTCAAATATGAACTTAGTAAATATTAAATACTCAAAACCTTACACAATTAATTGCTGTGTTCCCAGTAGTCAAGCCATTCAAACTCCAATTATCATTTATTCATATTGCTTATATTGAATAGCCAACTTATTAATAGTTTTGTGGTCAATTAAGATAATCATTAACTCATTCTATTTTGTCCCTCAGGCCTTCAAGAATGTTTTGCTAAATCTTCTTTCTTTACTCTTCATGATATCTTGATCAAATCCCATAACTTTTTGAGCCAGTTTGAATTAGAACTGCCTTAACATTTTAAAGTACAACTTAAACCAAGAAAAAAAGATTAAGGCTAAATTATAAAAATCAAGAATAAAGGAGAAGTGAAATACCATAAGTGAAATGCATATTATAAAATAATATTTTAAATTTATTCCAAAAGTTCAATCAACATAGATAAACTGGACAAATTCCTAGAAGGACATATATTGTCACATATGTGCGTGCTAAGTCACTTCAGTCATGTTTGACTCTGACACCTTATGGTCTGTAGCCCTCCAGGCTCCTCTGTCCTTGATATTCTCCAGGCAAGAATCCTGGAATGAGTTGCCATGCCCTCCTCCAGCGAATCTTCCTGACCCAGGAATTAAACCCACATCTCTTACGTCTCCTCCATTGGTGGGCAAGTTCTTTGTCACTAGCATCAAAATGAACTAGAAAATCTTAATAGATCTAAGGCAAGTGGGGAAAGTTAAGCTTTAATAAAAAATCTCCCAACCAAGAAAAAGTCATGCCCACATGGCTTCACTGGGAAAGTCTAGCAACTATTTATAGACCACATAATATCAATTCTTCATAAACTCCTTCAGAAAATAGAGGAGAAAATACTTACCAGCTTATTCTTTGAACCAAAAGTCAATCAAAAATATCAGGGGAAAAAAAAGCATGGATTAACCTCATAAACACAGATACAAAAATTGCTTAAAAATATATTAGCAGTCAATCCCAGAAGCATATTATAAAGCTAATATATAATGACCAAATATCAATTATCCCAGGGATGTAAGGTTAGTTTAACATCTAATAGTATTATAATTAATGTGATATATCATATTAATAGAAGAAAGAACAAAAAATTGCATAAGCATTTTGATAGACTCAGCATTAGCATTTGACAAAATCTTATCCATTCATGATTTAAAGAAAAAAGGTCCTCAACGAATAATGAATAGAAGGCAACATCCTCAATTTGATGTAATATATCTATGCTAAAGAAGTCCATAGCCAGCATTATATTCAATGGTGGGAGACTAAATAATTTTTCTCTAATATTGAGCATATGGCAAGAGTGTATGTTCTTACCACATATTCACCATTGCACTTGAGGATTTATTTAGTGCAACCAAATAAAAATAAAATTTAAAAGTATTCAGATTGAAAAGAAAAAAAAAATTATCAAAAAATGTCAAGACCCTGTAGGTTGGAAACTCTAAAATATTCACAAAAAAACTTATAGGTATAATCTGGGGAGTACATCAAGAACAATATTAAAAATGGCTATTGTATATCTAATATACTAGAAAAAAACAGAAAAATTTAGGAACAAATTTAGCAAAATAAAGGTAGGAATTATAAACAGAAATTGACAAATCATTTCTCAGAGAAATAAAAGGGATTCCTGATAGAAAGTACTGCTGGTGGAAATATAAAGCTGTAAAGTTCACTTTAGAAAATAGGTTAAAACTTTCTTTAAACACTGACATGTGAAGTAAGATTCTCTCAGTTGTGACTCTTTGTGACCCCATGGTCTATACAGTCCATGGAATTCTCCAAGGCCAGAATACTAGAGTGGGTAGCCTTTCCCTTCACCAAGGGATCTTCCCAACCTAGACATCGAACCCAGGTCTCCTGCATTGCAGGCAGGTTCTTTACCATCTGAGCCACAAAAGAAGCTCAAGAATTAAACACTGAATGTGAATTTATAAGCCAACAACTCCACTACTAGATATCTACCTAAGAGAATGAAAGGAACATCCACAGAAAACCTGTATACATATGTTCATGGAGGTATTATGCATACGGCCTCAAACTGGGAACAGTTCAAATGTCTATCTTTTGGTGAATAGATTAATAGTAACCTATCCATACAATAAAATTATATAATAAAAACAGGAAACAAAACAGTGATATGTGCTTAAACAAAATGAATGAACCTCCAACATTTATGCTTTATTGATAAGACTAACAGTACTTCCTGTTTTTGTTTTAGTCTCTAAGTTGTGTCCAACTCTTTTGCAACATGATGGACTGTAGCCCTACAGGCTCCTCTGTTCATGGAATTTTCCAGGCAAGAATCCTGGAGTGGGTTGTTATTTCCTTCTCCAGGGGCTCTTTCTGACGCAGGGATTGAACTGGCATCTCCTGCATTGGTGGCAGTTTCTTTACCACTGAGCATCCGGGGAAGATCAATACCTCTCCTTGAAACTGTGAATCACTCAGTCATGTCTGACTCTTTGTGACCCTATGACCTGTAGCCCGCCAGGGTCCTCTTTCCATAGGATTTCCCAGGCCAGAATACTGGAGTGGGTTGCCATGCTCTTCTCCACGGGATGGGGACCTTCCTGATGCAGGGACAGAAGCCAGGTTTCCTGCATTGCAGGCAGATTCTTTACCATCTGGACCACCAGGGAGTCCCCTCTTATTTTGAGCTTATTTAGCTGAAGAAAGCAAAAGGTTTCAGAGTCTTTGGGCTTCTGAAATACAAGAGCTTCCCAGAGATTCCAGCCCTCAGTTGTCAAGTCTTCTAGACTTCCTGGGGGCAGATATTAAGACAAACTCTTTTAGACTCCATTAAGGGCTTCCCTGGTGGCTCAGATGGTAAAGACGCTATCTGCCTGCAAATCAGGAGACCTGGGTTTGATCCCTGGGTTAGGAAGATCCCCTGGAGAAGGAAATGGCAAGCCACTCCTGGAGAATTCCATGGACAGAGGAGCCTGACAGCCACAGTTCATGGGATGGCAAAGAGGCAGACACTTCTGGGTGACTTTCACTTTTTAGAATTCCTGACCCCAAAATGTTCTATCATGATCTATTATGCAGCCATAGGCGACCAATTCCAATGATAAGAAATATCAAAATGCATATTAAAAGGAAATAAGCTTTTCAACTAGGGTTACAGCTGCAATGGGCCCTGCAGGGCACAGCGGCCATGGTGTTGGAAACGGTATTCTTTTCCAGAAGTCTTGCAGGAGTTTTCCTCCAGGGCGTTGTTGGGTTAGGGGGAGCTCCCACTTGGTCCCAGGTCTGCAGACACATCAAGCAAGGCTTCTGCTTCCATGGAGTTTGATGCAGCTTTCAGCTCCCACAGTCACCAGGCCTCCTGGAGTGGAGTCACCATCCTTCAGAGCCACATGTCACTCTGTCCTGACTCACAGGGACTCTAAGCCCACTAACTGTAGTTGTGAGTCAGGCTAGGCGGCCCCTGCTGGGACATGGAGCCTGGCCTGGGCGATTGGCCAGCAAGGCTAAGGAAGCTGATGAGCGTTTCTGGAGGTCTCCTTCCCCATCATCTGCTGAGGGAGATCACAGAGACTCTCAGAACTCTCAAGTCAAGTCAGTGTCTGGCCTCACTTCAAAACCCAGACTTTGAGAGCAAGCAGGATAGTGGAGGCTTCATATGTGACATCAGTATGGACAAGGTGTGGTCAAGCCGGAGGCCATGCAGATCATCGACTTCCTGTCCATCTGCACACTCGCCTGCTTCTTGGGGTGCTGGTGTCTATCGCAGGTGAACTGTCAGGTCTTCCTCTGAATTTCATTATGCCTGTTCCCAGCGTCTGGTCCGTTCCAGCTACACCATACCCCACATATTCTATGTGAACACAGAGGCTGAGAAGGAGCAACTCATCAGGAAATCCAAGGCCCAGATCAGCAGGATAGGATGCCGACAAAGCTTGTTTTGTTGGGTTATTGGTTAGTCACTATGTCTGACTCTTTGTGACCCCATGGACTGTAGCCCACCAGGCTCCTCTGTCCATGAGATTTTCCAGGGCAAGAATACTGGAGTAGGTCGCCATTTCCTCCTCCAGGGGATCTTTCCAACCCAGGGACTGAACTCACATCTCAAGCTACTCACAAATTATCCATTAATTGTGTATATATTCAAATGTCCTAGAGGGTATGGTAAGCCATATATATCAAAGATGTATAAGATAAAGTCCTGGCTACTAAGAAATTCACATCTGAGAGGATCCCTATGCAAATAGGTAAAATCCAATATAGTTCATAATGCCAATAAAGTAACATTGACAATGCAAAAATATTTTCAATGTAAAAATACAATTTTTTAATTCCAATTTTGATAGCTGAAGTTAAAACTTTTCTGTACATATCTAAAATATCATTTTATTCAAATTTCAACCTTTAGGTGACAAGCTTCTCATGTAGTTTTAATTTCCAGAGAAAAATCAGATGCTAATTAAGGAAACAAAAGCCTGACACAGTTGTGTATATGATTCTGATAGAGCAATTTTAGTGGTTTAAATTACTCCTAAGTTAGCTTGATTACAGTAGGGCACTCATAAGCAGTTGAAAACTTACAATAAAATATAAATTATCACAACAAATTTGGATTCTATTATATTTACACGTTATACAATGTGAGAAAATTGGTATCATTTCTAAATTAAATGCATGAGTGGCATTAATAATTATTATCATCATGTATACAACACATTGAAGGCTTTATGAATGGTTGAGTATTTACAAGTAATTCATTAAATTATGTATTATTTGTCTGTATTACACATACTACAGAAACGTTGTCAATACTGGTATAAATCAAAGTTACCTTTCTTTAAGAATACAAAATATTGATAGTTTCATACACTGCTTAGGGAAAAAGGAAAATGTTAAATGGTAGATAAAATACCTAGACTCATAAATGTAAAGTAAGGTACTCATGGAGAGTAAAAGAAAGGCAATTAGAGGAAAAAAGCAATAGCTTCAAGCCAGAATTGAAACGAATGGTTTTATTCAGCCCTCAAGTCAACTAGGCTCTCTGAGTAAGTACATGTCTTCATAGAAGTACATGTTTTGATAGCAACATTAAACTGCTTTATTTCCCAAATCCACGCTATTATTTAAAACACTAGAAAATTTGGCATTTGGCTTCAACATCAGTATCCATCCAGTGATCCGAGTATTATTTTTAAGGTGGAGATTTCTTGGCAATAATCCCAGAAATTCTGATTCAGTATGTCTTGAACAGGATCCAGGAACACTCTAACAGTTGACTCTGATGCAGGTGAGAGTTGAGAAGTTGAGAACAGTAGTAGAAATGAAAGGGCCAACCTGCACATTTACTCTCAATAAAGGTACACATGACTTACAACACTCAGAACAAAAGACTAGACAAATTAGAAAGAAATGGCTCCTGCTCAAGCACTGCAGAGAATCCAGAGTCCTGTTGCTTGAGTCTCGTGACATAAATCTCAGTTGATACAGTGTAACCCAGACAGTGCTGATTTATAGAAAATGTGGGTCCCTTGCGTAACTACCTTGGGAAATTTGGAGAAATGAAATATGCCTCTTTGGTTATATGCTAAGCTAGAAACATATAGTATTGATGGAAATAACAGAAAATAGGAAGGACTCAAAACACATCTAAAAACTTCTCAGTTTCTCTATGTGCATTTAAGGCTCTGTTTGACAAGGCCTCTGACTTTCTTTGCTTTTTTTTTTTCCTAAAAAATGGAGATATATTAATAATGACATATGGTGGTGGTAGTTTAGTTACTAAGTCATGTCCAGCTCTCTATGACCCAATGGACTGTAGCCTGCCATGCTGCTTTTTCCATAGAATTCTCCAGCAAGAATATTGGAAAGGGTTGCGCTTTCCTTCTCTGGGGGATCTATCTGACCCAGTGATTAAACCCACATCTCCAGCTTGGCAGGCAGATTCTTTGAGCCACCTGGGAAGCCCATAAATGACATATAACATTATATTAATTTAGGTGTGCAAGTATTGATCTTGAAATGGTTGCTTGAAGCAAAAGCACAGGTGTGCATAAAGGTGAATGTGATAAAAACATATAGACTTTCAGTTATAAAAAATCAGTCCTAGGGCTGGAATGCACAGCATGGTGACTGCAGCTGACAATAGAATACTCTATATGATAAAGTCTTTCAGAGAAGGGAGCTCAGGCTTCCTTTTTGAATGTATTTTCTTCACCCTCCTCTACACACTCTGGACACCCACTGTACTACCCTACTTGTAATTTTTCATCCAAACATGAGATTTGATACCATTCTGTGTTTGCTAAAGATGTTTTCTCCACCTAGAGCTCCCTCCTCTTGACCTTTTTCATATCTTCTCCATCTTTTAAAGACTCAGCTCAAATGATAATTCCTATGATGTGACATACTATGCTTATGCTTTCAATTTTTTTACTTTTTAAAAATAAAACATATTATTTTTGATAATAAAAATAATTAAATAATTATTTTCTCTTACAGCACTTTGTATTTTGCTTGTATTCTTAGTGAATTCAACCAGATCATTGTCTTTCCCACAAAATTTTCAGGCCTAGTGATTAAGTAATGGGGTTCCCAAGTGGAGCTAGTGGTAAAGAACCCATCTACCAATGCAGGAGACTTAGAGATGTGGGTTCAATCCCTGGGTCAGGAAGATCCCCTGGAGGAGGAAATGGCAACCCACTCCAGTATTCTTGCCTGGAGAATGACATGGACAGAGGAACCTGGTAGACTAGAGTCCATAGGTGTGGCAAAGAGTCGGACACGATTGAAGCGACTTAGCAGCAGTGATTAAGTAACACAGCCTCTAAACTCTCTTCACTTTTAGAGACACTTGTCTTTGTGTGTGTGTGCTTAGTCACTCAGTCATGCCTGACTCTGCAACCCCATGGACTGTAGCCCGCCAGGCTCCTCTGTCCATGGGGATTCTCCAAGAGAGAATACTGCAGTGGGTTGCCATGTCCTTCTCCAGGGGATCTTCCCAACAGAGGGATCAAATCCAGGTCTCCCGCATTGCAGGTGGATTCTTTACCAACTGAGCCACAAGACTTCTTTAGTTGCTGAGAAAACGCATATGGTAGGTCACCTTCACATGAGTTGTGTGTGTACTAAGTGTCTTCAGTCATGTCTGATTCTGTGTGACCCTATGGAGTGTAGCCTGTCAGTCTCCTCAGTCTATGGGATTCTCCAGGCAAGAATACTGGAATGGGTTGCCATGCCCTCCTCCAGGGAATCTCTAAAACCCAGGGATCAAACCCACATCTTTTAGTCTCCTACACTAGCAAGTGAGTTCTTTGCTGCTAGAACCACCAGGGAGACCCACGCACATGAGTTACCTCCATGTAATTTTCTGTCCTTAAGTGTGGTCTGGATCTAATGATTTGCTTCTGTTTAGTATGTGTGTGTTAGTCAGTCAGTCGTGTTCAACTCTTTGTGACCCCATGGACTGTAGCCCATCAGGGTCCTCTGTCCATGGGATTCTTTGGGCAAGAATACTGGAGTAGGTAGCATTCCCTTCTCCCTGGGATCTTCCCAACCCAGGAATCAAATCCTAGTCTCCTGTTTTGCTGAGGCAAAAGTGATACTACTGATAAGAAATGGCATGGCATCACTTTTGCAGGGGAGTAGAACTCTATTTGAAGAAGACAAAATCCATGGAGTCATTGACTCCTTCACCTCCTCCTTCTTCCTCTCTCTTTTCTCTGCTGATGCCTGGGCTGAAGCATTGGCAGGAGTTGCAGAGTCACTCTCTGGAGGCAAGGTGTGCTGGCCAGCTCGTTAATACCCTGGACAGTGATTGATATCTTCAGTGTTGTTTTCCTTTCAGCTCATTGGTGACCTTGTTGAGCCAGGTCATCATCTACCTCATTGGTCCTTGCTCTGTCCAGGATCTTCTTTATATCTTTGGCACTGGAAAAGGCACTGCCATTAAAGGCAGTGAGCAGGTAGGAGGTGGCATAGTATAGATAGACAGGATTTTCTAAATATAGGGAAATTATCACAATAAAATCATTAGGAACTGCTGTAGTTTTTGTTTTGTTTTGTTTTGTTTTGTTTTGAGTGTGATCTAGTGATGAATACCTATTGGATAGAGATTGAAATCTACCCACCTACAACACGGCCACACACATACCATTGCACATATATTTCCCTAGTCTCATATTTTGAGTCTTTGTAGATCAGGCAGGAAAGTATCTGCCTGTAATGTGAGTGTCCCAGGTTCAATCCCTGGATGGGGAAGATCCCCTAGAGAAGGGAATGACTACCCATTCTAGTATTCTCACCTGAAGAATGCCATGGACAGAGGAGCCTGGTGGATTACAGTCCATGGGATCACAGAATCAGACATGATTGAAGGACTAACAATTTCACATTCACATATTATTTTTAAAATGCAAATTAACTATAGAACTCTAATAGGTAAGTAATCTAATGAGCTTAAATATAGATGGATAGATAATAGATGCCAAGATTAACACTAATTTCAATTCAATTATTTGTACAATGCAAATGTACATATAATTACTGTGTTGTTTTTCAGTTGCTAAGTCATGTCCAACTCTACGACCATAGGACTGCAGCCAGCCAGGCTCCTCTGTTCATTTAATTTTTCAGGCAAGAATACTGGAGTGGGTTGCCATTTCCTCCTCCAGGGGATCTTCCTGATCCAGGAGTCGAACCTGTGTCTTATTATGTTTCCTGCAGCGGCAAGTGGATTCTTTCATCAGTGGCACCTGGGAAGCCCTGGCTCCGGTCTTGTTTTGGTTAGTCATTCACTGTGTGACGAAATATACCTTAGCTTACAGTTTCTTCACTCTTGCAATGTGGATAGCAATAAACTGAGTGGATATATATAAAGTTACTATAATAGTTTGGTTTACTAGCTTAAAACATTTCTTACAATTATTATAGAAAAATTAGGTACTTTTTCTCATTTGGCCTGAGAACACTATTCCATGTCTATTTGGCACACAGGCAGAAAGAAACCCTTTAAAAAATTTTACCAAAAAATTTTATTTACTTTGTTTAAATCTTTCATTTCTTTTTTTTTTTTTTTTAAATTTTATTTTACTTTGTAACACTGTGTTGGTTTTGTCATACATTGACATGAATCCACCCTGGGTGCACACAAGCTCCCAATCCTGAATCTCCCTCCCCCCTCCCACCCAATATCATCCCTCTGGATCATCCCCATGCACCAGCCCCAAGTTGCATAGTTTTAACTAACTAAATTAATTTGGGGAATCAACTTCTAACTATTCCCAAACTCTCCTTAGGAACAGACTTCAATCTTATTTTTAACCCACAACCAATAATGCTTTGAATGTAAATAACGTTCTATAGAAGTTTATAAAGTTTTAGATGAAATTTTGTTAAGCCTATTATAGATAATAATCTCAGGCTGAATTTCTCTACTGAAGATGACATTATTTGTATCATGTTAGAGTAAGAAACATTAATGCAAAGTAGTTCTAATGCTAAATAACCTTAAAAATTAATTACCTTACAGTTTAATCCCAGCTTATAATGGTGTACTTACATACAACATACTCCCCAAATATAGCACTTAATAAGTCTACCACTGATTTCCGATCTGTTCCACAATGAATGGGAACAATGTATCACCATCTGGATAACTAACACAATCAAGAAAAGAAGAATCATTTCATATCATCCATTTATTTTATAATTTTATAAATTTTCTAAGGCTTTAATGTAGGTGTTTATAATTATGTTTGTATAATAATATGTGTTATAGTCAATACCCCCCCAAAAAAACACAAAAAATTAGAAACATTTCTGTTGAAAGTTTCTGACAATTTGAATGAAGTGAATTTTTGAGACTTCCACTTTTTTTTTCAATTTGCAAGATTAGTATAATAAAAATAGCAAAGCAGTAATGCATTAAAGAATTATTAGGGGTCTAATAATATTATTTGGACCGCCAACTGTTGTAACACTGATTAATGGTTGCTTTTTAATTAATTGAGAGTTGTTCAATCATTGTACCATTTCATTTCATCTGAGAGTTTTTATAGAAGGGTCAGGGCCAAAACATATGCTAGTATAATCTGCAATAAGGTACATTTACACAATTTTTTTCCACTTGGCGGGGTAAATGTGGACTATTTATTTCATACTCATTCACCATGACAATAATTTCCTGCTCAGGCTGGCTAGTTTGAGCAGAGAAAGCAACCTTATATATTAAAATTTAAATAAAGTTGACTTAAACTCTGTGAACTCAAATAAAACCCATAGTAACCTATTCTTATTGCAGAATCATTAATTACCACGTGGTATGTACTTAGTCTCTTTCTTTTATATGGAGGTGTAAGGTGCATAGTGTTTGTCTCACCAGACTTCTTTGAAGATGCTAAATTCCCCTCAGTAGTCTTTGAATAGACAGTGGAGTGGATAGAAGTAGATAATTTAGAAATATTAGCCAGCCGCCCTCTTATAAGGTGTGTTACATGTATGAGTTGTGAGCCTAAGTCCCACTGCTGCTTATGTCCCAGTGAGTGCCAGCATAACTGATGAGACTTCATACTGTGGGGATTCCTAAGTTGCATTTAGGTAAAAACTACATAGGATGTGACTGCAGCCATGAAATTAAAAGATGGTTGCTCCTTGGAAGAAAAGCTATGACCAACCTAGACAGCATATTAAAAAGCAGAGACATTACTTTGCCAACAAAGGTCTGTCTAGTCAAAGCTATGGTTTTTTCCAGTAGTCACGTGTGGATGTGAGAGTTGGATCATAAAGAAAGCTGGGTACCAAAGAATGGATGCTTTTGAACTGTGGTATGGAGAAGACTCTTGAGATTCCCCTGGACTGCAAGATCAAACCAGTCAATTCTAATGGAGCTCGGTCCTGAATATTCATTGGAAGAACTGATGCTGAAGCTGAAACTCCAAAACTTTGGCCCCCTGATGCAAAGAACTGACTCCTTAGAAAGACGTTGATGCTGGGAAAGATTGAAGGCAGGAGGAGAAGGTGACAACAGAGAATGAGATGGTTGCATGGCATCACAAACTCAATGGGCATGAGTTTGAGCAAGCTCTGGGACTTGGCGATGGACAGGAAAGCCTGGCGTGCTGCACTCCAGAGGGTTGCAAAAAGCTGGACATGACTGAGCTGAACTGACCTGACAGAGAAGGTAGAGATTGGAGTGGAGTCAGTGTGTGCCCTAATTATACTGATAATTAACAAAATATGGCCTGAAAATAGCACAATATTGTTAATCAACTATGCTCCAACATAAAATAAATTTAAAAAAAAAAATCTGATTCTCTAAGTTTGAAAAATGACAAATTTAGGAACAAGGCATTGTAAAATGCATACTCCCCTTACATTCTCCAAATGGTCGAAGCCCAGGCTCTGACCTGAAGGGTCAAACCTGCTACTGCAGGTGCCCTCACACCACGAGGATGGTTTTTGGTGGCTTTCATACCCCATGGGGAGAAGGAGAACTTTTAGAGCTACAGTACAAGTGAGTGAAGAACTAGAGGCAGACTTTCATTCTGAGTTAAGGTACTGGATCTAATATCTGCCTTAAAAAAAAATACACATATTCCACGTATATTAACAGAAAGGTTAGGTGACACAGAATAGGTTTAGTGAAAACTATTTTATTATAGACAATATGTTTTAAATAATAGAAATTATTTGAATAGGCTACTTCTGGTCAGTTATCATCTAATACATCCAAATCATCAGAGTGAATATAATGTAGTTCACAGAGGTCTTCTATCCCCCCATAACTTAGATATCTCATTTTCACTCTACTTGTCAAAGATCTAAGAAAACGAAAGTTTATTTTCTAACTATATTATAGTTAAACTTCCCTCAGTATTATGAATAAAGGAAATAATTCAGAGTTGAAATAATTTAAAGTGTGAAAAAGATGATGAATAACATATGTAACCATAATAGGAGGTGATATGGGAAGGAAGAAAGATATCTAGCAGGAAAGTGAAAGTGAAGTCACTCAGTCGTGTCCAACTTTTTGCAGCCCCACGGACTGTAGCCCATCAGGCTCCTCCATCTGTGGAATTTTCCAGGCAAGAGTACTGGAGTGGGTTGCCATTTCCTTCTCCAGGGGATCTTCCTGACCCAGGGATCAAACCCGGGTCTCCTGCGTTGCAGACAGACGCTTTACTGTCTGAGCCACCAGGGAAGCCCCCATCTAGCAGGAAAGGAAACTTTCAATCAGAAAAGCATTTCAAGAAAACGGGCGAGGCTAATGTTCCATTCCGTTCTCTTGATAGCAGGTCTGTTCAGGCAGCTGACTGGATGATCCACTCTGAGAGGCTAACTGAGCAAGGAAGGCAGATTTGAAAGGAGACAGCAGGACAGAGAAAGCATACAGTAGAGGAGCAGCCTTCAGTGTGCGTGCTTAGCATGGCAGGGATGTGTGGGTTTCCTCAGGATCGAGTGGACACAGCAGAAAGCTGGAACTGAGAAACCATGCTGTGAACTCTCCCAAGAAAGCCATCTGCAGCCCGAGACGCCCTGGACCTGAAATGAAGAAGCTATAGGGTCTACCACTGGGTGCTCATAACAAGCTCATGGGCAGATGGGATGCTCAGAACGCCAACACCAAATAACCCAAAAATTACATGAAGAGAGCTAGTATTTGGGCAGTCCACTTAGCCAGTCTGCTTTAATCCTAGAAGTCGTGGCAAAAAGGGGAGTGCTCTCTCATCAACCGGGGGTACATGAGAGAGATTTATGTGAAATAATTACATTTGCAGCAACATGGATGGATCTAGAGATTATTAAGCTAAATGAAGTAAAGCCAAAGATAAATATATGATATCACTTTTATGTGGAATCTAAGAAAATAATAAAAGCAAATGTATTTGCAAAACAGAAATAAACTCACAGACTTAGAAAACAAACTTATGGTTAGCAAAGGGGAACATCAGAGAAGGGTTAAGTTAGGAGTTTGGTATTAACATATACACCCTAGAATATATAAAATGGGCTTCCCCAGTGGGTCAGTCGTAAAGAACAAGGCTGCCAACACAGGAGACACAGGTTTGATCCCTGGGTCAGAAAGATCTCCTGGAGAAGAAAATAGCAGCCCACTCCAGCATTCTTGCCTGGGAAATCCTGTGGACAGAAGAGCCTGGCGGGCTACAGTCCATGGAGTTTCAAACAGTCGGACACAACTGAATGAGACTAACACTTTCCTATCTACACCCACTGAGTTGAGACTGATCAAAAACCTCTCAATAGACATGTTTGGTTAGCTCCTCCCTGCACTGAAAGGTGACATTAGCTGCCAGAACATTGTACCAGATGCACAAAAGGAAATAGGAAAGCAATATACAAGATACTTGGGATTTCCTCAAAGCTTTCAGTAGACCTTATGCAGAAGAACTGTTATGATGCACTTCCATCATAGACAAGTATGTTGATAGCCAATGTCTCCACTCCTACCCTGACCTGTTACCTTAGGAAGCTTGTTACCTTGATAATATCCTCCATGTCCAGCCAAACACACATGACCTACCACCACTCTCAGTCTAGAGGATTCTGGACCAAGCAGAAGCCAACCCAAGGAGTAATGCCTAACAATCCTATAGATTCCAAATGACTCCTTGAAGAATTGCACTTAAAACTCCTGTATATTCTTCCACAATGGTGTTCATAAAAACATATATGCTAACGAAAGAAGAAAGAAAGAAGAAGGGTGACTTTATAAATGTTCTCTTCAGGATTTCACTCGGTGGGCCAGTGGTTAAGACTCTGTATCCAGGGGACACAGGTTCAATCTCTAGAATGGAGATTCCACATGCTACATGACACAGTGAAAATAAATGAATAAATACAATCATGATCTCTTTAACTTCAAAAACTGTTTCAGAATAGGTGATTTTATGTGATGATGATTCCCTCCTGCCTGGCCTAGGAAACTCTGCATGATATATACAGGGGTGCAATGTGGAAAGACATTGGAACTATGGTAGATTTTTAAGGTTACAAGGTAGAAAGAAGTGAGCTCACACCATGACAAGCACTGCTAGATATTCCTGCCGTCCTGCAAACAAAGAGCAGTGGCAGCTGTCACAATTTTTCTGGACTTAGGCTATGAGGAAAAGGAGCAGGTTTCTGAGTTTCCCCAGGAGACCACTCAGCTGTCAGTCCAAAACTGAAAAACAGCTCAGCAGGGACTCGTTTAAGAGTGTGAAATTCAAAGAACTGCAGTATAACATTGATTCCGTCCATGCCATACTTACTAACTTTACTCGCAATTATGGAGAAATTATACTGCGCGGTGCTTTCTCTGTCTAGTAATTCATTAGTGGCGATGGTTCCTTCAGTCGCATCTATTGTGAAGTAGCTGTCCCCATCACTCTTCCAATCTATGAGGTACCTGTGTACAAAAAGAGGAGATGCAAATGTGCAATGATTACACATTCATCATAATGGCAGTCAGGCTAACTTGACACAGTTCCTTATTTTTCTCCCTGTAGCTATTACTCACCTTGCAATAAAGAAGAGTGTAAGTGACAGCTTCTTTATTGCAAAGTCAGTATGCTCAAGGGGAAACTGGGAATAATGAAAGATTTAGCACTCCTGCTGTTCATATTATTTTAGGGTCTTGACACCTTGAAAGCTCAGCAGAGACTAAAATTCTAAAGCTGACCATGGGTTTCCTTAACCTGCTGAATATTAAAACTTTTTCAAGCAGTAAAAGATTCCTTAATGGTGGCTGTGGGAAGAGATGGGGGTGGGGTAGGCATCTGGAAACAGCTACAAAGAACTTAGGTCAGAACAGAGGTAGCATCTTTGTTTCCATGGACAGAAAAAAAAAAAAACATCATGTTAGGGAAACTAAGGGGAAATTTTTAAACTGACAGGCACTATAATTGCACAGAAATATTTTCCTCAAACACACAAAAAATGACCATGGTTGTTTTATTACTCTTATACTTTTCATTACTCTTTATTACTTTTAAGAAACTCAGAACAAGTTTCTTAAAAGAAGTGACCTTGGCTATACTGTCTCTTTATGTTCTTTATTAGCCAAACTCCTTGATAGTAGGTGATCCACTTTCTTTATGTAAAAGAGTTGGAATAAGAAATCCAAGAATATGAAATGAAATGCATTTTAGAAAAATATGCATTTGTATAAATCTTTATGTAGCAGTGAACATATAGAGTGATATATGTAAAATTATTTTAAAGGTATATTTTCAAACATCATATTAACAGAGATTTTGAAATCTTTCCATGTGCCAGGTATTGTTCTAAATATTTATCACCATTTTTGTGATTAGAGAATCAAAGTGAGGTCCTTACAAACAGTGGCTGAAGACAGATGACAGCATTGTAGTCAGCCCCTCTAAATCCCTGGTCATCATGAAATGTTAATTAAGGCTTGTGTTTCAAAATAGCAAGTTTTAATCTTGACAAACAGATTATTTAAAATCGGGACAGTGTGTGTAACATTTTAGAACTAGGTCAAAACTAGTTTGTCTTTATAGGTGGAGATTTATAACTTGTCAGTATTCATTAGTGACTGATAGGATCAGAGTAAGAACCAAGCTTCTTATCTGCCTTTGACATTTCCATTGTTGATTTTTGAAATGCATTGATGCTTTATGAGTTCAGTGTAGCATCCTATCTCATAGAAATGATCTCAAAAATTATAAATGAACTTAAAAGCCAGAGAGTACAGCATATAATGAGCTTCATTCTCTCTATTGCAAGATGCCCTTTTTGGAATAAAAAAGCATCTTCTCACAGTACCCATTTTCAGCACCTTTATTCAACTTGGTAACATGCTTAATTTGAGGTGGATTGTTACTGAACTTCCTTGGTGACAATAGCATTTCTGAAGAATTGCTGGTGTAGACTAACGGTGGCTGGTGTTTAATGGTAGAATTCACTAAATATTTGCTGAGTGCCCACTCTGCTACCACTATTGTAGTCGGGTTGAAGCACAAAGGAAATTATAAAGTATAATGCTCACTAATAATGAGTCTAGTTGGAAGAAGGTATATAAAGAGGATTATTATGTTTGATAGAAGGACAGAAAAGACAAGACAGGAGTACAAAGAAGATCCCTGGTTCAACACCTATTGGTTCAGGCAAACCTTCCCGCACACGATGTTTGACTGGCATTAGAAGGCTATAAAGGAATTATTTATGAGAAGAGAGAGGCAGACTAAAGAGAGGAGGAAAGATATTTTAGGAACATCAATAGCAGCAGCAAAACCATAGACTGCAAAACCAAGCCCACCAGGTTCCTCTGTCCTTGGAATTCTACAAGCAAGAATACTGGAGTGGGTAGCCCTTTCCTTCTCTAAGGGATCTTCCTGACCCAGGGATCGAACCCAGGTCTCCTGAATTGCAGGCAGATTCTTTACAGTCTGAGACACCAGGGAAGCCCCCTTTCATTTTCAGAAGGCTATAAAGGAATTATTTATGAGAAAAAGGAGGCAGACAAAGGAAGAAGAAAGGTATTTTAGGAACATCAACACCAGTAGGAAAACCATAGAGATTTTGTGGGAAACTATAAGCTGTTAGGCATTTCAGTAAAATATCTGAAAGGAATAATAACCTGAAAAAAAGAAAATGAACAATTCAAAGGGTATAATTAGGATATGGGATAACTGTTAATCACTTTCAAGGCAGAGGGTGAATGTATTTGAAGGGGACAAGACTGTTAAGCATTTCCCATAAACCAGAATCTTGCCAAGAGACAAAGAGAGTCACTAGAGCTGGGAAGAGATTTAATTCAATGGGTTGTGAGAGGTTGAGATAACTAGGGCTATGCAGGCTGGGCTTCCCAGATGGTGCTAGTGGTAAAGAATCTTCCTGCTAATGCAGGAGACATAATAGATGTCTGGGCCCAGGAAGATCCCCTAGAGGAGGGCATGGCAACCCACTCCAGTACTCTTGCCTGGAGAATCGCATGGACATAGGAGACTGGTGGGCTACAGTCCTTGGGGTTGCAAAGAGTCAGACACGACTGAAATGATTTAGAACACTTTCACATACAGGCTGAAGGAAAGAAGACACGAAACATGCTGGTGTCCTTTACTTTGACTAGGATACTCATGTGAGTGGGTGTCAGATTTACTTGTCATTTCAGTGTGATGGAGCTAGGACAGGAAAATGGAATCTATAGAAATTATTATTTTGGATAAATAGAATGAAGACTTTGATGTCAGAGCTGCACAAGCTCATAATGGGTTTCCTCAGAAAACCATAAGCACCAAGAATAATCAAATGTTGATGTCAAAATATTCATGATTGGTGCAGATATGGTAGAGCATTAAATCTAAGCATGACTGGAGAGCCTGAATATAACTTACAGTGCTGAGTTTCTACTACTAATATCCATACACAATGGATGGGATTCCCATATGCTGTTCATGGATGGAATATTTTTTTAATTATTGTTTCCTGTGATCATTCTGTTCCGATCTTAACAAACACATTTTGCTCTGACACTGACACTACAATAAAGTCTCACTTTTCAAACATATGCTTCATTTTTTCCTAAGCCCTATTTTAAATAATAGCTTCATTCACATACTATTGGAGAAGGGAATGGCATCCCATTCCAGCATTCTTGCCTGGAGAATTTCATGAATAGAAGAGCCTGGTGGGCTGCAGTTCATGGGGTTACAAAGAGTCAGACACGATTGAACGACTGGCACCTCACATACTATACAATTTCCCAATTTAACCTGAGCAGTTCAATCGTTTACATATATTCAAGCTGTGCGTAAGTGATAAGTTTTAAGATGTTTTAAACTTATTAATTCATTTTTTTTAATTTAATTCATTACTTGGGGTAAGCTCCAATTACCTGGAAATGTCATTTCTATAAATTGAAGATTGTGAAGGTGTGGTGTTTCTGGATTTCTCCTCTGCTACTTCCTTTTGCACTGAGTACATATTATTCCAATGGAATATTAATTATTTTATTAAATAATAATGTTATACTCTATATTTTTATTTTCTTTTTATCTGCTCCAGGTTTTACTGTATACTACTTAATGTAGATTGAAATTTATGCTAACCATCACTTCATGGGAACTAGATGGGGAAGCAGTGGAAACAGTGTCAGACTTTATTTTTGGGGGCTCCAAAATCACTGCAGATGGTGATTGCAGCCATGAAATTAAGATGCTTACTCCTTGGAAGAAAAGTTATGACCAACCTGGATAGCATATTAAAAAGGAGATATTACTTTGCCAACAAAGGTCTGTCTAGTCTAGGCTATGGTTTTTCCTGTGGTCATGTATGGATGTGAGAGTTGGACTGTGAAGAAAGCTGAACGTGAATGTGAAGTTGCTCAGTCGTGTCTGACTCTTTGCGACCCCATGGACTGTAGCCTATCAGGCCCCTCTGTCCGTGGGATTTTCCAGGTAATAGTACTGGAGTGGATTGCCATTTCCTTCTCCAAGGAATCTTCCCAACCCAGGGATCGAACCCGAGTCTCCCACATCGTAGACAGACGCTTTACCATCTGCGATCTCAGCCAAAAGGCTGAGAAGAAAGCTGAGCAAAAAAGAATTGATGCTTTTGAACTGTGGTGTTGGAGAAGACTCTTGGAAGTCACTTGGACTGCAAGGAGATCCAACCAGTCTATTCTAAAGGAAATCAGTCCTGGGGGTTCATTGGAAGGACTGCTACTAAAGCTGAAGCTCTAGTACTTTGGCCACCTCATGCGAAGAGTTGACTCATTGGAAAAGACTCTGATGCTGGGAGGGATTGGGGGCAGGAGGAGAAGGGGACAACAGAGGATGAGATGGCTGGATGGCATCACCGACTCGATGGACATGAGTTTGAGTAAACTCGGAGTTGGTGATGGACAGAGACGCCTGGCGTGCTGGGATTGATGGGGTCACAGAGAGCCGGACACGACTGAGTGACTGAACGGAATTGAACTGAATTCTAATAAAATATAGAAATCTTACTCCTATGTAGCCATGTGCTATTATATATACAAAAAGTGAAAGTGAAGTTGCTCAGTCCTGTCCAATTTTTTGCAACCCATGGACTGTAGCCCGCCAGGCTCCTCCATCCATGGGATTTTCCAAGCAAGAATACTGGAATGGGTTGCCATTTCCTTCTCCAGGGGATCTTCCTGACCAAGGGATTGAACCCAGGTCTCCCATATTTTGGGAGGATTCTTTATCAGTCGAGCCACAAGGGAAGCCCATATACACATATACATATACATATACATATATATTAACATATTTTTTTCCTGGTGGTGGCTCAGTGGTAAAGAACCCACCTGTCATTGAGGAGACACAGGTTTGACCCCTGGATCTGGAAGATTCCCTGGAAAAGGAAATGGCAACCCACTCCAGTATTCTTGCCTGGGAAACCTCATGAACAGAGGAACCAGGCAGGTTACCATCCATGGGTTCACAAGCGAGTCAGACATGACTTAGCAACTAAACAACAACAATCTATAGTATACTGATATAGTAAAAAAAAATAGTAAAACATTTTTATAGTTAGTACTTTTATAATCTTATGTCTATTAAAGCTGGAAAATAAAGAGAAGCAAATATTCTGGGAAGAGCTAAAGAACTGATGCTTTTGAACTGTGGTGTTAGAGAAGACTCTTCAGAGTCCCTTGGATTGTAACGAGATCCAATCAGTCCATCCTAAAGGAGATCAGTCCTGGGTGTTCATTGGAAGGACTAATGCTAAAGCTGAAGCTCCAGTACTTTGGCCACCTGATGCAAAGAGCTGACTCATTGGAAAAGACTATGATGCTGGGAGGGATTGGAGGCAGGAGGAGAAGGGGATGACAGAGGATGAGATGGCTGGATGGCATCACCGACTCGATGGACATGAGTTTGAGTGAACTCCAGGAATTGGTGATAGACAGGTAGGCCTGGCATGCTGCGATTCATGGGGTCACAAAGAGTCAGACACGACTGAGTGACTGAAATGAACTGAACTGAACTGAAAGTTGTCTAGTCATACAGACTCTTTTATCCTAGGAAATTCTCTAACTTCTACAGGTCCTGGATGGAGGCAGGATGGTCTTCCCATTTCATTCCCATTTAAACTCTCCAGGAATGAAACAAACAACATGAAGTGAGGGTGACTAGACTCCAAATTTTCAGCCTACCTCGGAGAGGACTTCTCCCTGTGAGTGAGGTTGAGTGGAGGCAGCAAGCGGCCAACTACTCAACTAGGAATTTCACTCCTGAGAACTCAGAGGTGGAGAGTGGAAACACTGGCATCCTGCCCCTCCCAGGAAGATGATATATCCCATGATTGAGAGCTGAGGACAGGGGAGCCATCTTTTCTCAACAATTCTGTCCAGGGTCCAGAGAGAATTCTCTATTTGGCTTAACTGGCAGATGAGAGTGGGAGTGAGAGAGTAGGTCCTGGGTCAAGTTGCACAGCCTCTTGCTGTTCTAAAGTTTTAGTTTATCTTCTTGAGTAAATGTTTCATCATTTGCTATATGCTTTTAGTAAATCTTCCAAAGAGAGCAAATGGTTTTTAGTAAGCTTTAACAAATAATTTTTACCATTTATGCTTGTTTCACTGGAAGAATTTCTCATGCTTCCATTCCTTAAGCAGAATCTCCATTAGTTTCAGGAATTCCTTTCTTCTGTTCTCATTTACTCCAGTTAAACTGCATAATATTATTTAGAGCTCTTCTGTATTTAAACCTTTGTAAAACTATGCAATGACTAGGTCTTTCTTTACTGTCCTTAGCATTCAATTGTTTTGCAGATTTTGGCAAACAAAAGACAGATTATACACATTTTGTGCCTGTGTTTGTCTCTCTTACTCAAGGCCCTCTAAATTACTTGTGGCCCCTTTATCTCTGTGTTGCCAGGGATCTGAGGTGTTGTCTGCACATAGCATCTGCAACTTAAACCTTACCTTGAGTCAATGCACAGATCCTACTACCTACAGAATAGTTAAATATTTCTACTTCAAGGAAATGTCTTACTTAGGACAATCCACTATTTCAGGTTTGCTGAGTGAGGACTTACTCAGTACTAGCACTGAGTGTCCTTGGGCCCAGAAAAAAAATGGAAAAACTGATCACTTTACTTCTAGTTAACAGTTATAGCATGTTACAACTTATAGAGCTGATTCAGACAGAATATGTATATAATGAATCACTATAGACTCACAGGTCATTCTTTAAATATAATTTTTACAAATATTTTGTTTGTTTTGGCTGTGTTGGGTCTCTGTTGCACCATGGGCTTTTCTTTAGCTGGGGAGAGATGTGGTGCACGGGCTTCTCTTCTCCATTTGGTGGCCTCCCTTGTTGCAGAGCATGAGCTCAGGTTTTTGGGCTCTAGAGCACAGGATCAACCATTGTAGCCCACGGACTTAGTTGTACTGTTGCATGCAGGATCTTCCCAGACCAGGAATCAAACCCGTGTCTCCTGAATTGGCAGGTAGATTCTTTACCACTGTGCCACCAGGGAATCCCCACAGATTATTTTATTCTCTAGCTGGGGAGAGATGTGGTGCACGGGCTTCTCTTCTCCATTTGGTGGCCTCCCTTGTTGCAGAGCATGAGCTCAGGTTTTTGGGCTCTAGAGCACAGGATCAACCATTGTAGCCCACGGACTTAGTTGTACTGTTGCATGCAGGATCTTCCCAGACCAGGAATCAAACCCGTGTCTCCTGAATTGGCAGGTAGATTCTTTACCACTGTGCCACCAGGGAATCCCCACAGATTATTTTTAACTGTAGTTTTAACTTTATCCAGTAATGAGTTTAAAACTTCAAGAACTTAAATAGTGCATCCATAAAATATGTGCCTATCTCTGTTGATACATACACATATATACATATATCTTCTCCAATATGTTTATATATCAAACCAAAATTCAATATATTGGAAAGTGAACAGGCAAATTTCACTTATTTAGTTATTTCAGTCTAACACTGAGATAAAGTTTGAATTCCATAAATTAGCCACCACTGAGAGGCAAAGAAATATATATATATAGAATGAAGAACATGAAATTTTTGGAGAGATAAACTAGGGAGATATACCAGTTCTTTCACTTACCTTGTGCAACTAGGCTAAGAATCTTTCTCTCTATTATCTGTTCTCCTTGTCTCTTATAAAATTTGGAAAATAATGCCGATCTAGTCATGTAAGGGAAAGTGTGGTACAGATGAAATGAGATAAGATGTATGTATCTAGTTATAGAATCGCACATGTGGGATGTTTACATGCATGTACATGTGTGTGTATGTATCCTTTCCTCCACTCTCTTTCCACATGATCCATTATTTGGTATTATTTTTCATTTAAAACAAAAATCCTTCTTTCTAACACATAATGGTATGCTTTGTTGTAGCACCAAATTGTAACATATATATCTTTCAACTTTAAAACATCGGAAGGTCTTCCCTCGTGATCCAGTGGTTAAGATTTCACCCTCCCAATTCAGGGAATTCAGATTGGATCCCTCATCAGGCAACTAGAGCAAGATCCTGCGTGCCACAACTAAGACCCAGTGCAGCAAAAAGAAAAACAAAACAAAAACAAAACTTCCTGAACTACAAAACCCCCACAAACCCTAGAAGCACAAACCACTGGAACAGTGTCAGGCTTTATTTCTTACAATAGTGTTTTTGCTTGGTCCTCATTCACTATTTTCTGGCATCAAGTTTTTATCTCCATCATCTTGTGAAGTTGGTACCCCCTTTGTTTGTGTGTTATCCTCTCGGTTTAGTTGCTAAGTAATGTCTGGCTGGCTCTTGGAACACCATGGACTGTAGCCCTCCAGGCTCTTCTGTCCATGGGATTTCCCAGGTAAGCATACTGGAATCGTTGCCATTCCCTTCTCCAGGGGATCTTGTCACCCCAGGGATCGAACCTGAGTCTCCTGCATTGCAGGCAGATACTTTACCAACTGAGCCATCAGGGAAGCTTCAGAAAACTTACTGCCTTCTTAATATTTTCTAC
Organism: Connochaetes taurinus; assembly: GCA_006408615.1. Taxonomy (NCBI): domain Eukaryota; kingdom Metazoa; phylum Chordata; class Mammalia; order Artiodactyla; family Bovidae; genus Connochaetes; species Connochaetes taurinus. The sequence goes on from SJXO01002331.1 coordinate 61,415, forward strand.
TTAATGAAATATGTTCAGCATCCTCCTGGAACTGGTCAAACTCTTAAGACTAGGTCCTGGTATTTTCCTAAGGTCCTATCTTAGTGTGACTGGCTAATGTCTATGCCTGACTGAATCATAAACTTGAGAAAATGATCATTTTCTATTGTGATATTTTACCCAGTATAACAATTAGGGGATATTGGTAAGAACTGATCATCAGTGAATTGACAATGAAAACACTCCTACATTTCCTGGGTATTTTCAGAGAAGACATAACCCAGTTCTAAAATGCCTTTGATATGTTTCTGGAAAACACTATCCCAGTGTGAGACATCAGCAGTTTACTTTGCTACAGCCCTTATCCAATCTAAGAGTAGATTGATATCTTAATTGCAACTAATCAGAACAGTATAATATGAAATGTCTAGCTTGGCCCAGCTCACCAGTTTAAATGCGTAAAACCTTCAGATACTGACTGTGTTTGAGTCATCTTATACTTATTAAGTGAGAAGATAATATTCAAATGAAAGAGGTATTTATGATCTAAATGATGTAAATCTATAGTACCTAGTATGCATAGTGACTGTTGCTAAGAAATTTGTTTTAATAACTGAATGGAAATCAAAGATTAATGCATTAACTTAATCTGCACAAACCACTTGACAGAGAACAATTTTATTACTTTTCTGTAAATGAGTTTTCAGAAATGTCTCCAAGTTTTGTTCTCTTCATTAGGTAAGCATTTCCCTTAAAATTGTTTCTCTTAATTTGCCTAATAACTTTCTCACAGTTAGTGGAAAAGCTAACTTTGACCCTGTCCCAATTCTCAAACACATTTTACACAAAAGTACTTGAAGACACAGAGTTATGTTAAAAGTATTACATTTCATTCTTTAAGCAATAAAATGTAGAAGTAATGGTTCAAGTCCAGGTAGGAAATATTATTTTGTTAAATTACTAAAAATAGATAAAAATATTTTCACTCTTCACTATTTTCTTATGTTTGTTTGCCTTTTAAAAATTATGTCTTGTTGCAGATAACTAAATGAAAATAAATTCAGTTCAATTTATTTCCATAAACATCTTACAGAGAACTTAGGCCACATACAACACTTAGAATGTAATTGCTACAGTTACATTGCTTTCTTGTTAATCCCTATATGTTTCTCTCAAACTTTCAAACTTTCTAATTTCCTGCTAGTTTTTTTTTTTTTTTCTAATCCTCCTCTTCATTCTTCATTTCCTCTCAGCAGAATTAAGTCATATATCGGTTAAGACAGATTCCCTTGTTTATTTGAAATGTCTGATGAAAAGATAAACACATTATCAAATTATTAAATTAATAAAGGTACAGTTCGTCTACCTTTAAATTCCATCTCGAGGCATGTAATAAGTGTAAAATAGGTTTCAGATGATAAAGGAATATACCATAATATACATAGTATTGAGATCATATCTGTTGTACTTTTTTATTTTCTTCAGTGTGGCTTAAGCTCTCATCATAATGGGGATTTTTTTTTTTTTAGTCATTTTTTAATAGTCACACATGGTTTTCTGCCTGTGTCTAGATGTCAACTCTTCCTCTGCCCCCAAGGCATTAAACCTTGTCTTTGATTTATTCTGCAGGGACCTCAAAGCAGCTTCCTCTAGTGGAAAGAAAATTAAGTTTAGGCAAATATTGATTAAATATGGGTTCTACACTTAAGAACTTAGATAGCAAACATGTAGTGAAAGTTTTTTTCAGCATTAAAAATGTGAACAGTAATACCTGGCTAAGTGAGTAAATCATGTGATCATACCTTTGCTCATGGCCTTCCCATGAAGCCTTGCCAAAACCCTCTAGGAAGTATTTGCTGCTTTCTTAAAAAAAATCGGGGGGCTTCCCTGATGGCTCAACAGGTAAAGAACCCACATGCAATGCAGGAGACACAGGAGATACGGGTTTGATTCCTGGGTCTGGGAGATCCCTTGGAGAAGGAAATGACAACCCACTCCAGCATTGTTGCCTAGAGAATCCCATGGACAGAGAAGCCTGGCTGGCTATAGTCCAAAGGTTTGCAAAGAGTTGGACATGACTGAGGGACTGAGCATCAGTATTATAAAATTCTATATTCTTACTTCTTTTATCGTATTTACATAGTTGAATTTTTGTTAACAGTCTTTCTCAAACGAGAAGGATAAAATAATTATATTTTGTTTTAATGATTGTACAGAAAGTTTCTTTAGAGTAGGGCTGAATTTATTGTTCCATCCTTAATATCTTGTACTTGCATGTATGCATTGAATTATCTTATAAAGATAGCTGACTGTTCCTCTTAATAATGACCATATCACATTTCAAGCATGGAAATATTTGTTTTATACCTTTGAGTATCCAGACATACTTATTCTGAAGCCTTTGTATGTCGCCATATCACAGCTATTCCCTTGAACTGAATCAAATGCCAGTTGTTGCAAATCAAGTTGGATCTATTTACTCTCACTGAACTCCATGGCCAATGTCTCTGAAGAAAGACGTCATTGTAACTAGAGTCAGTTACCGTTTGATACACAAACATGGGCATCACATTTGAAAGAAAGCTTTTATTTTCTGTTCTTTTCTTTCTGATAACTAATCTTCCATTTCTTCCTTGTGATTTGTCAACTGTTTAGCTCCTTCTCTCTGAAAATTACTCACATTCTCTTAACTCAAAGATAACCTTGGACAGCTTATGAACTGGATTTTGACTATTATAATAATTTTTATGGTGAAAGATTTATATCCGTTTAGGATATATTTGCAGTAACAATCTTTAAAAAAAATCAAAAATATAAAAAATCTAAATAACTGATTTAAAAAAAAAAGCTATTCTCTAAAAGTATGTAAATTATAGACAGGAGGAAAAGAGCTATGAAATTTACACTTACATAGAGCTTTGAGAGAAAGCAAAGAAACTGAAACTCTAGCAGACAAAATGCAAACCTCAAACATTTAGGTAAGTAATAAAGAATATAGACTTAGGGACTTCCCTAGCCATCCAGTGGTTAAGAATCAGAATTCCAATGAAGAGAGCATGGGTTCAATGCCTGGTCAGGGAATTAAGATCCCACATGCCATATGGTGTAAACAAAAACAAAGAAAAAACAACAACAACAAGACAAAAAACATAGACTTGGACATTGCTTCATTCTGAGGAGTTACATGAAGCTCAAAAAGATAGCTTCAAGATATTCACCATCATAACTCTTATCTGGACATTCAGCCATCATATCATTACAAAAATGCAAAATTTGTTTTAAAATAAAAGCAAATACATCATTGGATATCAAGACCCAATCCTTATAAAAATTAGAGCTATAGATCTGTATCATAAATCCACTGAATTTTGTCAATAAATTCTTAGCTATATCTAAATCTTATAAGGACTTTGTAGTTGTCTAGAAAAATAAGAGGTACTGAACCTCGAGTAATAACCTTTTTTTTTCATATGTACACAAATGTCAGCAAAAGAACTGTATTTTTTTATTTTATATTTCTAGCCTGACCAATGTCAATGTTCACATACTTGAATACAACACTTTTCAGGTTTAAGTAAAGTTATTGTAAGTTTTAAACAAGATGAACCTATGTAAAGTGTTTAGAATGCTTGCAGGCATATAATAAGGTCCCTGGTTATCACATATTAAAAAATCAAATATTGTACATTTTTTGCTGACATGTTTTGGCATCCTATTTTAACAAGTTACTGAAAATTATTAAATTTTGTTTGTATTCCCCAAACTTCTGGAATTACAAAGCAATGCAAAAACCTAGATAAATGCCTCAATAAACCCTTATTAGCAGAACAATTGGAATCTAGCTAATTATGTTCATATTAGTCACTCAGTCATGTCACTCTTTGCAACCTCATAGACTCTAGCCCACCAGGCTCCTCTGTCCATGGAATTCTCCAGGCAAGAATACTGGAGGGGGTTACCTTTCTCCAGGAGATCTTCCCAACCCAGGGATCAAACCTGGGTCTCCTACATTACAGGAAGATTCTTTACCATCTGAACCATCAAGGAGGTCCTTTCCATTTTACTGAAGTCGTAACTGAATTTTCCTGGGCCTCAGATTCTCTTGCTATAAAATAATCACTATGATGCTTAAAAAAACTCTGGCCAAAGAATAAGCTATGATGACATCACTATTTGCTGTTAGCTAATTGCCACTGCTGCAGATGGTGACTGCAGCCATGAAATTAAAAGACACTTACTCCTTGGAAGAAAAGTTATGACCAACCTAGATAGCATATTCAAAAGCAGAGACATTACTTTGCCGACTAAGGTCCATCTAGTCAAGGCTATGGTTTTTCCAGTAGTCATGTATGGATGTGAGAGTTGGACTGTGAAGAAAGCTGAGTGCCAAAGAATTGATGCTTTTGAACTGTGGTGTTGGAGAAGACTCTTGAGAGTCCCTTGGACTGAAAGGAGATCCAATCAGTCCATTCTAAAGGAGATCAGCCCTGGGTGTTCCTTGGAAGGAATGATATTAAAGCTGAAACTCCAGTACTTTGGCCACTTCATGCAAAGGGTTGACTCATTGGAAAGGACTCTGATGCTGGGAGGGATTGGGGGCAGGAGGAGAAGGGGACGACAGAGGATGAGATGGCTGGATGGCATCACTGACTCGATGGATGTGAGTTTGAGTGAACTCCGGGAGATGGTGATGGACAGGGAGGCCTGGCGTGCTGGGATTCATGGGGTTGCAAAGAGTCAGACATGACTGAGCAACTGAACTGAACTGAATTGCTACTGAGTATGACTAAGATCATGGCATCGAGTCCCATCACTTCATCATGAATAGAAGGGGGGAAAGTGGAAGCAGTGATAGATTTTATTTTCCTAGGCTCCAAAATTACTGTGAATGATGACTGCAGCCATAAAATTTAAAAAAAAAAATGCTTCTTGGAAAGAAAGCTGAGACAAACCTAGATGGTGTATTGAAAAGCAGACACATGACTTTGCTGACACAGGTCCGTATAGTCAAAGCTATGGTTTTTCCAGTAGTCATATAGGGATGTGACAGTTGGACCATAAAGAAGGCTGAGCACCAAAGAATTGATGTTTTTGAATTGTGGTTTTGGAGAAGACTCTTGAGAGTCCCTTGGACTGCAAGGAAATCAAATCAGTCAACCCTAAAGGAAATCAACTCCGAATGTTCATTGGAAGGACTGATGCTCACATTGAATCTCCAATACTATGGCCAACTGGTTCAAAGAGCTGGTTCACTGGGGAAAAAAAAAAAAAAAAAACCCTGATATTGGGAAAGATTAAAGGCAAATGGAGAAGGGAACAGCAAAGGATGAAACAGTTAGGTAGCATCACTGACTCAATGGATGAGTCTGAGCAAACTCTGGGAGATAGTGAAGGACAGGGAAGCCTGGTATGCTGCAGTCCATGGGGGTGGCAAAGAGTTAGACAGGATTTAAGGACTGAGCAACAAGAAGAAGACAAAGAATAGAAATGTAAAGGAAACAATAGCTAGAAATTAAGCTCATGGCAAGAGGGGACAGGACATGGATTATTTGTGGGGGCATTACACCTAACTGAACCTTTCTTCTAAAGTTGTGTAGTCCCGGTTAATGCCATTGCTTTCTGGCTCTTTGGTATGCTCAGTGATGGTGAAATAATAATATTAATAAAATACTCAGTGATGTGGAATACCCTAGTCTTAAATCAATACCAGGCACAATAACCCTATGAAAAGGGTAATGCAAACCAGTAAAGCAAAGGAAACCAAACAGAACATACCTACACATGCCAAGTAATTTGTCATTTTGATGCTAATTTTTTATAACATATTTTTACTATCATTTTTATGTGAGCAAACATGTTTTCAGGCTTAGAAGTGATTCATACTCCACATTTCTCAACTGACTTGATTCAAGTATACTGTTTCCTCCAAAGACATGAAAGTAAGACAACTTTTATGTTGATTCTAAACCACCTCTGTCTCTTGACAACTCCTCATGGGGATCAATTAGATTCATCTGTGTCTACAGCTTCAGTGAATCAGGCTGCCACCCATTAGAAATAATACCAAGGATGCTCCCTTATTTCAAAGTAGCACTTGCCAGACACTAGCTTCTGTGACATCAAAAACAAAGAAGATAGGCTTGTAGCTGGAGAATTTCTCTACAGTGTAGCCTTCCTTTATTCCACACACTTGGGTTTGGATTTAATTATTTTCTTATGCTTAGAAGTTTGTAATTCTCACCTTTACCTTTACAGGGTGATATTTTTAGTTGCAAATGCTCTGATTTTTTTTTTAAAAGTATTTCATTAAAATAATATTTTATTTTTATCTTGACCCTATCATGCTATGACCAGTATTCAAAAATAGAACATAGCAAATTAAACAACTTAGCATGTCCCCTAAGATATCATGTCCCATTTTGTCCCACAATTCTCATCTATCGAAGTGCAGAGAATTTCAATCCATATTTATTTACATTTGTTATTGCTTTCTTTACAACCTTCAGTATTTCTTCTGTTCTGTTTACATTCTTGAAATTACCTGTAAATCTACTCAGCAAGCATTTTCTACTTTCACAATGACTAGCAGCACACACAGGGTGTTCAGGAACAAGGCTGATAAATGATGACAGATTAATGCATAACAACTACTAATGCAGCAGATTCTTGAGAATGCCCCTGTGAACACTGAAAATAAACAGACTTTTTTGGACTTTAACTGAAAGTGAATCATGCAGTAATTTGAGCATGTATAACAAGTTGAACCCAATGAGGAAATGAGCCAGGATTCAACCTGATAGGTAAGGGTGCTAAATAATGGCACTTTTTCTTCCCTTTCTCAAGACAAATGTGCTCTTTTAGAGTTCTCTCTTGATCACAGACATGCTTTGAGAAGGAAGGCATCTAGGCCACTTTAGGGGATAGATTTGACACATACAAAGAGCAGAGCTTCTATGCTTTCAAGCCATTGCCTGAGAGTTTTCTCTATGCTATGAACGTGTTGAGGCTACTGCTGAAAGGGTGATGTTTTTTCTTTTTTAATCACTCAATACCCCATGACTTAAAATCTTATATGCATCTATGCATTTTTCCTATGGCAACAGAGTACTGTTTTGCTTTAAAATCTATTTAATGTGTTCTTTGGTTTGGATTTTGTATACTAAGCTTCGACTCATTAGCGTTAGAAGATTCAGAACAAACCCCATTTTTATCTCTGTCCCTTTTTTAGTTTGCATCTGCTAATCTCAAACTCCCAGTCCTTCCCTCCCTCACCACACCTGCCCTTGGCAACCACAATGTCTGTGAGTCTGTTTCTGTTTTGTAGATATGTTCTTCGTTTTTTTGTTTGTTTTTTTTTTTATTGTATTCCCCACCCCTCCTGTCCTTTTTGTAGGTGCATCAACACATGGCACAGATTAAGTACCCAGAAGAAGCAAAGCTGAATCAGAACGAATCTCAAAATATCTTACAGGATCAATTTATAAGTGAGGAAAAGGGAATGCTACCATGTTTGATCAATATAAGTGGCATTTATGGGTGGGGGAAGAGTGAGTGTTTTCTTACACTTTTTCTCTTGCTTTGTCTTACTGATTGCTTTGTCGGATTCATTTCTCAGCAGCTGTATGCCAATAAGGAGCTCCTTGCCAAGTCTGGACTTTGAGCAACTCCACAATGCATCTTACCTTAAATCTGATTTCAATTGTGCTTCTATCAGGAGATACCATTGCCACAGTGAAAAAAAAATAAACTGCAAATTACGACTGGTCGAACAATCTTTTTTTCAAACACCAACTTTGGGCAGGGGACAGAGATTTTAGAATTGAAAAATGTATTTATATATATGTGATATTTCAGGCACTGTGAACATATCTTAATATCGTTATTTGTGAGACTCATCCTTTTAGGCTGACTACTAAATCTCTTTTGTGGATAGAAAACTGAGGTTGATCAACTTGAGTGACAAGTCTGACATCCGGTCACTACTAAACACAGTTATGGGGATTGCTATCAGATGTTTTTGCTCAAACCCTATGAAGTGAAAGTTGCTCAGTCGTGTCCGACTGTTTATGACCCCATGGACTATACAGTCCATGGTATTCTCCAGGCCAGAATACTGGAGTGGGGATCCGTTCCTTTCTTCAGGGGATCTTCCCAATCCAGGGATTTGAACCCATGTGTCCCGCATTGCAGGAGAATTCTTTACCAGCTGAGCTACCAAGAAAGCCCAATGGCTCTTCCTTTATTCTACTTACCATGAGAAGTCATTACACTTTCAAGCATTGCATTCTATAACTAAATCATTCATACAAGCCTGCTGAGTCTTCTTTTCATTCTCTTTCTGACACATAGAACAGAAAGCACTGCTTTTTCTTACCTAACGGCGCTGCTGCCCACGTCCAGGTCTTGTGCGGTGACAGCGCCAATGATGGTCCCCACGGGAGTGTCTTCATAAACCTCCATGGTGTAGAGCGGCTTGCTGAACACCGGCGGCTCGTCCACGTCCAGCACGCTGATCTTCACCGTGGCCGTGTCCTTGAAAGGGCCCGCGGAGTGAAACCGGTGGTCCAGGTGAACGTTGGAGGCCTCTACTTTAAAAGTGTAAGCTTTCTTTGTTTCAAAATCTAATGGCTATAGGGAGGACAAAACAAAAGTGAGAGATACTTTCATATAGGATGTGGCGAGGAAGACGGCCTTTGCTGCAGAGTAACTTGCTAGTAGCAAATTGTCATTTTCCTTTAAAAATCAGTGGATAAGGGAAGTAAAAGTTAAACAGTTTAAGAGAAGAAGCGACCACTTGTAAAAGTGCCTGGGTAACTTGTAAAGATAATCAATTGCATACATTAAAATGACATATGCACACACATATGCCGGGAAAGGCTTATTCTTTTCCTGTAACTAGTTACAACAGCAGAGCAAGTCTAGGAAGTATTTTCTGCTCTTATCCAATACTGACATCTGGTGGATCTAAGCAGAGCTGCAGTGCTTAATTAAAATGAAAACTTTAAGGTCACTGGCTCTGACTTCTAATCACCTATGACAAACTAAGACAACATGAAATTAACATGAATATAGTTAATTAACACAGTGATTTTCTGGGACCTTTAGAAGTTTCTGCTTTCTCAATTAATTCCCTCTAGTATGATTCCAGAGTTGTGTTCACATGTCCCTTTTGGGCCTTTGTACACCTGGGGGAAATAAAGTGGGTACCTTTCACTCTTTTAAGGACAAGATTGCTGTTTTAGGCATTTCCTGAGAAAAAGGGAAAAGAAAAGGAAAAAAAATTTCTATGAAATAAAAAAATCACAAATTAATCAAGTTTATTATAGCAAAAAGTAACACTTCGCAAACTTGAAATAAAGTCTCTTTCACAGTAATTTTCACTCAGGGGGATCTATCTTTATTTTCCCTGTAATTATTCCCTTTACTTTGTTTAAATTTGTCCAGTTTTTACTCATATATTTATTTGCCTTGGATTCAATGTTTTATTTTAGTTTTTATATTTTCATTTATTCAGCTCATAAGTTTTTACATATAGTACTGATTTTCTTCAACTTTCATCTCCTTCTTTCTAAAACTTTTCATTTGTCTTAAAACTAATATACTTAGAGTTATTGCGCAATATGCCATGGTTGATATTGTGGCTATTGGTTACACAGAGAGAGACATAGTATCTCAATAAAGAGATGATCCCATAAGGCTACTGGTTTGATCAGCCTACAGCATAAACTACTGTGTTTTGTTAAAGGAATTGGGCTCAAGAAAAGACAACAAATTGCCAGAATAGGATAGTAAATATCTTTCAAACCAAAAACACAAAACTGTTACAATTACTGAGAATTTTTACCTGGAATGAAGAAGACAAGACAAAAAAAATAAAGGACAAAACTTTTTAAATATTGAAAGGCTCTCATGTTGAACATCAGTTTGGTATACTCTATAAGTCTTTCAATGGGGAGTTAACAATAATTTAGTTTACTAAATATGCCAATTTTTAAGTTAAAAAGGAAGAAGTTTCTAACAAATGAAACCATGCAAAATTAAATTAACGTTAAAAGATATTGATTGCCTGCTGGTATTAAGACCTGGAAAACATCCCAGGAAGACAGAAGAGACAAAGATAATATGGTTTTCCATCCTGCTTACTGCCTGAATTGTCTGTAGAAGTCCTAAGTCTCCCATCTTTTGATGTATTCTAGGGGAATTGGACGCCAAAGAGATATCTGAGTTATGTATAATTTATAAGCTGTGCAAACTTATAAAATATAGCTTGTTTTTTCAAACTCCAAATGCTCCATAAATGTTAAACAATATAATTTTTATCCTAGTTATCCATAACTTCTGGTGTAAGACAATTTTGACTTCATCTTTGGTCCGTTTGTCTAGAAATCTATTTGATCTGCCTTGGCTGTCACTTACACCCTTCTCTGTACCAGAATTAACTCCCTTAAAATGAAAAAGTTGGTACCAGCTATTCTTCCTTTCTCTCTCTACTACTCCTAAATATCGGAAGGCTTCTGATTGTGGGATTAGGCAAATTATTTCTTGACAAGATCTCAGTTTTATTTACCTACTTAAAAAACATGCCACTGTTACAGACTTGCCACTGATGGACTTGTCTCCCCACTTTGAAAGTCATTTCAAGTCCAGAAATGAAGGGAAAATTAAAACCCAGAGGGATGGTACAGGGAGGGAGGAGGGAGGGGGGTTCAGGATGGGGAACACGTGTATACCTGTGGTGGATTCATGTTGATGTATGGCAAAACCAATACAATATTGTAAAGTAATTAGCCTCCAATTAAAATAAATAAATTTATATTTTTTAAAAAATATTTTTTTAATTTCCTTTTAGGAAATCAAACATAATTTCTGTCTTTTAAGAACTCCTGACCTATCACTGCAGGCAAATACTTAGTGGTTGTGGAGATAAAGAGTGAGATGAAATAAACTTTCCGTACATACAGATATTCTTTTAAGACTGAAAACTTACATCCTGCAGTGATCAAATAACTGAAGAAAATTGTAGGAGAAATGTCACAGTAATATCTTAGATAGCCTTACTTCTTCATGATCCTGGCCCTTAGGTAATGCC